>CM042202.1:13673551-13686952 GCA_023539305.1 Ilex asprella
CCAATCAGAATAGAAAAAAGTCCATCAACAACAAAATGAATATCCTGAAAAGCTTTGGTAGAGTCCAAGGCAAGAAGTCAGACCTCTCTCGCAATAATTTAGGGGGGTGAAGTGATATTCTAAATGCTCTCTCTATTTCTATCTTTCCATACACTCCAGACAATACGTATTCAAATTACAGGCCATTTGTCTCTTTTCCACTCTTTAACCATTCTCTCTTTACAATTCAACTTCAGCCAATAATGCAAATCCATAATTGGCCAATCTCCCTTTTCCTGAGCATTCAAAAACAACTTCCAAATAATCTGTGTTTTAGGCCAATCACGAATAGCATGCAAGGTGGATTCTAACATATCATTACATCTACTACAAGATGCATCATAAGCCATATTCCTTGATGCCTTGAGATTGTTAGAGAGAATTCGATCATGTTGGATTAGCCATAAGAGGAATTTCAATTTCTATGAGAGTTTCAATTTTTAGATCCAATTCCAATCAAGGTTTGGGTACCTAATATCAGAGGACTCAGTTAATAATTTAAAAGCAGCCTTAGTTGAAACTTTCCATTATTTGAATACTCCCAACAAATAGTATCCTTATAATCACCAGACTTGGGAATAGAGGCATGCAAAATATCAAAGCATGAGGAATGAGGGAGGAGTGTACCTGCCTCCGGGAGATTCCAATTACCATACTCATTAATGAAATCAGTCACCTATCTATTAAGATTCAGAGGAGGAGAAACATTAATCTGATCCACCAGTGGGCCTTTACCAATCCACTAGTCAGTCCATAAATTAATATGGGACCCATCCCCAATTAACCATTGTGAACCCATATCCACTAAATTTTTAGTCCTAACAATAGCTTTCCATGTGGAAT
The DNA here is from genome assembly GCA_023539305.1 of Ilex asprella. Taxonomy (NCBI): domain Eukaryota; kingdom Viridiplantae; phylum Streptophyta; class Magnoliopsida; order Aquifoliales; family Aquifoliaceae; genus Ilex; species Ilex asprella. The sequence goes on from CM042202.1 coordinate 13,674,434, forward strand.
AACTCACAGAATTTGTATTCCAGATTGAATCATCCTGACCAACATATTTACTCTTGACAACTTCTACCAAAAGGGCTTTTTCTTTATTTTTCAATTTCCAACCCAATTTAGATAATAGTGCCACATTATTTTTCCTATTTTTTTCTTATTTCTATCCCCCCTTCCCAAGGGTACATACATTGTTCTAGTTAATAAGGTGCACTTTCTTTTTCTCATGTGTGTCTCCCCAGAGAAAGCTCCTATTGAGCTTATCCAACTGGTCACAAGTTGATTGCGGCAGTCAATTAGTTTGCATAACATAGTTAGGGAGTGCAGAAATGACAGCTTTAACAAGTGTGGCTCTACTAGCTAAGGATAGAGTTCTTGCCTTCCAATCACTAAGTCTATTTTGATTTTTTTTTTAGTTATGAATTTAAAATGGTCCTTGGAAGATCTTTTATGCATAATTGGAATACCTAGGTATTTTCCTACATCCTCAGTGGGAGTAATTCCACGCTTCCTACTTAGGTAGAGTGCATGGTTTTTACTTATGTTGGATGAAAAGTAAATTTTAGACCTTTGACCTGACATAGAACAAAATTGTTCCAAAACTTTTTTAATCATGAGGCAATTTCTCTCTAAAGCCCTGGAAAACAAGATAATATCATCAGCAAACATTAAATGTGAAATTTATGGTCCTCTTCTAGAAGCTTTAATCCCTCTCCAAGACCCCTTCAGGACCTTTTCTAGGAATAATTGCCCTAGTCTCTCCATACAAAGAGTAAACAAGTAAGGTGAAAGAGATTTTCCCTGCTTCAATTCTCTTTTAGATTTGGTTTGATCAAGATGCGTTCCATTCTAGAGAATAGCAAGGGATGATCATGTAACACAACTCATGATAATATCAAGTCAAGAATGAGGGAAAATAAAATCAATCACAGTTTTATACAAGAAATCCCAGGTAATTCTGTCATATGCTTTCTCCAAATTAATTTTTATAACCATCCCCATTGTTCTCCCTTTCTTTCTCCTGAGTGTATGAATAATTTCTTGAGTAATAATAACATAATCAATAGTTTGTCTCCCTGGGATAAAACTAATTTGAGTAGGACTTACTAGGTTGTTTAAAAAAGGTGTCAGTCTCAAAGCCAATAACTCGGTCAAGATTTTATAAGGAACATTACAAAGATTGATAGGTCTGAATTCAATAATCTGTGTTAGGTTCTTGACTTTAGAGATGAGAGTAACCCAAGTTTTGTTCATTTCACTTGGGCATTTTCTACCCCAGACCATCTCTTTAATGTTTTGGCAAGTAGAGTGTCTTGCCACCTCCCATCTCCTTAATTGTATTGTACACCTCCAAAGTATAGAGTTTGTTTTATTTAAATCCTCAATATTTTAATTACATCATTTTTCGTTTTTGAAATATTGAATATATTTGTATGTGGTCCTTCAAGCAGATAATATTTAAATTATTGATGATTTTTTATCATAAACTTATTACATAATACTTAAATATGAGCAAAAAGTAATTGAAAAGCTCTTGACCAAAATTTGGATAGTTTTTAACAAAAAAATGTGCAATATGAATAGGTCTTGACCAAAATTTGGATAACTTGTGATCAAAACTGTATAATTTTGGTAGTTTTTTTACCAAAATTTGATAAAAAAATATTTTTTTTACCCATATTTATGTATTACCTGACCAGTTTATAATCAAAAAATTGTTAGCAATTTAGATGTTGTCTGTTTGAAAGATTAGATAAAAACATATTCAATATTTCAGGGACTAAAATAATGTAATTAAAATATTGGAGACCAATGCAATTAACCCTATTTATTTTAAATTACAAAGGAATTGACATACCATTAAACAAAAAAAAACTATTTTTTTTACAATACAAACAAAACAACTGATTTTGTTTTTGATACTAATATTTTTCGTGTTAATAGATTGTGTGGTTCTTCGAATTCATATCCTATTAAATTTGTGTAAAATCTTCGTTAAATTAGTACAATTAACTTCAGGTTATAGTTAGACGAATTTTACCGAAAAATGGTACACTTTCATTGACGGAAAGATAATGATGTATGATTAAATCTTTCGGTGTGTCTTTGATTTGGTGACAAAATCACATATTGTACTTCATTTTTATTTTGAATAACAGGAAAAATATCAAATTTCTTCTCGACGAATAGAGACATGCTTATGTTGCTTAGGTTCACGAGTTCTAGTAAAACCGATGACAAATTCCGAGTGCATGAACCGGTCTCCCAATCCATACATCAATTAAATCAAAACTTGCACTTTGGTAGGAATAACCCACACCAGAGACTTATACAATTAGTCAAAATAAATACAATTCATCTTACCAACTAACCACACTTTTGTCGTTCAGGAGACATAAACCCTTAACCTTAAATCCGTTGGTTAGACTTTGTTTTTATAGTTCAACTCATTCATGCATCCCACATTGGGGTGGTAAATTTGGTCCAAGTGAACTGCTACAATCACTTGGATCAAAAAAAGAGAAAAAAATAATTGCTACAATCACACCTCACAAGAGGTTGAAAAAACGACCAAATCATCTTCAAAACAGGCTTTATATCTTTCCTCTCTTCCTATTCCTCCTCACTTCACTTTCGTCTCCTTGTAAGCTCTCCACGTATCTCTTCCATCTCTATTTTTTGGCAACACAAATCACTTCATCTCAATCTCACCATGTAAGACCTGCGCACGTAAAACCAACACATACAAGGAGAGAGAGGCACCCCTCTATTCTTTTCCGCGTAACAAGCCATACCATACTGTATATAAAAAACATCACAGCAGACATAACAGACTGTCGCTTCTTCCAACAGATTTCACAACTAAACAAAATTACACACGCATCTAGCAACAGCAAAGTACAAATCTGGGCATGTTCGCAGTACTTCAATGGAACATCAGTAATAAAACTCAAGACTAAGGAAATGAGCCATGATAGAATTGGTTGCATTACTGAATACGAGTCTTTCCCTTATTTCTTTATTGAACTGCCTGCCAAGATGGAGAACTTTACAAACTCCAAGTAGAATTTCACCCGAAAAACAAAGCAGAAACATGAAACAGATAAACTGCGAATTATAATCAAAAAGCAGCACTCAGCAGTCTAATATGATACATGAAGCCCAAGAACCCATAAAAAAACCCTACCTCAAGGAGTATATCTAAAAACTAGAAAATAGAATTAAAGTGTGAACCAATACACTAAAGAAAGCCAGCCTGCATTGCCCAGAATTGCTATGATTGCCTAGGTAGCCTGAGCACTCGGCACAGTGGTGGCTGTAGCATCTTCATTCCTGACTCCGGTGCCAGTGGATACATCTGTCACAGAACCAGCTCTATCAGTCAGCGAAGCTTCTTTACCACTCTCTTCTATGCGGACAACCTGAGCAAAACTCTTCGACATCTGCTTCATGAAATCATTAGACAATGTAACGACGTTTCTGCTCTCATTCCCTCCAACTACCCCCACATCCACCAAGCTGCTCTGCTGCCTGGCCTTTCGTTCTTGCATGGCTTTTTGCCGGTCTTCATAAAAGTCAAAATCATCTAGGATGGACATATCGCTTTCACTATTCTTGAAAATGTTCAACATTTCCATTCCTTGCTCCAATTTCACCTGCAAAGTTTCGATTCAGGCATATGGAAGCAGAGAGGTTTGTCATGGATCCAGGAACCAAATAGAGACTTACGGGCAATATTTATTATGGGAAAACAAAAAGACAAATGGACTAGGGTACATGACGCCAACTGCAGCTAATCCAAGTGAAAGAGAATACAAACTAAGGTTGCACCCGTGTTTGAATTATGGTCCAACAATGTATGCTTGCTGGATCTCTGCATTATCATAGAAAGATTTGTAAACTTACAGAACTCTAAAATGAATTCCTACCTCCTGTGTATCTCGACTGTTGGTTACGGGCTTGTTGTCGTTATTTTCAAGCACTATGTGACGAAACTGACTGTTGGGAACATCTTTAATTATGTGCCACTTGACAGGAAACTGTCCACTCCATTTATCTTGCTGCCAATAATCCACACTCTTGTCAAAATCTACAGGTCCAACCATTTCAGCCACTCCACAAAACTGTGCACTAGCATTTACCTGTATATGATTGTAACAAACAAAACTCCATTGAAAAAGAGGCAAGGAAAAAAACCAAGTACCAAGAGCAACAAGGGCAGCAATCATAGCACTAATTAAGAATTTAAAGTTCTGACGAGACTTGAACACATGCTTCAGCTGTTTCAATGTTGTGTCAGTTTAACAGTGGATATATGTAAAGCAAACAGCTCTGCAGAAGACGAAAAAATGTCATCTAAATGAAAAAATGGTAGAACATCATCTAAAAACACTTGGAGAGACAACAACATTATCAAATTTTATAGCACCAAAGCCAGCATCTAATACCTAAAAAGTTGAACTCATTGTATCCAGGAAAGCAGGCCTCATTGTATCAGCTCAAAACAATGTCCACTCATCCAATAAAAACATCTTTGTTCACTTTCAGTGACCTAGTGCAACTGCTGTTTTTCAAGGCCACTGACTGGCCAACAATGATCCTAATTATACATGCGTCTGTCTTCATGACAAGTGGGCCAAACAAACTCCACCCAACTTGGTTCTTTTTTAGAAATCCCAACAGCAGAAATAATCAATATCAGACGGGCACAGATCCAAACAAAGCATGGATCAAGTTCTCACTGCCATCACTTACACTAAGAAAACTCCATTTACACTGTATGATGGGAATTAGGAAGGGAAAAAAAATAGAATGCAGAACTCTAATTGCTTTCATGGATATAGTAACAGCAAAGAAAGCCTTCAAATTCATTTATTGGCTCATCAAGTGTACAAATGCATGCACACAAACATACCATGCTTATAACTTACAAATGTTTATATATATTCACTTATATACACACAATAATTCATGTATAATGCAACACCTATTTATTGATTAGACATTCATAGGCTTCGGAAACTTGAAGCGAAAGATGTGTGTGGTAGTTCATAAAGTCTTTCATTATGATTTATATAATGTAGAATGTTGCTTTCATGATAATTTGTAATGTTTCTAAACCTTGTGAGGGTTCTTTCTAATATTCTCTGTCTCTTTCTTTCAAGGATTTGCTATTGTATTGTCAAATAAACCTCAGAGCAGACATGAATAAGCATTCTTTCATCCACATAAATCCCATATTGCAAAGCCAATTATGCTCTTCTTGGAATATTCAATCCATTTAACTTTAAAACCCCAAAAAATACTGCTCACATGTTAGCATTCACAACACCAAACAGAAACATGCAGAGCCCCCATACCTTTTACTTTGAATTACCAAAACCTTACCCAAGTAAGCCTTAACTAACCCCTACCTTTTTCCATTTGTTTTGGCCTTGAGATTAACTCTTTCAGACCCCAAAGTTTACGGCCTAGATTTCAGAATACCCCTATTCCTGCAGCTCAGTATCTAATCATATGCCTATGTGTTGCATTTATACGAGTTCAATTATCAACACAATTATAAACTATCACTACACTGCCCAGATAACTAAGGTATTTTGTATGGTTTGCCTATAATAATACACTTTGTCACTCTTAACAGTTGTGGGCGACAATTGAAAAGGAAAGCAGTGTTGAGTTTCTTTTCTAATAGAATATAAGTAACAATGAGCTTACAGAGAATAAGAGAAACACCGGACAGGTGCTTTGCTTCTCCTTTGCTTCACGATAAGCAGCATCCAGTTTTCTGTTTCCATTAGGTGTGCTCGCCCAGACACCATACTTGATACTCTTGTGGACATTATCCTCACTGTATGATTTGATGATGAAAAACCTGGCATCCTCATACTCCGTGACAAAATCTGGTCGATTGTAAGACTCGTCGAGGGTTTTTGCAGTAGATGAGCTGTGTTTGTTACTATCAGCTGATAGATTATTTTCACCAACAATCTGGCTCTTTGATTTTGATGCCCTGGGTCCACGATTTTGCTCACTAAGAATATCAAGTGTGCCACTACAACTGCATAGAGAATTGCTGCCCCTACCACGACGCTTGCCGTTGTCAAAAGCAAGCCAGCCTCGGCCATTTGTTCCCAAACTGGAAATGGATGCACTTCCCAAGCTAGAGCCTTGATTAAAACCACCATGCCGGTAGCCTCTGCTATATGAGTTTGAACCAGATCCAAAACCATAGAATGACTTTTGCTGTTGAGAAGCCTGTGGAAGAAGACAAATTTAGAGAGTACACAAGTAAAGCCATGACTTCTTGGTTCTTAAGTGAAGGCTAAGAAGTAAAAAGGGCTTTAAATAATCAAAGTCAAAGAGTCATAAATTTAGTTCAGTCCCTTGATCGAGGGTGCTAGAAGGGGTGGCAAGGGTATAGACATTTGCCATTATTTGCACAAAGTGACATCAAAGATATAAAAGTTATTTTCCATTTTATATGCTGCCAAATAAAAAACAGGACGAAACAGGTCAGAACATTATAGTCGATATAAATCTCAGGGGTTCTTTGTATATGGTCATCAAGTTAAAATGAGAACTAACAAGCAGCACAGCATATGAGATACATCCCATACTACAAGTTCATGGAATCAAGTTAATGTCAGGAACCCATGAATTACAAGTTAATGGAATTAAGTCAACTACAAGATTCTGTTAGTTTTTTTTGTGGTGATAAGTACATAAATGGTTGTGTTGAATATTAGCACCAAGGAAAAGGTGAGTAAAGCATGTCAACAATATTCCAAACTTTCTAAGTAAATTTCATACTTCATGATACTCATAACATTACTGCATTCCTTCTTAACAGTAAGAAATGTGTTGACAGAGTTCTTTGGAAGCTTTGCTGAATCTAACAACAAAACCATCTGGCAGTTACTAGAGACTAACTTGTTCTGAACCCAGATCATTTCAGTTTTTGCATTCTCCAAACTTTGACGTCAAGCCAATGGACATATATGCCAAAACCCCATTTGCAAGTCCAAAAAGGGAAAAGAACAAAATATAATTAAGAAACAGATTGAGATGTCAAAAGCATGCATTGGGTTTCCATAATTGTTACAAGGCATGCTCAAGTAAAAGAACAAACCATTCCAAAATTGTGCCCATATGACCCAAAACTGCCAATTGGTTGTGGAGATATCGACGGTGATAACGGAGTAAGAGACCTCTGTCTGTCTGAGGATTTTGGCCAATCTGACCAAAGACCACCAGAAACGAATGCATCAAAACCCTGCTGCAAATCCTGAAAACCAAGACTTCCGGGATTCCCAGACAAATTGCCTCTCCCAAAAGAACCCAGAGAAGAGGGATAACCAGGTCTTGGTCCATAAAGCATTCCATCAACTGGTTGGTCAGCAGTAGTTATTGAGTTCAGCTCCGGTTGCGTAACGGGAGTTGGCGAAGTAATATATGGCATACTAGGAGGAACTAGCTGCTGATAATATGGTGGTCCTGAAAACTGGTATTGCTGGGGGGAGAATAATTGAGCATCTCCCCCAACCGAAGGCAAAGGTGTGGTGACTGGCGAATATGGTCCATATGGCATCTGCGGACTGTAGCTGTAACCAGCATGAAAAACTTCGTTGTACATGCCCTAAGAAAAGATTAAATGTCGGAAAGAAGTATTGTTAGTTCCTCTGAAAAAATTGACCATGTAGAGATGGAGGCACAAGAGTCGTAACTTACAGGAGATCCAATATCCAAACCTTCGACATTAAAAAAACGAGGGTATTCATCCCATTCAGAAGGACCATTTTCATAACCTGGAGTCACATCAAACATGACAAAAGTGATCCCTTTTATCAATATAACTAAATTAAAGTGAGCACAGTAACTGCTAAAAGGGACATGCAAATACTACAATAAGATGCAATTAGGCCAAATCATCAAAGTTCTATTTCATCACTGGCATTTTTCCAATACGGCTGCAGACTCAAATAGTGATAGAAAACATAGTCCTACTCAATAGGTATCTTTAACAACCAATCTAGAGCTGACTACCATAATCTAAATTATTTAAATTGGTCCTACGAAAAATAAAATTATTGAGATCTGAAAGAACCAGAAAACTGATTATGCATCACATGACACTAAGATGGGTAAGGAAATGCACAACTCGGTGATTCCAGTTATAAGTGTAGGGCTGCAAAATGAGCCCTTCATGGACAGATCGATCTCAGCTGATATTAGAATTGTACATGAATGTTTACTTAACAAAGGAATCAATCTTGAACTTTTTGTGAGAGCTCATTGATGAGACAAGCTGAGCTCGAGCATACTTGGCTCAGATGTTAACAAGATGCAGGTTTGGCATATACATATACAGGGCATTCAGAACATCTGAATTCTGAAGTTATTGCCATGTAAGGAAAATTTTCAATTGAAGGAGAACCCACATTGCAGCATATGATTTCCTGTGTTCACCAGATGGCAGCTGACATGAAATGTCATACAATGCATGTACAAAGTCAGAAGTTTCTTGTCAGAATGATTCTTCAAGCATTAAAATCTTGGATCAAAAATGTGATGCTTACAAGTGGCTGGATGAGATTGACATATAGTGAGCTCAGCAACTAACAAGCACACTGAGCATGAGCATAGGTGTATTGGTTTTTACAAGCTCAGCTCTGCAGAGCTCATTTTCAGCGGTACAAAAAGATATAGCAACTCTTTCTTCTTTAAATTGCAGACCTTTTTTTCCTACACTTTTTTTTATAAGAAACGGCAACTTTTATTAATAGCAAAAAATTTAAAAGGTGGTACAAAACCAATCACAGGTAGACAAGTTGTCCAGTCCAATGATGGGATTTTTTTTTTCTGACGTTATATATGCTAGCAGGCTACAGAGCAAACACAGTACCTAACAAAATGACGAAGTTGGCAATTTCCAGAAAAATAATATATTGCAGCATATGTACCAATGGAGGATAAATCCAAAGCCAGCCTCTCCCAAAGGGGAAGCAAGCCAAATATAGCATTGAAGTGAGCAAGACGGGTACAGACATGCCCACACCAAAACGAGTATATCATGACACATCTTCAAATCTGAATTTTGAGTCACTTAAAACTGCCATCAACATCAATGATAAGTTGTGTGCAGAAAAAGAATTTCCACACACAACTTCCAATAATTCTTGGTACGTAATTTCACTTGTAATTAGTACTTGGGAGAAATGGTCTTTGTCTACACAATTCGACATCAAGCAGATGCAAATTGAAGGCAGACTACAATTTAATACCATGAATAGACAATCAAATTGGTCCACTCACTACCATAAATTGCCTTTGTCATATACACTAAGAAAACTGATAGTCACTCAATGTTTTCATTTGGATCCCTAAGTGGTTCTTGGAACAGCCTAGTACAAACTCAGAATATTGGGCCTTAATCTTATAAGCAGTCAGGTCTTGCATAGCTTGCTTTGGGCATATAAAACCATATTCTTTCTGAACAGTTTTGACACCAAGCTTTGTAACCGAGGCATCCCAGAGACCCCATATTATAGAAAACTGACCTTTATAGTATACAGCATGTGCATGAGGAGCATAAACATTAGGTGGGTACACACTGCGATCTCCAGCCATTCCAAAAGATCCTGATTGACCAGCAGTGTCCCTTGAATGACCTACGGCAGCATCCTGAGAAGAATTAGGAGAAACCGACCTCTCATTTTTCACTGAAAGAGGCTGATAACAGATTATCAGGACAGATGATTATCAAAAAGAAGTTTTCATTCAAACTTAGTCAAAACTCAACAGTGACTAGAAAGGAATAGCATCATAATGGATTCACAAGTACCTGTTCCTTCAAATCATCTGGTTCCGCAGGGTTCTCTTCTGCATCCGTGATCAGTATGCTCAGTGACAATAGTCTTAAAAATATTGACAAAGCAAATAGTACAAAATATTGACAAAGCAAACCTAACTCTGGAATTTTGAAACTTGAGTCAATTTTTGTGCACACAAATCCACAGGTGCACTTCCATGCAAACATGATAAATAGAAGTACATGAATGCATATACAAAATGGTGACAACGTCGACAGACATTGAGATGCTATTACTAGTGCATATCATAGTTATCACATCGTGTATTGGAAGGCGTATCATTTTTTAAAATAGTATATCGTATCGCGTATCGTATCGTATATCATAAGATACGGTTCAATTTTAAATAAATAATAAAAAATATATATACCTTTGAAAAAAATCTTACATTCATAAAAACATAGCATTTCATCAATACTCTACCAACTATTCAAGTCATCAACATAGTCCACTAATATTATAATGCAAAGTTCACAACTATAGTTCACTAATTCAAACTTCAAATAACAAAGAGACTAGACTTTGCAAATATATTAAAAAATTACCATAAATCAAGATTCAGAAATTTTGATACAAAAAAACAAAAAAAAATATTTGGCTTTGTAAATAAATTAACATCATTTCTTCCGCTGCACATGACCACATGTTTGTTGGAATAATTGTCTAGCCCAAAACAACATCGTTCTATAAAAAAAATTAAAACAAAATCAACCTACCTAACTCAAAACGACGTCGTTCCGAAAAAAAAAACAGTTTTTGCACGTATCGTACTGCAAAAACGTATCGTGTATCGAACGATATAGAACTATAATTCGTATCATTTTAGCCCTATATCGTGACGTATCATACGATACGTATCGCGTATCGTACGATACTAACAACTATGAAGATTACACCTTTAACTCCATTATTAAGGGCTATTGGCAGTTTGGCACTATGACCCAGGGACTTCAATATACATCCGTCTGTCCCCTTAATTATTAAACATGCCAATTTAACTAATTAACTTGAAGAAGGTGGCCAACTATAATCCACAACTAACAACATTCTGCTTTAGAAAAAATAAAAGTAACCCATTTCATAGAGCGGTCATAAAATGCTAACCCTAAGTCCTAACAACCACAGCAGCAAAGTCGTGGGTTTGAACACGCGGGAAGCTAATTTATACAAATAATGTCGAATGAAAAAGCCTTGCCAAGTCCAACCCTCCCACCACTCTACACTAAGGGGGGCCAAACTCGATAATGGCATTATATCATAAAAACCAAAAAATAATATGATAGATATCCAAACACAGAATTACATCCCATGACCACAAAAACTAAATCAATAGCTCAAATTAGATCAAGATGCATATCAGGTTATGAAAGAACAGAATATTAGTTACGATCCATAGGATACAAAGAATGCTTAGTCTCATAAAAATCACATAAACTATACTAGGCAAACTACGATTAACAAAGTATGATCTCCTCTTAATTCAACCATTGACTTCACCAAACAACAATTTTGGGAAAAGCATGAGACAACGAAATTGAACAAGCAATTCAACTTAAAACCCCCCATGAATCGAAACGAAACCTTATTTATTCACACTCCGTTTCATAAACACCGAAATTTGTCGTCCAACGCATATGTATCCAAACACACACACAGAGGAAATTATAGAGACACACCAGTAGGGGTTGGGATGATACGATCGGTCGATTGTACTTGAGCTGCAGCCATGAATGGTCTAGTATAGTGCTTGCCTCGATTAGGAGGATCTCAGAGAACGAGACACGAACACACAGAACAGAGAGAGAGAGAGAGAGAGGGTACACCGTTTGATTTCTAATCTAATTGAATCTCTTTTTTATTTTGATTTAATCAAACCAGGTAGTAAAAGGAAAAACTATATTAATAACAAACTTCCCCCAAAAGTTTGTCATAATTTCAATGATCCTCCACGTGTTTTTCTGAAATTACAAATACCAATTCTATTTTGTATTTTGATCTTTAATTAATTTTTATCTCCATGCTGCTAATTTTTTTTTTGGTACATATCTCCATGCTGCTAATGTATTAACAAAAAGTTCATAAAGTAGTCACATTTCACTTCAAAATATTTATATTTTGCCCTTTTGAAAAACCAAAAAAACCAAATAAAATTAAAAAAAAAAACTATTTCATCTACACAACCAAGGAAACATTTCACATAAGTAAATATAACGCCAAAACTGTTGGACCATATCAACATCTATATCTACCAACATGTGAAAAAATTTTAATTTTTTATTTTATCTCTAATTATTATTATTATTTTTGGTCTGGATCTCTAATTATTATGAAAAAATCAATTATACTCACCTATATATTTTTATTTTATTTTTTATTTTTTACTATTATTTGACTTTCAACTTATTTTGAACTCTTTTATAAGTACTTTTAAATTCTTTTGAACTCATCTTATTAGTAATACAGTTACATATAATCTTTTATATTTATATGAAGAAATAAAGTTATATATATGTTAAATTATTATACACATGTAGTTACTAGATTAAATTTCACAGTCAAATATATGTTATATTTTATTTTTTGATATGTAATAACATAATAATATAATAACTTATCTAATCAATTTATTTAACAAAATCAAAAAGTGATTCCTAAATAA
>CM042202.1:13687352-13711417 GCA_023539305.1 Ilex asprella
TGAGAGAGTTTTGTGCTCAACTTCGTCGCGATTAGATGTGCAACTTTCAAAGCCGAGGTAGGACCATCTATTTGGCTTGGTATATCATGAAAAAAAAAAACTATTTGCAGTAGCAATATGAATTACTCGTATTGAATTAATCTCTTAGTCGAGGGCTTTGTTATCGAAAAGATAATGGGTTCTGTGCAATTTAAAATATGAATGCATTGGCAAGGCTTCCTTTGCCCGTAGCTGACTATTTATTGAAAAATCGAATTTATACATTCTTTTTCTGCTTTGATTTTGATCTATTTACTTGCAAAATATCGTTTTTTAAAGAACAAATAAAAGGGCTAAATAACTCTCAAAAGTCATCTTTTGAATGCTAGCAGCCAGTTGAGAGCTCGTTGTCTCTGAAATTCCTCTAAAACTTTGTGTTTTTACAAAGAAAATTTTTGAAAGAACACCTTTTTGTTTTCCGGTGATTACTTTTTACCAATTGAAAAATTGGCCAATAATCCACGATGGGTTTGGGCAGCCATTCGAAAGTTGTTGATATTTAAAGTAATTTTATTAATTTGGTGGGTATCCTCTCGGAAAATACACTAAGAACAACGCCTTTTTAATATTTTTATCATATAGTCTCTAACTTTTGAATTTGAACCCCATATTGGAATTCATATTTTCACTTGGGCCCCCTTAGTTTTGAGATAATTGTACGAAGTGGAATTAATATTCTTTCCTTTTGTAGTTGCTGCGCTATTCACTTATTATTATTTGAGCAATGCTATGTATCCCAAATTCTCAACCCAAATCTCCATCCCAAATCAAGGGAGATCATTGGATCAGTGGGTCCCATTTTAAAAAATTAATGGGACCCACTCATCCAATGGTCTCCCTTCATTTGAGATGGAGATTTGGGTTAGAGATTTGGGATACATAGTATTTTCCTTATTATTTTCCCCTTTGTTTTCCAAAATTAGAAACTTTGACATTGGTTTTTTTTTTTTTTTTGAGTAAATTACATTAAGGTTCCTTGAGGTTTGTCACTTAAATAAATAGACCCCTCTCATCTAACAAATTACACTGAAATCCCTTGTCAATAACAATCAGCTAACATGCTTAACATAAGTTACAAATGACTATTTTACCCTTTAATTAAAACTAAGTCAAACTAACTATCAAAACCAAAATACTATTCCCAAAATCGACTAGCATCTACCCCTCGACTTGGCTACCCATACCCAAACCCAACCCGAAGTTGTAACCACCAAATATATTCTCCTCTTTCCTCCCCCTGGCAACAATAACACCATCCTCATCATCCCATCTTATACTTAAACACTATAGCCGACAGCTACCCACCAAATTCACCTAGCAGCATAAAGGCTGCAAAACCCTACAACAAAAATGATGGTTGAGTGGCTCGTGAAGGTCGTTATCTATCTGTGTTTTCTTAAAACATGGATGTAGTAGATTCAACTCGAACATTCGTCAAAGACGTTAAGCGGGTCATCATCAAGGTCACATTTTTCTATTCAATTCCTGCTACTGTACTCGCCAAAACCCCCAACCCTCCTACTACAACCCACAGGCTTCCCTACCCCGCCAAAAGCCCTTTCCCAAAACCCAATTATTTGGTGGTGATTGGCATTACGGTGTGACACTGTAGTGGTAGGACCGTTTTGACACCATGGGTGAATGATGGTGGGGCGTCCATGGCATTTTAGTTGTGATTGATTTTGTCTAGGTTGGTGTTGAGGTTGGTGGTGATTGATTTTGGCTAGGTTGGTGTTGATTTCAACTGCGATTGATTGTTATGGTGATTGACACTACGATGTAGTGTTGCAGTGGAAGGTTTGTTTTTTGTTGGGTTGGCGTTTCAACTGCGATTGATTTTGCCTAGGGTGCGTGCAAGGGTGTTGAGGTGGCTTAGAGGGAGAATGGTGTCAATGGAGTTGATACATAGATTGAGTGTGTTAAGGGAGTTGCGGCTTACAGAGGGAATGCGTTGTGGGTTTACAAATCTCTCTCTCTCTCTTGTCATACCACCATTGTCGTTGTTTCTCTCTACTATCATACCACCATCATGATCATCTTCATCTCTCTATCTCTTTCTTATCATACCATCACCATCAACGATCTCTTGTTAGACCACCACATTTGAGGATCCAATGGTTGAGTTCTTATATGGATTTTGACCTAGGCTATGGCATAGAATCTAGGTTGTGGGAGGGCAAAGGGTAGGGGTTTTGGTGGTGGTATTTGGTGAAGATAATGGTGGCAAGCATTGGACGGGTGTTTTGCACTGTGAGTGGAAAAGGAATAATTATTCATGAGGTAAAATAAGAATTTTGTTTCCAAATTATGCTGACATCATCAGATATGGATGGCCCGTTAAACGAAATTTAATTTCAGTGGTCAATATGTCGCAACAGACCAAACCTTGAGGGGTCTTAGTGTTATTTTTATACTTGAGGGGTTGATCTGATTAAGTGACAAACATTGTGAATTCGAATGTAATTTACCCTTTTTTTAAATTTCTTGGCGATCAACAAAGTCAAAATGTGCTCAAGAGACCGTGTGGTCCCCCACCTAACACCTAATAGCACACATCTCCCAATTTTATCTTTTTTTTAGTATTTTTTTTATCAGTTGGACCCACATTCACTCACAATATTTCTTTTAGTAACTAAGATAATACAACGTAAACCAACCAATTAATTTCTCAAAAAATTTAATTTAATTTACTTTAATTTAAGCAATTGAAAATAATCTAGTCCTCAAATATTATTTGGAGACTATTTCAGCAGAGTTTACTCCAAAAATAAGAACCCAAAAAAATCTTAACTTATCTACAAAAATCAGAATTTCTTGAATGTACAATACAATCAAATCAAACCTAAAAATTCAACTTGGTTTCCTTTGAAAATAGAAGACCATAAAATACTAACTTATATACAGAATTAAAACACAAACGAAACAATCACCTAACATCGACAATTCATATACAACCACCAAAACAATCAGCAATTTCACATCAAGTCAAACATATCCTCATATTTATGAAATTAGTTCACCATACTAAACTCAAAAGTGAACAAAAAATCACACAAATTCGATTAAGTTGATATAGTAATTGTCTTTGCATAAAAACACAAAGTAACGAAAACTTGAATTAGAACTTGAAGAATATTATTGTGCTTAAAGGCTCTTTGCAAGCTAAAATAAATAGTTAATTTGAAAAAAAAATCAACATTTGCTTTAATTAAAGAGATTGAAATCAATCAAGTCCCCGCTAATTTTTCAAAAATTTTAGCAAAACTTCCTATAAAAATAGGAGCTCAAGAAGATTTCAACATGCCTACAAAACTCACAATCATATAGAACAATAATAATAATTTCCCGTACCACCACAATTCAATTCTATTTCCACCACAGTTATCATATATCACAACTTAATTTCATACTCAACCATCAATTCACATTAAAACCAAACATATCCTCATAACCATGTATAATTAGTTCATCGTATTAAACACGGAACAAACAAAACACACGCAAATTCGCATAGTTTTGCTTAAACATAAATAAGATTAAATAATAAAAAAAAACGTAATTATATATAGTACATTTGTAAAATGGGTCATTCTTTAATATAGTTTATCTAAATGAGTCATTTATCTACATATCATTATAAAAACAGTTTCTCCATCACAGCCTTAAATGTCATTGTATCAATTCAAATCCAAAGCTTCCAACTGGAGGAAAGAACAACAATCTAACATTTACAAAAATAGTTAAATTTAGTATAGTCAGGAATTTTAAAATTATAAACTTGAAAATCAAAAATAAACTATAAAAAATAAATTTACTTACCTTATTCAAACAACTCCATCGAAAAATATGGGTTACATTTAGTCTTTTTAACTCTTGCACTGCATCATTCCAACTCTATACATGAAATAACATAAATAAAACATTTGATAAAAAAAATAACATTGTTAAAATGTTTGCAATGTAATACCACTTGGCACAAAATATTTACCTTTCTTTTGTCAAAAGAGGTTGCTATTCTTTTTCCTTTACATTTTGTATTTGCAGTTACAACTGTTCTTTTTTTTGCGTTTTAGATAGTAAGCATAGATAAGTGAAATCATTATATAGAAAAAAAAATTCAATTTATAAACAAACTGATGTGTCATGACACTACCTCAAAAATGATGATGCAATTGAGTTCGCATTCGTCATAGATCACAACATCAACATTATTTTTATTGAGCAATTGAACCTATACACGAACATACATTTAACAGGTAAATGAACACAAACTATATGAGAAAAAATTATTAAGAATATGAGTGAAATGAAACTCATCTTACGGTTTGGTCTAAGTTGTCATCAAGCTATAAAAAAATGAGTGAAAATAAAGTGAAATAAATATGTGAATATTTTGCGGTGCCGAAAAAAAAAATAGAATATGTTTAAACTCACACGACCAAAAATGGTGAGTTCTTTCATTATTCAATGTTGTGAGTTTGCAGTGGTGGTTAGTACATTTTGATGGCTACAAATATAAGAAACATAATAAATTAAAAAATTAGAAGTATTCGTTAAATACACATTCATTTTGTTGTAAAATTGCTAAAAACACATCATAATGATCACATCAATTCTATTTTATACAAGTAAAATCAAAACTTGTGCATTTGACCGGAAATTACTGAAAAGACATATTCATTTTTTTAAAATTTATTTCATTGTTTACCGATTACATCTATAATATATTAGATTATGACTTAACTCAACTAATGGAAAATAGTTCTTAGAGATTAACCAAGTAGATCAGCCTTTCAGTTGTCATAAGTACAAAACTATCAAATTCACGATCCAATTAATTTACCTTCATTTTTACCTTCTACCGAACATGCAACAATTCAAAGAACTATTGTTAGTAAATTTTTTGACGAATACATGTGAGTCTACTCATTTTATGTAGTAATATCTAGGCATGCATTGCATTTAAGATTTATGTCCAAGTTCGATACATAGCAGTAATTCGAAAGTCACAATAAATAAAATTAAAACATTAGGCCTATAAATTATGCCCAAATAAACTCATTAAAAAAAGTTAAGCAATTGCTTGAAAAAGCTGAAGAGTAGTGGCAAAAAAAAACCACACAAGATAAAAGTTGTATACTGGCTGGCTTTAAAAAGTTAGTTTGCTAGGATAAAAATTGAATTTAAAAACACACTTTACAGCTATTACACATAGGAGAGGAAAAACCCAGAAGATTTACTACTAAAAAACAAAGAAGAAAAATAAGAGTTCCTACCTAGAAAAATAGGAGATGAAAAAAAAATTACAAAAGTGTGCACATCCAATAAAATCCGATAAAAGGATTGAAAGAACCATGCATAGTAAAAACCAATAAAAGAATTGAAAGAATCATAAAGAAAGTACATTCAATATGGATCATTTAACTTCTATATACACTACCATATGTGTTGTTAGACCATGTATGTACCACTCATTCAACCAATCCAACAATCCACCCACACATACCTACATAATTGCAAATATTAACATATAAGAATTACAATACAATCTTAAACATGGAGTGAAAAAAAACACTAAAAAATTAGTAATTTTCTTTCAAGAAAAGGTAAATAGAATCAACAATGTATACCTTGAAAAATAATATCATTGTGACTATCAACTCAAAGAACCTTATTGAATAGAAAGAATGTGGAGTAATACTAAAAAAAAGATAATCTTGTGTACTTACAATCTCTATAAAAAAAATGGTACATATCTAATAATGCTAGTAATTTGTAAAAACCATGTATTCGAAGAAAACACAATCCAATATAGGACTCACCATCACACCAGAGTCCTATCTTACTATAACCTCATTAACAACTACGGCAACAATTAGAAGTCATAACTAATCATTATTTGGTAATTTTGTGAAAACTAATCAACAAACAATAGATATAACAAACAAACAAACTTGGAAAATTAATGAAACTACTCACTCTTTAATATTTTATAACGAACACACACTAATTTTGATATCAAGAAACTTTAGCCATGAAACAAACGAATTGAATTCTAATAAAAAATTGGTCACTGTTCATCTTCTCTTGCTTCTTTTTCTTATTATTAGTTTTCATATTCATAACAACTTGAGCATATGTGACGATATATATGTTTGTTTCTTGTCCTAAGCAACAGGATTACCTACTATTGATTTGACACTACATTTACTGCGAACCTAACATCTATAATAAACAGCGTAAATCAAAAAATTAGAAGTAGATTCATTCACAAGTTTTACAGTGACAATCAGTTACATAACACAACTCTCTTTACTTGGACTTGGACTTGGATCAGTTATGGAAGAGATAGACTTTAAGCACAATACAGGCGAAGCTACACATCCTTTGACAAATTTTTTTGCATTTGTTCCCTCCGCAAATTATTTATACTCCTAACCTCTTGATCTGTTTATGCACAGTTGACAGAAGATTGAAAGTGAAACCTCTAATCCACCACCTTAAACTGGACCATCAATGGCAGCAACTAAAGGTTTTCTTGCAGCTAACCAGTGAATGGATCAAAAAAATGGTTATTATATAAGTGAAACATTAGGAGAAGCTGGAGATAACGGGAAAATCAAAAAGTGGTATACCTTCTTAAGTGTATGTGACAAATTCTATTGACATACAAAGGAAATATAACAGAGAAATTGGATTTAAATCCAATAAAATGAACATGCAACAATTCATACTCTTTCTTCCTCGAATTCCACCGAAAGACGTCACATCGAATTCTGCTGAGAGCTTTTGGTATGACCCTGTCAGATAATGTCAGATAAAGCCAGGGTGTTAGCCTCATAACTTTATAGTCATCCATTTCGATTAAAAATGAAAGTACTCTTCAAGTTTACCTATTATAACAATCACTTTCACATCATCTTTTTGCAGAGATTCCTCAATGCTCAGTTTTAAGCTGAGCAAAACTGGAAAGAAAAATATCATGTACTCAGAAAGCTTATACCAAAGCTAGTACTCAGAAAGCTAATACCAAAAGGTGGACTGGGGAAGGAGGGGGCGAGGTACCAGGGTGGCGTAAAGAAATGAACCAGTAAAAAAGACTTAATGAACTTTGAGAATGAATAATGACTAATACCAAAATTTAGAGACTAATACTAAAAGTATACTAAAATAATAATATTTAAAGACTTAATTAATAAAATTTAGGGGAAGGGAAAAGTGGTAAACAACAACAAAATACTAATGATCTGAAAAGAAAAGAGCTTAATTTTGAAGAAAGAGTATTTTAGTACCTAATGAACTTTGAGAATGAGTAATGACTAATATCACATTAACATTATTTAATAAATTTATAAAACAATAGCCTTATTTTGCTAAAAAAGTCACTACTCCAAATACAACCACACTAACACTAACAACAAAGGTAAACTATTGCAAGAGTCTGGCATAGGCAATTAGACAAACATTCAGCAGTTGCACTTAGTTAAACTCAACAAAGAATGATTCGTTTTTCTCAAGTTCCTCTTCCAGCAACTTGATAAACTCAATGACCATTAGCCTCTTCTTTTTCTTTTTATGTTTCTCCTAGAATAGCTTTATTTAATGCTAGCATTGAGAAGTGAATTTGCATAGATCTTCTTAACTTTATTTTGCATTGAAGCCATTGATATTTCACATGCGATGCATCCCTAAAAAATCCAATAGTGGTAACAACAACAGCCTGCAAATTAGCACAACAGGCTTAGTGATGGCTAGCGAACTAACATCAGTTTCACCCAAGTTCTCCGATTGGTAATCTCCCAAACATGAAGAATTTTCCTTTTCCAGCTCCATAGCATCCATAGGCTGAGCATTTTCACAAACACTTTATACGCAATATGAAGATTCTCTACTCTTCTCGCCACTACTCAAATGAGTTTTCTCGGATATTGAAAACACCCATCGTTTGCAATACATAATATTATTTCATGCCTGATTTATTTTTTTTTATACATAAAATGTACAAGACTACAATGTTAGAAAAGGAAAAACATAGCATAGAGAGGGCAGAGAAGATGTGGGGGTAGGATAGGGGTGTGTGTGTGAGAGAGACAGAGAGATATGAGGCATACGTGGGAGGGGTTAGCAGTGGCGGCGGTGGTGGTGGTGGTGGTGTTGCTGATGGTGTCGCAGGGGCGGTAGTGTTGTTGCTGACGAAGTGGCGGTGGCGGTGGTATTGCTGGTAAGAAGAAACACACACACACACACAGAGGGTGGGGAAAAAAATTGGCCTCCGAAGAAGAAGCGATGTACAGGCGGCAAGTGAAAGTGACTGAGGCCATCTAACCGGTGAAGTGATTGAGTTGATTAGATTTTTGAAAAAAATTGTGGGCGAGAAATGATGAATTTAAGAAAAAAATGAGAGATATATTAATGACCGTAAGATAAATGAATTAATTTAAAATCGTTGGACGTTGAAATTGTATTATTTTATATTATAGATTGTTGAGGAACTTCACAATGTTATGATGGATTTTTTTTTAATATTTTTATAACTGTTGTAATAATTATTTTATGTATTAAAAAATATTATTTTTATAAGTATATTTATTATTATTGTGTTATCTATTTTTATCACTTTTATTCAATATCACAAAAATAATAAATATTAGTACGGTACCATTTTTTTTTTGTATCGTAAACAACTTCATTACGGAGAAATGCTTCCTTAATTCATCAGAAAAGACCCCAATCGTTATTTTGTTTAAAAATCAATCAATATTTGCAGTACTGTATACAAAAATTCGGTACTATACTGCTAAATTTTACAAATTTTGTGGGTTAAAATATAAGTTTTTAGGTTCATTTACTACAACAACAAAAAAATAGAACTTTTGAGATCATGATACATTTTTCTCCAATTCTGATGTAGAAAGGTTAGTTTGCTGCTTAATACCTTTCCAAAGATGATCCAATGCTCTGATTATTGATATTGACTTGATTTATAGTTCTTCTCTGTGCAATCCTTTTTTTTTTTTTTTTTTTTTTTTTTTTTTTTGGTGTTTTCTTGCTTTTAATTAGGGGGGTTAATTGAGCCATTGTCGAGTCAAATTTACACATAAACGAACTGGCTCGTTTAACTATTTACTCATAAACGAACTTAAAATAATTTTCAAGTTCAACTTGATTAACAACCATATTTTTAACTGGAAGTCATGGACCAAAGTTTTCTTTTTGATTGTTGTGGAGTCTTCAGCTCTGCTCCAGGCCGGCCCAACCGAAAAAGTAGGGCCTTTAGGCCGAATTACAAAAAAACCCATATTTTCTAATTTATAATATAATTCAGTTCAAATTTCTAATTACATGACTATATAAACTCCACAAAAAATTCTCATAAAATATACACTCAACAACTAAATTTCAGATTCAAAAGTTGGGCCCAAAATATAGCCCACATATTTTGTTGCAACGTTCAAAACTCAGTGCAATAAAACTAAAACTGTAAAAATAAAATTCTCCTCTGTCTCGCTCTCACTCACCCACCCATATATCTCCAATTAAACACAAATAAATCTCCATCTCTCTCGTACACACACAACTTTTCATCTTAAATCATACACCAAATCAAACTCACATAATATAATCTACTTAATTTTGCAAACTTTGATCAAGAAAGAACTAAAATATCAAATTTTGATGTTTCAAATAACTGTGACAAATCAAACTGTATTGTTTTTTATATATATTTTTTTGTAATTTTAAGTTCATGTTATATGCTATAATTATAGATACCATATGATTATTTAGAACTAATTTGTTGATTATGTTTTATAAATATGGCAACTAGAAAATAATCATCCGAATATGAAAAAAAAATTCTAAAAAATGAGAAAATTTTAAAATAATTGAATCTCAAAATGACCTCTTTATGCCTACAACCAAACAAAACGTCATAGAAAAATAGGTTAAAGTTCTACAAATAAACAAATAATAGATCCCAAAGAATAAGAAATTATAAAAAAATACAACAAAATAATAAAAATATATATTCACGATGATAATTAAACATGTAAAACAATTATCCTATATGTGAAATATACAAAAAATAAATAAATAATATTAGTAACGAAAATTTTAAAATTAATAAAGTCTTACTCAAAATCAATCATATCACAAGAAAGAATGGGAAAATTGGCGATACAAACAATTGAAAAAAGATCTCGTTTACAAATGTCACTTTAGGCCTCAAATTTTTTTGAGCCACCCCTGGCTCTACTCTTGTTGTCTCAGATTCGTTTATGGCGAGTTTACTGCTATGTTGCAAGCGTCAATGTCATGACCAAAATGGCCACACTTGAAGCATATCGTCTTCAAATCTTCATACATCACCTGTTGCCAATATTTGCCAATGAAAACGTGGGAGAAGAGATGTTTGGAGGTATTAACTTGTACACACAGCCTTGCAAATCTCCCCCTAGATTTTTCCTCAGTTCTAGCATCAATTTTTATGAACTTGCTAATCTTGAGCCCTATTTTACTAAGGATGATAGAGTCCTGATACTCCATTAGGAGACTTGGCAAGCAAACCCACAGTACTATAGTACTAGAGTCTGCTACCGATGGTTTGAAGATAATGGCATTGACCCAGGGGAGTCTGATCCTGGTTTCTTTTTCTTTGGACATAATGACTTTGGGGCTTGTTGGTTCATCTTCAAAACGTCCTTTTGAGTCGTAGTCTTCCTTATCCCATGTGATAGCAGACATGTTCTCGATCACTTCAGGGACCAGAGCATTATTATAGGAGACTTGTGTATCCTATGTTAAGATGGGTGTTTCCTTCTTGTTTGTGAGGTGCTTGCTGGGTTAATCGGTTTGTTGTGAAGGTTGGGGGCAGAGAGTTCAGGGCATTGGCGTAGGGAGACGATGGACCCAGAGAGAAGGGGTGATTGTGAAGCTATTGGCAATGGGTTGAGTTTTGGGTGTGGAAATGGTTTAGTGGTTTGGTCTGGTGCTTGCCATTTGCAAATAATCAAACAGCTGGTGTGCATATATGATTGCAATCAAGCATGTCACTCAGGTAGAAAATCGCCACGAAGGATGATAGGATATTATTGTCGGAGTGCCACTTAGACTAGTAACGAACATAAATGCACACATATTTGGGGCATAAAAGGGTCACCCTCTGACAAACTTCAAGATTTAAGCTTTGAAAGAGCAGTTCTACCCAAGGCAAAGTATCAAATGTGACGACCTGACAAACCCAAGTTCGAATCCTCTCTTCCCTATCGAGGTATATCCAAAAAAAAAGCTTAAAACCTTGCAGCAAGAGTCAAGGGAATCTAGAAGAAATTAGGTGAAACAGACAATTATAAATTATTAGTCATTGAACTTGCCTAATCTGATAAAAAAAAAACATTAAAATGATTTTTTCTTACGCGCAAGTAACATGAATCAGTGTTCCATTATAGTGCAGCATTAACTTGTTTTGCATTAGATACGCTATCGGCCAAGTCCCGGCCCTTTGTTTCAAATGGGAAAAGCAATACACAGACCCCGGAAAGAAGAACGACAGCCTCAAAGAGTAGAATGGCTGCAGTTTGATGACATCCATGTACCAAACCTACAGCTACAAGAGGACATAACATTCCGCCAATTCTTCCAACTGAGCTTGCAACTCCGACACCAGTTGTTCTCAGTGAGGTTGGGTATATCTACAAGATACAAAGATCAATCATTTAGCTTTAACCTAATGCAGTTTAGTTTTTGCAACAAGAAAAAAAAAAAAAGGTTTCAGTAGACAAGCATATAGACTAAACATCATCCCTTGGGGGGCAGAAAAGAGAGGGGAGGGAGAAGAAATATAAAAAATGGAAGAGAAAGATGAGAAATGAAACAAAAAATTCATTTGGAAAAAAAAAAGGAAAAGGAAAAAAAGAGGGAAATAAACAAAATAAAAGCGAGTAACTCAAACCTTCCCATGTTAGATCTGTTTTGCTTTGTCCTTTTCTTTTTTTTAACCGACCATATGATAGACATCAACCAAAACCCCTTGAAAACATGCATACACACATACACCCAAAAAAAAGATTGGCTGTTTTCTTGAGCTTTAAGCAATAAATAGTTTCAAGTTGATGGCATAAAATAAGCAGATAATCAAGACATCTAAAGCGAACTCATGCTATATGCATAGGAACATGGTATCTGGGTTCCTAGGTCTTTTGACCATGGTTCCAAACAAAAGAAACATGGGGAGGGGCTGACAAAATGAGAAAAAAATACGCTTTTTGAAACTACTGAATAATGTTTCTATGTCTTACCTCCGGAGCATATATGTAGACAACTGTGAAGGTTGCTGTAATGCATATGCGAGCACAGAAGAGAAGACCTGTTGTTAGATGTCTGGACTGATGGAATACCAATGGGAGTAGAAAAATGGAACAGAGGAAGAACATCGTAGACATCGACAGCTTACGCCCGAGTTTATCAACTGTGGCCGCTGATAGAAGTAACCCAGGGAATTCTTGAAGCAAAAAGAGTTAAATGACACTCAGCCTTCTTCCGGGGATGAAATATATGACATTAAGAATGTAAATAATGCATGTTGAATTATGTAAAATAAATCAAAACATAAAAGCAACCATACCTGCAAAACTAGTGATGAAAACATCTTTGTAGCTAACATCATGGGGCTCTTTCGATTGTGATTGAGCCGATATACATTGATTATTTCCGTTGTTTAACTCTGTTGTCAGCAAAACAAGGCCATAATACGAGAATGCATTCCCAAAGAACACCACCCATAAAAGCAGGGTTGACCTAACTAATTCTGGTGAAAGAAGCATATAAAGTGACAAAATGCCTCCCTTTTTAGAGTCGATTCCATTAGGAGGTAGACCTCCATTTTGTCTTGGTGAGAGAAATCGCGTATCTTCTGATTCAGTATCCGTTCCACGTAACTCAATTTCATAATCAGAAACAAGTATGCCAGGAGGAAGTTTTGTTCCGTTCATTCGTGCTACTTTCTCTAAAATATTTAGTGCATCATCTCTTCTTCCTTTCATGCATAAATACCTTGGTGACTCAGGCGTTGCACCATAAAACAGGAGGAGCATGGATGAAGGAAGAGCAGAAAGTGCGAGTAACCACCTCCATCCCAATGTTGGCATGACCAACTGCAAAGAACACCATAAAAAAAATGGAAAAGTCAGCAACAAATATCTTTCTTTGCATGGACATTAGAACAACCATCCAAGCTTAGATAAGAGAATAGTTACCTTGTTTCTATATGTGCAATTGCACAAATTTTTCATTTACAAAGCATTTCACATTCGATTACCAATATTTGATAACAAATAATTGAGGAACCATAGTTGGTGATGCCAGAGATGAGAAAAAGTAATTGTAAACTTGTTCCCTTTGGAAGCCCATCATTATGTAGGTAGGGATACCAACAATAAGAGTTTAAGCTTAACAACACACAATAATGACGATAAATTGCATATACGTTAATAAGCTACATAATAGAAATAAATAAAAAAATAAAATAGGAAGTTAAATACTAATAGAATGAGAAAAACATTAACAACATGGAAGATTTTTATGGCAAAACATATTAATTTCTTCCACTTAGGAATGAGAACCAAAATCATTTACCTTTGACCAATCTGATATAGTAGATATAAATGCCACTTTATGTCTTTTCTAACTACTTGCTTCAAAGATCACATGTTTAGATTAATCAACAAAACATGAAGGATATTTACATAATGGAGAAATAGCATCTATACAACCTAAAAACATGATATTATAGTCATACCCAGGCAAGTGAAGCCTCAAGAATTGTTCCCAAAGTCCAAAAAGCTGAAAAAACAACCATCCAAGTGCCTCTGTTTGGAGCAGGAATGAACTCTAAAAACCACGATGCAAGTACTGGACCTCCTCCCAATCCCACGCCGACCAAACAACGGAAAACAAGGAGTGAAATAAAATTAGGAGCAAAAGCGCTAAGAAAACCAGCTCCAGCAGTGACCATTGCTGTAATGAGGAACCCTTTCCTGAAGGAATGTAGAAAAGGAAACGATTAAATGGAAAAAGGCAAACATATTAATCACATTAAAATGTACCTCAGAATCATAAAAAAGAAAACTCTCTGGAAAGAAAAAAAAATGCCAAAAAAAAGTCCATTCCGTATTCTTGATGCTCATCAGTACATTAGAAACTAATTGTGACAATTAAATAACATGATTCAATTGGGATTTGAAATTCAAAAATGTAAAGTAAGATTTAGGAAAAAGTAAGTATTCCCCCCCTCTTCATGAGATGGCTAAGCGTTCAACCACAAGGCCTCCTTGCTTTTATGCTATGTACTAACAATGGTTCCTAATAAAGTTTAAACTGTTAAACAATAGTGGAACCAATTGACAGTTCATATCTAGTAGCTATAAACAGGCAGTGTTGGATTAGGAGTTCCAACGATCATATTTGTGTCGTACTTCATGTCCAATGCACCGGTTCATATTTTGCTGTCATAAACGAGACAGGCAGCTGATGATAAAAACCTAATCTTTTCAAATTATACCTATTAGACAAGCAAAGATCATACACAAAAAGCAAGAAAAAGAAAATTATTACCTCCTTCCATGGTTATCTGAAACCATGCCCCATGAATACGCTCCAACCAGCATACCAGCAAAAACAACACTGGTTATTAAGCTCTCTTCATGAGAAGAAAGACCCCATGCAGACTGAACAGCTGGTCCTACGAAAGAGAGAAGCATCATTTCCATTGCTTCTGAAACCTGACCCATCCCAGCATAGGCGAGCACAAGAATTTGGAAATTTCCAAAGCCAATGGCCACAAGTGCTTCATCCACAGTGTACGTTTGGCTCTCATGTTTCATCTAAAAACCAGAGAAAACTGATATATTCATTTACAGTAAGACATGCACATTCAAGATTGCTTCACAGTGTGATGCATGATGAATTAAGCACATGAATGGGGAAACAAAGAACTAAGATTTGACCCATGCGCCTCCCATAACCAACACTAAATTACATGTTAAAAGCATCTTACAAAGCAACCAATGGACAGTGAATGAAAAGGCTCACATGAAATATACATGATATACTAGTTTGAGAGGTTGTATGCTACCAATATGGAACGGCTCTACCAAGTACATTGCAGTCATTAGGACTTAGAACCACAACATTATGAATTTGCCAGAGCATAGCTACACACTAAGATTTCAGGAATCCTGTGCCCTTTCCCTGACCTTAGCAGACATCAATACTTAAAGGAGATAAGTGTTTGACTCCGCAGTGTGGGTGCATTGTGGGGAAATCTTATTAATGTCCCAGGTGACTAGGTCCGGTGCAAGGTTACCACATACATTAGCCAACATGAAGGACTGACTAGGGTGAGCTCAAGTGGATGACCTAAAAATATTACAATGCGTAATGATGTTTGTAGTTCACAAAGCTTAAAGCGTTACTTAAGTGGACTTAGCAGCTAAGTGTCACGTCTGGCAGATGCTAAGAGGGAAGAGTGGAATTGGGAACTGGATGACTACAGAACCACTTGTCATGGGTTGGTCCCCAAAGTCGATGTAGGCAATGAAGCGTTCCTATACTTGTTAATTTCTTTTCATCTAAATCACACCCTCAAAGGAAATGGACAACTTGGATATTAAAATGACACAATAAATCTATTACAGGTACACTCCAATGACCAATTCTTCTTTACATACACACACATCTATCCAATTAACTAATTCTCGTTTCTCCCACATACGTACTAGTCATATCATTCACCAAAAGAATACAATTATAAGGATCTGTTTGACATTATTTCTAAAGCAAATCAAATTCAGTAAGAACCGTGACGCCCAGCTGCAATAAGTAAATGGTAAACCGAGTATGCATTTTCAATTTGTCACTTGGTACAAACAAACCTGCTTTATATGGCATGTGTATCAGTTTTATACTTTTAGTAATGAAAAGTGTGGTTTTGAGGCTTTGTCGAATAGAATCAACCGTTGAACCAAACTTCTACAATGTGAATGAATTTCAATATATAATTGGCATGCGGTATTTCTTTTAAAGCAACTAAAAAATAAAAGAGAATATGTCACTCTGGAGCTCTCTAGTGATTTCTAAACTGTCAAGAAAAATTTAATAGAAAAACAGTTGGGGGAAAGAGAAAATATGAAAATCCGAGCTCACAATCGATCATTTTCATGATGCAACGACGATGAATGTAATAATGATATGAAAATAACAACTAATCGAATGAAAAATTATTTATTAACACACGGAAGAAGATAACAACCAGCAAAACTACAATCTAGATCATTGAGTCGCCTGGGATTGAACTGTTTTCCATCCTCATAGATCTAAATACAAAAATGAAAAACGAAAATAAGTAAATGAAACAGCAGCGATGCAAAATAAGCGCCAACCTGATTGAAAACCAGAGATCGGATCAACAAAATAGGAGGAAGAAGAAGAAGAAGGAGAGAGAGAGAGAGAGGGAGGGAGAGAGACTTGTCTTCGTACCGAGGGAAAATTTTCATAAGTCAAAAGCTGTTAATGAATTCTACAATGCAAATTGGCTTTTAATTTAAAAAAGACCTAAAATACACAAGTATCCCTAAACTATGCATTAATTCTGTTCGCGACCACTTAACTATAGATTATACCATTTAATCCACAATATTGAGAGTTGTTTAAACCAAACATCAAACTGTTGATCAATTTCTACAATGGAAATTGGCTTTTAATTTTAAAAAGGGCATAAAATACACAAGTGTCCTAGTCCCTACAGGGAAAAATTGGGCATTAAATATCACCTTGATCCCTAAATTATCAATTATACCAATTTCATCCTCAACTCCGAGAGTTGTTTAAACCGAAAACCAAGCTGTTGATCTATTTTCTACCATGGAAATTGGCTTCTAATTTAAAAAAGGGCACAGAGTTGTATACTTTTTTTTTTTGTTCAATGGTTGGGGGTGTTCGAATTAACTTATACGTATCTCGACTAATCCCCTCTCTAGTCCAGTTAAAAGCAGGTCTTCCATATCTGGGGTATTCGTGAAGGATAAATTTATCTTGGTCTGACTCCAAGAAGTTGTCAAGATTCGATAAAGAGACGTCTGAATTTACAACTCATCACTATTATTACTTGAATTATCTGTTATAATTTTAACTACCAATTATACAAGCTTGATTTTTTTTTCGTTGCATTGAAAAAGAATTATACAAGCTTGATTGAGTGTTGTTTAAACTGAAAAGCAAACTGGCATGTGCTTTTTTTGTTGTGGATTATTTATAATATAAAATATGACAAATTTTAATAAGTTTATTAGATTATCTCAAATATATTAATCCAATGACCACCAACATTTATTTTAAAATCATTCACATTACATCGTACATTCCAACACAAATTACCGCTAATATACAATGTACAGTCAGTCTTCATTGGTCTTTCGTAGTTCAATTATGCCGACGGAGTTTTTTTTCTTTTTTAATTTTTTGAAAGTACAATGTTGTTGTTGTTTTTTGTCTAAAGCACAATTACTACAATTCTGTTTAAACAACGTTGTCTTTCAATAATGACATATAATGATAAATTTGTCTAATGTTGTCCACACAAATAGAGGACGAGATCATATGCACATCACATGAGTCTACTAGAATTATTTATCATAATTCTTACAGGTGTTTATTGGTTAAATATTTCCTCTGGTCTTAGGTTCAATATCTTTTATATTTTCTAAGGATCACTCACTTTTATTCCTTGGAGATACATCTTTAAATTAGTTCGAACTACAATGACGCATTCAGAATTCAAAAGTGAAGTCGATACAAACCAAAATACCTTCTTATAATAATAAAAAAATTCATCCTCGAGTCGAAGGGGTCAATAGAATCGTAGTTATCAGAATTGGACTGAACATCAGGTCAATAGTTCACTGGTTTAATCGCTGAGTCAATTGATCAGACCAATCGTATAATTAAAAAATATAAAAATATATAAAATATAATAATTTAACTAAAAAAATATCCACAAATACATACAATTTGCCACAAAACAAAGAAACTAATATAGTTTAACTAAATATTTATTTTTATATACAATGATCAAATCACCAATTTTAACCATTATTAGTGTTTTTTTTTTTTTGACAGATATTAACCTAACTGGGAACTCCACGTAACTCCTTAAAAGGAGAAGCGGGGAGACCCTCTATATACTCACACACACACTCAAAGGCTTCCTATGTGGGAAGCCCCAGCCCCGGCTAGGTCTTAGAGACCGACGCCTGTAGCGCATCCCCGAGGCCAAGCCCACGCCGATCGCGTTTAGGGCACACGCGGGCAACAGCCGCTTCGGTCAACTCTGCTTTTTTTTGACAGATATTAACCTAACTGGGAATTCCACGCAACTCCTTAAAAGGAGAAGCGGGGAGACAATCATTATTAGTGTTTAAATGAAATAAAAAGCAACAATTAGAATTTTTGTCCAAAACCGGGGAGATCTGTTGGAGAAGTCACATGACTTACAGAAAAGAGAGGGAGAGGGAGAGAGAGAGGAGACATACACTTGGATAAGCCACATGAGGATAGAGATAGAGAGGAGAAGGCTTATCTCCTGTGAGACTGAGAGACAAAGATCGTGAATCATGAGAGAGACGGAGGAAGAGGGAGAGAAAATGCTAGACCGCTAGAGGTAAACCACGAAGAGGGACCCGTCTTTTTTTGGGAAAATTTGGGATTTTTTGTAATTTTACAACAAATAATATTTGAACCGTTAGGTTTGATAAAACCGCCCAATTCACCAATGTTGTCCAAAATCGGCCGATTTTACAGTTTTTTATTGGTTCATTT
The DNA here is from genome assembly GCA_023539305.1 of Ilex asprella. Classification (NCBI taxonomy): domain Eukaryota; kingdom Viridiplantae; phylum Streptophyta; class Magnoliopsida; order Aquifoliales; family Aquifoliaceae; genus Ilex; species Ilex asprella. The sequence goes on from CM042202.1 coordinate 13,706,262, forward strand.
GTATATGCGGTCCAACTCAAGAACTAGACTATTCTAAGTTCTGCTTCATGGTCCAACCAATCAATTCAGTCCAATTTTGATTTCCTTGAATAGCATATAGAAATCAACACAACGTTATCATGTAGTATTTCAATAAATGTTAATAGTATTTTTTATCCTTAAAGTATGTTCGTTTTCTCAATTTAGTTTTCATTGTATTAATTTTATCAATTTAATCCCTAAATTTCAATTTGTGTCACTTTAGTTCCTTATCAGACAATTTGTTCAATTTTTTTGACTGAAATGAGTACGTGTCATTCTTTTAGACGGTATTACATGACCAACATGTAATTATTTTTTAAAAAACTTAACGGTCCGTCTGTGTTGAGACCATTTAAACACAAATTTAATACTTTAAATACCAAATTGATAAAATTTAATATTTTAATGACTTAAACTGATAAAATATGCATACTTTAAAGACCAAAAATATTATTAATTTTTTTAATAATGATATGTGCATCACATTTGTGCACTACCTTAGCTACATAATCTGATATGACATTATCTCAATTTTAAAATATTTAATAAATTGAAAAGAAGCCACTAATCTAATAGTTCATATTTAGGTGGTGGACAAAAGTGGTACAAAAGATAGTATGTATGGCATTGTTGATATTATTTTCACATGAATAACTTTGATAATAAAATGAATGGGTTGATAGTGACCCAAATCCAAATACAAATGAGAAGAACTCAAACGTCACTTTAACATAATATTTGAATATGGATAACTATAGATACAATCTAAAGCCCTACGGTCATGGTAATTCATCGGGATGTCGGGGACTGGACAATCTTACATCGGGATTGCTTTGGGTATATGTGTGTTAATTTAAATATTTCACTGGGTACTTCTTCTTTTAAGAAGTTGTGTCTAGTGTATGTTAAAAAAAAATCTAAGGTACAATTAATTTTTATATAAAACAATACCAACTCAATCTGATATAACTGTATTCATAATTTTTCATTTTCTTTTGTCCAATTGAATCTCTTGTTCTTTTTAGACTAAATTTTATTGACATCTGCTTGAGATTGGCCTAATTGCAGGGACATCCCTATAATTTTTAAAATGTTAGTGTACACCCTTTTAATTTGTCACGAGTATCACCTCCTACACCTACAATCACTCCCGTTAGTGACATGTAACAAAATAACTCATATTATGGCTTTTTTTGCAATAAAATACTAAATTTACCCTCAAGTTGACTCTTCAATTTTATTAATCAAATTGAGTTTTAATTTGATTAATTTAAATATTAATTTCATCACACTAACACTAATTTCATCAATTTAACACCAAATTAATATTCAATTGATTTAATTTAGAATTTATTTTCATGAAATTAGCATCAAATTGATATTTAATTTTATTAATTTAAATATTAATTTCATCACACTAACACAAATTTTTTTCCATTTAAAACCAAATTAATATTTAATTTCAAAAATTTAACATTTTAAAATTTAGTTTTTCAAACTAACATTCAAATTGAAATTTTAAAATTATATTTGAATAAATTGAATATATTTTTTTCCATTAAACGAAATTATATTTTAAAATTTTAATTTGAATAAATTGAATATGAATTTGATGAAATTATATTAATTTTGTGTTAAATTGATAAAATTACTGTTAGTGTGATAAAATTAATATTTTAATTAATTAAATTAAATATGTTAATTTGAAGAAATTGAATATGAGTTTGATGAAATTAAATATTAATTTGGTGTTAAATTGATGAAATTAGTGTTAGTGTGATGAAATTAAATGTCAAATTGATAAAATTGAAGTTTAATTTGATGTTAATTTGATGAAATGAAATTATAAAATAAATAAAGTGAATATTTTAATTAGACAACATTAATTTTATTAATTTAATAAAATTAAATATTAACTTAATGTTTAAATGATGAAATTATTGTTAGTGTAATTAAATTAATATTTGAATTAATAAAATTAGATGTCAATTTGATTAAATTAAAGTTCAATTTCATATTAATTTAATAAAACTAAATTCTAAATTAAATTGGGAAGTATAGGGTAATTGAAAAGTCATAAGGGGTTCAAAGGGTAAACAATAGGGTTGAAGCCTTAAAGGGTAATTCAGTAAAATTACAATCTATGTTTAATCCGTTGACCGGAATGAGCTGATAAGGGATGGCAGTGATATTTTAAAAACGATAGGGGATGTCATTGTAATTAGGCCAATCTCAAAGGACTATCAATGAAATTTACCTTTTTTATATCATCTATTTTCTTTGGGTCCTACACTTTAATTTTGTAAGTTTTTCAACACAACCTACCTATAGTTGAGTATGACATTTACCCTACTTTTTCTAAGCTCATATGGCCATAGTTTAGATAAAACAAACAATAATGTTATTTGGTTGTTCCCGCAATATCTGCGTTAATTCTACGATCTTGACTTTGAATTTTGATAATTATTAATGTTAAGTTATGAATAATTTAATCCTCATGAATATTAAGTAATTTATCAAAATAAAATTATTTTAATATATATATATATATACTGAAATAAGTCGGATTCAAATTTTATTTATCACCTTTGATCAGCAAACTTCTGTGCACTATCTCTACCAACTATTCTGTCATATGTTTTCCTTTGTATCCCTTGATATTGCATTGGAATTTTTAATGAAATAAAGGTGTTTTTGGATTGTGTTGGTGTGATACCTGTAGCAGGTTTTTAGCTACTGTTTGTTCAATTTTCTGTTGTGATTTATGTCAGATTAATAAACACGGATGTGGATATGAGATATGGGTACAATAGGATATGGATGTGGCGATACGACAAAATTCTAAAAAATAAAATATGGATACGGCCAAGATACGTCAATGCTTGATTATTTTTATTTGTGGCATCATGTTTTGTTGGAAAAAATTGGATCCAAATAAAGTGAACGGCAGGGTGAGGCGCATACTAGGTCGCTCTCTTAAGACGATTCGCGCCCTTTTATGAAATAATCACAGCGCAGAAGGCAGTAGCGCATCGTCCCCAATATACAACAGTCCAACCTATTGACTGTTATGTAGAAGCTTCACACACACCTTTAAATATTGCCTAAAAACTTATACAGTAAGAATATAGTTGATATCAGATCCATCTTCTATACTGAAAATATATGTGTATATATATATACAAAGAAAATATTTTTTAATAGGCTGTATTTACTTCTATATTTAATTGGACAATAAAAAAAATATGATTGTTGAAATACTAGCCGTTAGAAGTTTTTAGTATTCAGCAACTGAAATTTTATTATAGAAGTAATGACAAAAAATAATTAAACAAATATTAAAAAGTGAGTTTAATACTACGGAATATTTAGGACCCACTACCCGGGTGATAGACTAGGCACATTCATGTGGTTCGTAAATTTCAGAAACTTGTATCTCCTCTGTTAATTCCACTCCTGCGCACGTAAGAATCACAATACTCTCTTTAATTCAAAGGCTAGATAACACTAGTCTATATATATACTTAAGTATCTTTGGTTATTTAGTCGATGTGGGATTGAGTTCGCACAAATAAAAACATTCTTTTAGTTAAAATATTCTAACATGTTTTCAGATGATACTTTGTCGAAAAATTAAAAATTTCTTACACGATATCCACATTTTGATAAAATATTCAAATTTTTCAGTTTAATGCATGTTTACATTCATTGCTTGATTATTTTGTGTTTAAGAACGATGTACAATGTCTTTACACACGTGACATATGATGAGTTTAAGCTTTCAGTTTAGTACGTGTCTAAGTTCAGTGCTTAATTATTTTACTTTCAAATTCAATGTTTAATTTTTTTTAGTTGTACCGTGCCTTTATGCATGAGTTATCCCTAGTATATCTATATAATAAAACATGATAGATGTTAAATTTTATCCCCACTATATTTTCCCCTCAAAACTAACTCAACCCAACCCAAGCATCACATCTAACCTAACCCAACCCAATGGCTCCCCGCAAACACAGAATCATTTCCTCAAAATCAATCTCTTCTCTCTCTCAGTCTATTCTCTCTCAGCGGCGAGTCACTTCCCCCAAAATCATACCGAATACGGGCTGCTAGTACAACCAGTCACTTTCCCCAAAATCATATCATTCCCTTATCTCTCAGGTTGCCACTCTCGTGTGCGCCCAACCCCAACAGGTACGATTCATCACCTCCTCCTCTCCCCTCCTTGTTTGGTTTTGCTCTTCATTTTCATATGTCTATCTCACTGCCTCTATCTGTTTGGTTTTGCTCATACCCACAAGCTATTCGATCAAATTTTCCTGAATCACACACATCTGTTTTTCAGGCAGTGTTCACACACGCATATGCATTTGCTTGGACTGCATTTAACATGTAACCTCCTCCTCTCCTCTCTTTGTTTGGTTTTGCTCATGCCCACAATCAAAAGAGTTGTGACAACAATGGATGCCCCCCTGAAAATTGAAATTAAAAAAATACTTCATGAAACAACCCACACATGCAATTCTTTCTAACTTTAGGCTATGTTATACTTTTTTGTTGTTGTTTAGGTATTTCTTGCTCTTGAAAGTTGTGGATTGTTTGGTTTGGTTTGATTTAGTTCTTGATTGAAGGATTTGCTAAGAGTAATATTTAATCGAGGATTATTTTAGTTAATTCATAGTTTTTTAGTTTGCTAATCGATTTAGGAAGCATCAGGTAGCGATCATATTAATCTAAGATTATGTTTGGGAGATACTAATTTTCTATTGCTTCCAACACAAGTACTTCAATGAAATGCCATCTCTGATAAGGGTTAGGAATGAAAGATTTCATTAGCCTCCTTGGCCAATCTATGGCCAACAGATTAAGCATCCCTACAATGAATCTAAGATTATTCATGTTGTAGTAAGATGTTTCTGTTGGTTTAGATGAATTTGGTTGGCCAATATGCAGCATCCCTCATTACTGGTTTCAATTGGCGTTCAATTGGTGGTTTTTAAATTATTTAGTGATTTATTGGATGGTGGCATAGAATCAAGACCTCAACCCAATGTTATTTGATGGATTTATTTGTTATTGTTATTTGATGCATTTATTAGAATGACAATGGAGAACCATAGAAGTTTGAGAGAAAA
>CM042202.1:13740220-13754556 GCA_023539305.1 Ilex asprella
TGATGATAAATTGGAGATAATTCTTAATGATTCTAACTCTGATGATGAGTTGGAGATGTTAGTGGTTGCTACTATGACAATGGAGAAACTCAATACTGAGAACAGCTCCGCAACACGTCATGGTTCTATTCAAGGTATTTATGTTATTTTTTGCAATCGAGTTGAAGGGTATTAGAAACTTTATCGTGATTATTTTGCTGAATCGCCTACCTATCCCCCAAATTTATTTCGGAGGAGGTTTCGAATGAATCAATCTCTTTTCATTCGTATTTTATCCATGGTAGAAGCTTATGATCCATGCTTTGTCCAAAAAAGGGATGTTGTTGGGAATATTGGCTTATTTTCCCTTCAAAATATGACTGCCGCTATAAGAATGTTTGTTTATGGAGTTGCAGCAGATGTTATTAATGATTATGTGAGAATTGACGAAAAACACCACATTAGAAAGTTTGCAAAGATTTGCTTCGGCATAGTAGCAATTTATTCTGATGAGTACCTCAAGTCACCAAACAATGCATACATTGCTAGATTATTAGCAATCGGTGAGAGACACGGGTTTCCTGGGATACTAGGTAGCATTGACTGCATGCATTGGAGATGGAAGAATTGTCCAATAATATGAAAATGTATATATTCTGGTCATGTTCATGAACCAACAATTAGTTTAGAGACAGTGACTTCTTATGATCTATGAATTTGACATGTTTTTTTTTGGGTTACCTGGATCCCATAGTGATATAAATGTGCTAGAACGCTCTTATGTTTTTACTCTTTTTTTGAAAGGTAGGACTCCTACGGTTAAATACAAACTTTCACAAACAGTCAATTTGCAAACTACATAGTCATTCTCACAAAAAATCAATATGCACACTGCATAATCATTTTCACTCAGCTCTATTGTATCTTTTAAAATACCCAATTCAAACAGAGCAAATAAATTCAACTTCTGAGACACTAAAATAACAACTTCCCACAAACATTAGGCAAACATCAGTTCACCCACCCACGCACCCATATAAAAAAAGAAAATTACTTAATTCTTGAATCATCCACAATGTAATTACTAGAACCCAAAAAGAGTTTCATAACAATTCGTAAGTATCGGGATCCAAATAACCCAAAAGCCCAACATCATCTCAATCAGCCCATAAAAATTATGTAAAAATTCTCAACCAAAAATTACTACTCCCAAACCAAATTCTATTAAATTTAATCACAAAATTCAAAACAAAATACCTGAAATTACACAAAGGTACTGTAATTGATTGATTCACATAGCTCCGTTGAAGTTGTTGATTCGCAGAGCTTCAGAGCCGATTGAGAGATAGAGAAACAAAGATCGATTGTGAAAACCCCAAATTAGGAGCCACAAAACAGAACCCCAAATCACGATGGAGTTTCTGTGATGAAGACGATGCTGTGGACTGAGTTTGGCGATTAAGACGATGCCTTCTGTTGAGGAATAGCTAGCCACAATCAATTTTTGATCTTCCTCAAAACCCAAAATCAAGAGCCACAAAAATAGAACCAACATCCTGAAAACCCAAAATCTAATTTTTTGATCATTTTGATCGATTTTTTGTGATTAAAATCGATGGAGTTTCTGTGAGTGAGTGAGAAAAAGAGTGAGCCTACTAGACGATGGAGTTTCTGTGATGAAGACAATGCCATGGACTGAACTTGACGATGAAGACAATGCCTTTTATTGAGGAATAGTTAGCCACAATCGGTCGCCAGATCCAACGAGCAAATATTAGTGGATGGATAATACCGAGTGAGATAAATAATCTGTTGAAGCAAAAATTTATAAATTGACTATCTAAAATACCTAACAAACCTCATTTTTTTTTATTCAATCCTAACAACTGAACCTATGAATTTCAAATCTCATTTACCAATCCTGTCGAAGTTGCTCTACCCCCACTGAAACAATTGAGATATAATAAAAAAATTCAAGCAAGATCGGTCACCCTAAGAAAAGTGATGGATAAATGAAGTTGATTGTGATAGAAATTAAGTCAATAAATCCAAACACTAAAATTTAAAAGAGCTGGAATCTCACTTGTCTGATACTGATTAATTTTGAAGTGGTCTTTGTTTTCTTCCGTCTAAGAGTTTGAATCTGAAAGTCTCAACTCAACTGCTCCCAACCTCATGCGTTGACGTTTCGGAAGTAGTACTAATTACTTCATTCATTACACTTTTTAATACAATAAACCCCCCAAAACACAACCAAATCTGCACAGACGGAGAGAGAGAGAGAGAGAGATTGGAATTTCAGGTAGCGCTCTTGTACGTACTAAACCCCATTGTGGAGGAGAAGTTTAAGTAGAACGACGAAGAAGATTTGAAGTTAACACTGGTCTCATCGGCAATCCTCCTCTTAGTTGTTCCATTCAAACACAGAAAGGTTTCTCTCTCTCTCTCTGTGTCATGATCTCAGTAGAAAGTTACTGGTAGAATGAAATGCGGTTCATTTTATTACCGCTGGCAATTTGTATTACCTTTGAATATCCCTAATTTCTACAGTCTTGTCGTTATTATCAAAACCTGAAAGGCAGGCAGGCAGGCGGTTCCATCCATTTTTACTTTCTTGTTTTTCCCCATTTCACTCCAATTTTTAAAGTTTTCTTCAGTCGCCTGTCACCGCCGTTAATGTCAATGTGCTCCATACCTTTGTTTGTTGGTATCAATTTATTGCTTCTACCTTTTATATTGCCTTTGTTTTGGGGGGTTTCCTTTTCCTTTTTCTGTTGTTAGCCATTTACTTTCCTTTTCACGAATCTACACTCTCACTATTTCTCTCGTGATACTTCTTTTTGAGGGGTTTGTCTAGGGAAAATGAATCTTCTACGAACTCACTTTTGACAATTTTCTTTTTGTTTGAGGTGTATTGCCATATCAAAAGGTTGTGAATTCTATCTCTTTTTCCTCTCTTTTTTTTTTTTAATAGATGATTGCTTTTTTCCTTTTACTTTCTAGTTTATAACAAAAAGAAAACAAAAGGATGGGGGGAAGTGGGGTTGGTGGTGATCATTTTTTCACATCTTTTTTTAAGGCAATCATTTGCTCATAAGCTTCAGTGTTTTTTGTTGTTACCCAACACTGAATTTAATGAGAAAGTGTACGAACTTACCCTGAAATTAGCAGTTCATGTTGAAAATGACTGGTAGCTGTGCATTCATGAGTTTCTTTGTCCTTAGTTGTTCACGGTCGTAACAGTTTATCTACTCTAATTATACATCTCACTAGTAATTAATGTTTGCCCTTCCAACTTTTGTCTCAGAGTTTGGATTTGTTGGGCATTGAGATTGGGTTCATGATTCTTGCTTGTACTTTGAGTATCTAGGGGACTTCAATTTTCATGGGTATAATTTCTGGATATGGAAATCAAGGTGCTTGTTGACTTTCTGGATGCGATTTTGAAAACCCCCATGACTTTACACCATGTGTAACTCAGCAGTGCTGCATTCTGCCTTGAGCTGGTGAGTAGATTCCATTATGTGGTCAGGATACCTGTTGAATTGCAATTCTTCAACTGAGATTCAGAGAAGTTTCCTTTTTAATCTTTTACTTCTGTGTTTTGTATTTTTGTGCAGGAGTGATTCTCTTTCCCAATGCACACATCTGGTTTGAGCTATTGTGATTCGGAAATCCAATCAGATGAAATTCAAGATAATAAGTCCTCCTTGGTGGTCAGTACCAGTGAACATGTGGTTTTTGTCATTCATGCACACACACATATTGTTCTGATTCTGGAAGTCTTCTTACATAGACAAAGGCTTGAGCTTGTTCTAGAGAGTAGTGTTCACAATTTTAAGTCACAGACAGTTCCAGACAGATTATCATTTTAAGCTGTTTCTTTTGCCATTTTGTGTTGTGCGTGCACCCCCCCTCCCCCAAAATTAAGCATATCTTTTATCATCGGTGGGTATTGAAATTTACTTATATCTTCAGGTGAGCAAATATAATGGAAACTCTATTTGTGAATCGTCCTATAAAAGCAGCAGTGCGAATACTTACAAAATGCAACTTGAACAAGATGTACGCGTTTCTTCCCCTTGAGTTTTCTTTGACATTATATGATCTATGCCTTTTTTTTTTGTTGGTTTGCTGTGATTATGAGATTGTACTCTGTGTGTGCGAGTATAATACAAAGTCTGTGGAGTTTGTTTTATTCTATTTTTTCTGCTTGTTGTAATATACCATGGATGCAGTGTACGTAACTGGCTTTTTCAAAGCTGGATTTATTAGGAAGAAAATGCTTGAAATTCCCATCCCTCTAAAAAATGCTTGAAATTCTCAGTTCTGCCTTCTAAAAGCTTCATGCCCTCTGGTTCTATCTTAACTGCTAGGACAATCTCGAGATGTCAAAGTAAGTTTATACCTGTTGTATTTGACTCAATGGAGGGTCCAGAAAATATTACAGCTTGGAACCCTTGTATTGCTGAATGTGTTAACCAGTGAAGATAGGGAAGCTGTTTGGTAGTACTTGAAAAAATGCTTATCACTTGGGCCATTTTGGAAATATGGACTCTGTTAGGTAGTTGAAAAGTAATTTATACATTAAAGGTGGATTTTATGGTTGCAAGCACAAACATCCAAATTTTCTTCATGTTGTCTTAATGGTGTAGAATGAGGTCCATGCTTTTGGCATTTCTTTTTGAGTGGATTGGCTGACGGGTAGAAAGTTTGGCATAGCCCCATATGCACAATGCAGACGACATGGCTTGAAATGCTCTGAGAATAGCATTAGATTATAAGTGAACAGTGAATAACTTTTTTGCAGCGTTGTCATTTTGAAAATGGTGATTGGGAATAAACACCACTGGATATTTGCGAACTGCAAGTTTTGATGAGTGAAACGATGTGATATTGTGAAGATGGATCTTGTAGTCTCTACGTCTCTCTGCTTGTGTTTGCATGTGCCTATCTTTTCATTTTTCGGGGAGAATGTGGTTAAATAGTTTAGAGTCAGATTGCTTTTGTTTTAAAATATTATTACCACCTTCAGTTGGATTTTCTGGATGCTCTGTATCACCATACTTCCTAAAGAAACTCCTTGACTACAGGTACAAAGATTAAAGCAACAGCTGCATGAAGAAGTGGAAATGCATTCCATTCTGGAAAATGCTTTGGAGCAGAATGCTATAAAATCATCGGGTCCATCACGCCTAACTCATCATGTAATTCTTGTTTTTTAAGACTGTTGGGAATTATTACTAATATGCTTACAGATGAGAATGATGAGGAATGCTCATTAAATTTATCCTTCTCAAACATATCTTACTATTTTGCTTTAATTTTTTTCCTTATTACCTTAGATTTTCTCTAAGCTAATGCATCTATTTAACAAAATATGTACTACAGTTTCTCCTTTCTATCATTCTGGTTTCTTTTTCTTGCAACCAAAAAGGTATTATCCTTGTTCATTCTTATTCTTGATGCAATTGGTAAAAGGAAGTTTGAACTTTGAACCAATTGATAATAAATTAATGTTTCTAAGATTACCATTGAGGAACTTCAAGTTTGCGAGCATAAGGATTCGTGAGTTATCTGTGCTGGAATCGACTAAAGCTAATGATGGTTCTTCTAACAATGAAGCATTCTGTCAGAAGAATTAAAGATGCTTTTATTGGTAATACTTCATGAGGTGCTCAGAAGTAGACTAGTTATTGTAGAAAAAATGTTGTTATTGGCAAAACTTCCTGAAGTGCTCCACATACAACGAATGAGGAATGGCTTGGCTTGTCCACTTTTGTCACTCTGTGAGGCCCTTCCTAGTGTGGAATAACTTACCTACCCCAGGGTCCCTTGTTACTTGGATCACTTATCTAAGGACCAGATCACTGGCTCGAAAGTTCTGGCTGTTTGCTTTGTACTCCTGTGATACATGCATGTGCATCTTAGGCTCCATTTTGTAATCGGCTCTTTGGATAGCTATTACATATATTTTCGTATGAGTGGTCAGTTGTTGAAAGTAAAATAAAAGAAAGCAAAGAGCTCAAGAGTTCTAAACTCAAAACATAAGAAGCTTGACTTATAATCATGCTGTTATTTATTGCTCTTAGAGTTGGAGCAAGTTGAAAGAAAGAAGTGAATTTTGGTCAATTTTCCCATGCATGTGCTGCATATTCCCTTTTCAAATCTTCCATAGATTTATGGATTTTTCTGGGCCTTACGACTTTACCTTTGTTAAATTTCTCCCAATTAGATTTTTTTCAATTGTGCAGCCTATATTTTCACTTTTTTTTTTAAAGTTGAACTAATTCTCATCATTCTACAGGCTCAAGAGCTTTTGTCGAATATTGAAATGTTGGAGTCCAGTGTGTCAAAGCTCGAAGAGGAGTTGATCTCATTGCATTTCCAACTTAGTCAGGAAAGAAATGAACGGAGACTTGCAGAATATCACTGGAGACATTCAAATTGCCAGTCACTGGGCAGTAGTCCTGACATCACGAAAGCACCGGTATGTAGTCTTTGTCCACACTAAGGTGTGTACTCTTTCCCCACACTAAGTGACCACTGGGTCTATAAAAGCAGCATACTTCACCTTGATAATATCTACATGACATATATCTGTTTCTTCTTGACTACATACTCTCACCACTAATGCAATCTAATTTGTTCCAATTCAACCCACATGTTAAAGAGACAGTGGCGAGTTGATCATCATCTTTGGTACAACAACAACAATTAATACTGTTCATCACTATAATCCTTTCCTTTCAAATCACCAATCACGCCCCACACCTTTTTCCTTTAAATCAATCATTATTCAGTGGCAGGTTGAAGCAATTAGAAGGACAAGCCCTGAGGGACTAAATTTGCTAAGTCTAACAATTAACATAGAAGTGCTACATTGATGTTCATTATCATGTCTAATATTTTTTTGAGGCTTACACAAATAAAGTATGTTTTGCAATTATTCCCATTATCAGATCTTTTGCAGAAATGCAGTATTTTTTATTGTAGGCATTGAATAATTTGTATTCTAAATCAGGAAGCAGTTGAAACGGCTGTGTTTCTTCAAGAGAAAACAGTATTAGTGAAGTTGGATGCCAACTATTGTGAACCTGTACATTCTGGACAGTTTACGAGAGAGGTGCAACCTAGAGGTTTCTGGGATCACCCTTGTAAACTATCAGAAGAGATGGTCCGCTGCATGAAAAATATCTTCATCTCTTTGGCGGATTCTACTATACCATCCAAATCCTCTACATCGGGGAGCCACAGTTCATCTTTGTCTCCGCGTGGACATCTTTCCAATATGTCTACAGGGTCAATATCTGAGCGCTCAACGATTTCATCATGTGTACAGAGTCCACAAATTGATTTACAGTGTGATACTGAGGTGTTAGCTGCTGAGGACACTGTTGATCCCTATAGAGTACGTGGTAAATTAAGTTGGACAGATATTGGAAGCTATGGATCAGCAACTGAGGTTTCTTGGATGTCAGTTGGGAAGAAGCAACTAGAATACGCTGCAGGGGCACTACGTAAGTTCAGGTAAGGTTTTATCTAGAACTTCCTCTATTGTATATTTCTTATTCAGCAGCTGAGAAAACCATATGGCTGCGAGCATACTCAGAAAATAATCATAACAATCGAATTGAATTGTATTATACATTGTTAACTTCGAATTATGGATGGGATTTTTCTCTGTCTGCTTGCTTATGCTGTAGCCTGTATAAGCTGTCTGGGAATTTCGGCATAGGGAGTGAACTTGTGTATGTTTCTGATTAGTTTTCCTGCTTGGAAAATGGATCCTAAATTTGGAATTGCTCCAAGCCATGAAGGTTCCCCAGAGAAATTCAAGAAGTGCTAATATTTGAAGCTAAAATTACCCAGAAGTCAAGTTTTGTTCAGAAATTTGTACCCAGACCAAAGAACAATCTCCCAGTACAAATCAAATTGTTATTTCCTTTCCTAATTGGAGAATATATTCAATTAAGTACTGTTGTGCAGCGTACAGTTTTTACTTAATGTGATGATGGCATTTGATATGGGTGACTATGAGTGTGGTGTATCTTTACTGTCTATTTCCATCTCCTTTTACAGGTTCTTTTTTTTGAAACAGGTGGGGTGGGGGGTGCAGGATGTCCTATTGTCCATTGAAGCAAATATTTGACATATTCTGCAAGACATAACTGTTTGTGTCTCTCACAAGATGACCTTTGTGAATTTGGAACTGATCAAAAACTGTTTTGTTGGACAGAACACTAGTTGAGCAACTGGTCCAAGTAAATCCTAATCACCTGAGCAGCAGTGAGAAGCTGGCTTTTTGGATCAACTTATATAATGCACTGATAATGCATGTGGGTTTCTCATTTTCTTTCTTCTAATAAGTTTCTTGTTGACATCCTTTTTTAATTAGTCAGCTTGAATTTACTTCTGTGCCTTAGAATGTCTTTCAAACGGTATTATTGACTGCACTTTGGGCTTTCAACACCCCCTTGAGCAAGCTTTCATACGCCGGGGAGTGGATGAATCTAAATATGAAGGGTCAATAAGACTGGCCATTGTTAGATTCATTTATTTTGTCTAACGTGTATGTTCTCTATATAAGTACTCTCTGGACTCTGGAGAAACAGAAAAAAAAAAAAAGAGAATGGTGGGAATAGAGAAGGAAAAGTGAGAGGATACGAAGTCTTAGTCTAAGGGGTTTGGGGGATGGAGTCTTTGACAAGCACTCCTAGGAGGTAAAGCCCAATGAAAAATGTAAAACTAGAAACCGGTAGACTTGGTTTCTTGAGAAGCAGAATTTGGGGCAAAACTGCATCTTATTGAAGTTGGAGAGGATGATGCATCCCCAATCAGCCACAAGTTATTCTAGCATCACTATTCCTATCACACAAGTGTCAATATGTCTGCCATTATTTAGTGTTCAAGAAAAAAGTAATGAACTTAACATATTTTGTCTTCTTAACTTTGAACAGGCTTACTTGGCATATGGAGTCCCAAAAAGTGACTTGAAGCTGTTTTCTTTGATGCAAAAGGTATGGTTTCTAACATTTGATGCTCAATTTTCCATGTTCTTTCAATGTGTTAAAATGTCACTCAGGCACATGATTGTGACTGTCCTCTGCTTATCTGGGTTGTCTCACCCATCCATAAGACCTGACAAGTAATGTGGAAGTTTTCCATAGCTCTACATTTAGGCATCAATTGCATGGGTTGCTCCTAAATGCCAACTCTTTCTCGACTTTGTAGGCATATGCTACTCTTCTTGGGAATTTGGTACCTTGGTTGGGTTCTTGAGATGTATCATGAAGTTGATTAGTTGTTGATAGGATTTTATCTCTTATCATCTCTTTGGGTCTTGACGGTGAAAGAGATTGTAGGCCTTACATCATTATGAGAATTGGACTTTTATTTGTTCGTCCAAAGCAAGGGAGCCTGATATTATGTTAGTGGAGTCTAATCTGGTCAATAAAAACATTGCTGTTGTTTATATCCTTGTACTTTTCATGCACCTCGTGACATGTGCCTGACATGCCGAACCACAGAAAGGACACATATTGGGCACACCAGCATTTTTTCAGGAATAGATCTGGGTTCTAAAGTTAAAATATCCAAACTTTGGATTCAAAAAAGAAAAAAAGAAGGGCATGGCCACAAACTGCATGAGAATTAGGTTGCTATTTTTAAAGTTGAGAAGGGTGATGTGTAGTGGGGGTCCAATCAGAGGGGGGTTAGAGTCAAAGTCGACCTAAATTAATTGCATGACAATTTACCTGGACAAAAAGTAAGAACTGTTCTGGTTCCCTTTCATTACGGTGAACAAATTAGTTGGAGAAGCCATTGTTATGTGAGCATCTCATGACGTAAGCCACTGCATAAACTAAATCTAAATGGAAAAATACATAGTTGTAATTGATAAATGTATGATTGCTCGTGCATTTGTGTTTAACACGTTGTTTTCAGGCAGCATACACAGTTGGAGGGCATTCTTTCAGTGCCGCTGTTATTGAATACTTAATTTTGAAGATGAAACCACCAGTCCATAGACCACAAATCGTATGAGCTTTACTTTTGAATTTTTATTAAGCTGTTTTAGTATATTATTATTATTTTTTTGTTTTGTCATTGTTCTGTACACTAGTTTAGGTTTTGATGGTTGTACTGTCAGGCTCTGCTTTTGGCTCTGCACAAGCTAAAGATATCTGATGACCAAAAAGATGTTGCTGTCGATTCCTTTGAACCGCTTGTAGTTTTCGCTCTAAGCTGTGGAATGTACTCATCACCTGCGGTAACATATAAACTTCAATTTATATTTAGAAATACTTTTTATGATGCAAGTTTATACTTTATGAACTAAGTTACACTGCAGATAAGGATTTATACTGCCAAGAATGTGAAGGACGAGCTCCAGGAAGCTCAGCGTGATTTTATTCGAGCTTCAGTAGGAGTTAGCAGCAAGGGGAAGCTTTTGGTACCAAAAATGATACACAGCTTTGCCAAAGGATTTGTAGATGATGAAAAGTTGGCTGTATGGATATCACATTACCTTCCATCCCAACAAGCTGCCTTTGTTGAAAAATGCATGTCAAAGAGGCGGCAAAGCATCCTCAGTTCCCGCAATTGTGGCATTGTTCCCTTTGATTCTCGATTCCGATACCTGTTTCTGCCTGAAAAAAGTTCACCTTGTTAATGCCTGGAGTTTGGCTGGGCAGCATGTTTCAATTATCGAATATGGGTTCAATGATTTCATGTCATCGTATTTAGCTCCAGAATGATGAGGGTCGAGGTGGTTTTGGTCTTGTGCTAGTTCTAGAGAGATTATGTATCTGTTGTATGCTGTACATTATTGTTCTAGAGTGAAATCCCACAATGGCGGGAGTCTCGTGAAGGGTAGGCCCTTTAGTGAAGATTAAACACAACGTTTTTGGACAACCTGAAGATCAATACATCAAGAAGATCATGAAAACTGTCTGTTTTCGAAAGTGTCGTGATTTGTATTGGATAAACCTTGGGATAGACGTTGGACTTGGATTTGTTCTCGGAATCCTTGGCTTTGAATGAGTACTCTAATGAGTAACATCTTGTGCATTGAAGTTTGTAAGGGTTTGAACGAATCGAATCTGAGCGGAATACAATCTTGTTTGAATTCGACTTGTAGTTGCTAAGAATGTTCGCGATCAGTTTGAGTTCATGATGACTTCCAAACATCTTGTTTTATTTTGCTTGTTAATATTTGTTTTTTAAATTCTGAGTCGGCTTCGTTTGGCTAATTAAACGAATTGAGTTTGAGGTCAAATTTGGGTTCTGATGATTCCATAAATCATACCTCAGTAAAACTCGTTGTACTTCAAAGTTGTCGAGTTGTAGAAGATCGACCTGACCCGGTCCAAGTTGTCCTCCATAAGTAAGCCAGTTCCCAAGTCACTAAGCAACATCCAAGTAGCTCGGTCATAGTCAAGTCAGCTTAGATTCCATAACTATAAGAAGGGGAGAAGGTAAGGAAGCCCATACAACCATACTATTTTGGGCAACAAGTTACTAACTCAGGAATGTTACATCACCGCTTCTAGAAAATCACGTCTCTTATAGAAATGATTGTCTCTAACAATCAAATATTTCTAGATAATCCCAACAGATTGAGGAGACCATGTAATTCTAGAAAATCACGTGTCCTATAAATATGATTGTCTCTGACAACCAAATATTTCTAGATAATCCCAACAGATTGAGAAAACTATGTAATTCTAGAAAATCACATGTCCTATAGATATGATTGTTTGTAACAACTAAATATTTCTAGACAAGCCCAACAAAGTGAGGGGGCCATGTAATCTTGAATAAGGATAAAAAACTTAGTCTAATATAAATAGAATAAAATGCCCTACAAGAAAGGGATCAAATCCTTTGTAAACGCTCTCCTTCTTCTCCATCAACACTCTGCTTCTTCTCCATCAGGCATTAGGAATAGACAGAGGAGAAAGAGGCTCCAATGACACTTGACTAGTCTAATTATTCAGTTTGGTGAATCACCCGTACCATTTTCCGTTTTATTTGTCTTTTCGATTGCTAACTCCTGTGTTTTTACTCCCATCACCATTCAACACTCAGATCCTCTCATCCCCCTCCCTGTTTTTCACACCATCAAGTTCACAATTTGTGTTAGAGATCTAGGTTGGCTTGTGAGTGTCTGCGCGCGTGTTTTTTCGGCTGTTTAAGCAAATCGAGTTTGGCTAATTAAGGAATCTTAGTTTGGTTCATTTTACAAATGAATGAATATAAAGTAGTTTTCACCTAAGTTGTTCACGAAGACTTTGATTTGATCGGGACGTTATCACTTGATACATTATTAAAGCAATAAATTATATTAATTTTTGATGAGAAAGATAGTCTTCCAATGCCAAACATAAGGTGGCAAATGTAACTCTGCTGATCATGATTAACAAATGGCAATTGAAATGACTTTGTACCAGAGAGGGGGTGGACAAATGAGTACGGTGGTCTAGTGGTGGTACTAATTTTACTCCTCACTCAAAGGTTAGAAGTTCAAGTTTTCGAGTTTCAATTAGAGCTCGGTGATTGGCCACTATGTTAGGTGATCGTTGGATGCTCTTCTTTTTCTCCACCCCATTTTTCAATATTAAAAAAAGAAAAGAAAAGATTGGGGTTGGGGTTGGGAATTTGAACCATCAACATGAACATGATGTAAATTTAATATTACACAATGATAACACTAACATAATTTATAAATGTTCATAATAAATAGATTGAATTAACCTTTAACATTTATACCGCATTATCTAAAAATAATATTATGCGGATGACATGACCACGACACAAATTAACTCCCTGGAGTACCATATTCACATCCCTAATAATACATTTCTTTTTAATCTTTCAATTACCAAAGATCACTTATTTATTTATTTATTAGATATAAAATAATCAAATTACGGAGAAAAATCTTTGAAAAAAAAAATCCTCCCTAAATACGTAATTATTAAAATTGACATATTTAATTATCTCATTCTAATCAAATTATTCCATGTGTCCTTTGTAATACTCTCTAACATTTTTTAAAATTATTTTATTGTTTTTAACTATTTTAAATTAAAAAAAATATTATTCTAACACACTAATAGGTAATTATTCCAAAATATTAGCGTTAGGGAAGATTTGATGATAAAGGTGATTGTAAAGTGAGATTATAAATTTTATGTAGTGCAACACTAATTTATATAATAAAATACAATACAATTCAAATTTTAAAAGATAAACAAAATGACTTTTGTTTTTCGCGGCTAAGATATCTTTAGATTTTACTTTAAAGTTAATCCGATGGCTAATATTAACATCCCAAATTTAATAGAGAAAATAAACCCCTGAGATTTTGTGTGGGGTGACTTTTTAAAAGTGTTTTTAGAACTTATAACTTATCATAAGTACTTTAAAAAAATATTTGAAACTGTCCCATCACCATCACCACCGCCCCACCAACACCACCGCCACTACTACTACTGTCACCCCACCACCACCGCCACATCTGTCACAACAACTACCACCATTGTCGCCACCACACCCACCGCCTCCCGACCACTACCCTCATCGCTCTACCATCACCATTACCATTACCACCGTTACCACTAACACCCCATATCGCACAACCACCGTCACCACCACCACTGTTGCCACCTCATCATCACCTCTTCTATAACAACCATTATCACCGCTCCACCACCGCCGTCATCACCACCCACTAGTGCCCTAACACCACCTCATCACCACTATCGCTGGCGCCACCTTATCATTATCGTCGCTGACCCATCGTCACTCCTACCACCACCACCCCCACTGTCTCACTACCACCATCATCATTGCCATTCATGACTACCTCCATCACAACTGGTCGTTATCACCCATCACAATAATCACCATATCTCACCATCACCTCACTAGAATCGGTGCTTACATTCTTTTTTATTTCTTTTATCTTTATAATTTGATTTTATGAGTGAATTCAAATATTTTTGGGTATAAATATAAATATAAATATATTTATTTTTAATTATTTTTTTTATTACTTCGCGTCTTTATTAGCGAAAAATAAACAGTATACAATAAATTTCACTTATGCTCCGTTTGGTATGATGGAAAAGTGGAAGGATGGAAAGTTGGAAGGATGGAAAGTTGGAGGGATAAATAAAACATCATGTTTGGTATGGAAGGAAAGTTGGAAGGATGGAAAAGTGGATGGATTGACTTTCCTTCCAATCCACCAAAATCAATCCCTCCAAAATCGGACGGAAAGTGGATGGAAAGTTAATTATTTGTGTTGAGATGTATCTTCTTTGTTTATATATCTTTTTATATATACA
>CM042202.1:13789556-13810912 GCA_023539305.1 Ilex asprella
CACCACCGCCAAACACCAAAAGGCCTACCATTTCCTTTTTCCCATATGTGAGCAGAAAGGAAGGTGGCTTGTTTTATTTTTGCACTTTTAATTTCACCTCTGTGTTAGCATTTAAAATAGGCAACATCCCTTGTTTTTGCTTTTGTTCTTGCTAAACTAAACAGAAGAAGGGAAGATAGCTTTCGTTTGTTGAGGAGTACCTTTTTTGTCCCTGTTACCACCAATTTTTCCTTAGTCATACCAAATAAAGCACTATGTAGCTACTAACTACCTAGATTGAGGTCCGGTAGAGTTCTTGTATTGATGAACGCACAGAAATGACATGCATATTTTGAACATACTTTATCCAACATCATATTGCAATTGCAAGAGTCTAAGAAGACCAACAAGCTCAGGTCTAAGCACCACCTCGAAAAGGGCCTAACCTTTGGCTGAGTGGCTGGAGCTTATCAATCCAAAAAGGGCCTAACCAGGTCCAGTAGAGTTCAAGCTAAAGGAGTTGAGCTTTATATGTATGTGGAGAATAATTGGTGCATTTTCAACTTTTTGTGTAGTTTCGTGTTTATATTCATATGATGGTGTTTTACAGGGTGTAACATTTGACCCTCAAACTGGATCCACTTTGCATATTGAATTGGCCAGATCAAACTCAACAAGATTACGTAAACCAGGTATGCCATTAGACGAATATTGATCCATAAAGTGATTCTAACTTTTTGCTGGACAAGTGCTATTAATCTCTAATCTCCATTTTACTTTGTTGAGATGGCTAACAAATATTGTTTGTTGGTGACAGGAGATGGAGCTTATGTTGTTATTGATAGAAGAACTAAAGCTTCTACTGATGCCCACGACACATCAAGTGATGATGGTAACATGTTGTGTAAATTATGATTCACCAAAATTTGAGTGCCAAAGTTGTTCATTCCACTTCACTTGGTAGACCCTTCCCTTCCAATCCCTGCTCCCCTCCCCCCCAAACAAAAAAAAAACAAAATAAAACCAAGTATATCTACATGGTACCAATACATCTGTAAAAGTGTGTATATATGTATGTATATTTCTATCAATAAAAGGTTATGTTCTAGTATACGGAATTATATAGCCAGTTACATGCAGTATCTCTGTTATCATGTGGCTTTTTGTTTGAGAATTGCTTATACAGTCTAAATAGCACTAGAGGCAAGTGCTGCATCTAAACTCGATTGTATGACTAATTGTCACATGTTGGTACGTTTTGCATATTCAGGAGAAAATGAAACTGATGATCCCTTGGGCCCAAATGTCACTGATTCTGTCAACAAGGATGATTCAGAGATCGCAAAAAGGTTGAAACTTAGAAATCATAATGATTCTTCTGCTTACTCTAAATTTAAGATTGTGTATTGTTCAATTGATGCCAACTTGAATTTCAGATAATTTTTTTAGTTCTTGCATGTAGCAATCCTTGAGATTCTCTAAATATGTTGTCTCATAATGGTCAGTGGCGAGGCAGTGATTCATACTGACAGTGCTGTCGCTGCAGAAAATGTAAGTGAAATTTATAGTGCAGTTGTGTAAACATGTTTGTTATACTTCGCAAACAGTGACCAGCATTTGCTGGGCTGGGATGCTTCTGCCACTTTAACAATATCTGCCAACATCATCCAGAAGCATGAGCTTGTTCCTAGTGAAAGCAATCAGATACTTGTATGGGATTGTGCTTTTTTTTTATTTGAACTATTAATATAAGAGCCACCTGTAACTTAGCTCTTACTGTTTGATTTGATGTTCCAGGATCAGACAGAAAAGACAGACATTGAAGGTGCTCAATATTGTTCTACTTTATTTATTGCAAATCTAGGTCCGAGTTGCACTGAAGATGAACTGAAGCAAGTTCTTTCCCAGTAAGTTACACCAGAAGTCCCAATTCAGAACTTTTCTATTGTTGACATTTCCTTTTTTTCTCTGGATATTTTTTTTTTCTCTGTAAATATTGCTGTCTCAGGTCTGTTCTGATAACTTGTATTACTCTTGTGCCAGATACCCTGGATTTAATGCACTCAAGGTGCGTGCTAGAAGTGGAATGCCGGTAGCATTTGCTGACTTTGAGGTATCACATTCCACTGAAGTAATCGAATGTAGACCTTAATTTTGTCAATGTTGTATGACCACCAGTATCTTATCTTCTGTAATGGGAAATATTTGAAATTAGGGTGTCAGTATGTCCAATTAGGCGATTAAAACTACTATATGCATGGAAATATGTGATTATACACGCGACTTGATTTCTGGACACAATTGAATCTTTGAGTTTCAAATTATTGAGCTTAGGACCAAATTCTTTCTCATATCTGTTGAAGCAAAAGTTTTCCCAGTTGAAGTGGAAGTTCTGACTTGGAATTTGTTAGCGTCTTGATGTCAAACTGTTGGATGGTAACCTGAGAATGATTCCCTATCAAAAGATAGGAATTGTACAAAGATTATAAGGTTTTAACTGCTTGTTTCCTTTTTGGCAGGCGGTTGAACAGGCAAACGAGGCCAAGAATGCACTTCAGGGAAGCTCGTTGCCATCATCAGACCGGGGTGGCATGCACATAGAGTATCCTCTCTCAATACTTTCCGTTATGCTGCATGATATTATATGCTGCAGCCAAGTGATATTAATATTCTCTGCTGGTGCTCTTCAGGTATGCAAGGTCTAAAATGAGGAAACCCTAGAAGAAATCTGGGGCAAAGGGGCATGACCGAAGACCTTTCGGCAATTCCTTATTTCAACTGAATCCATCTTCACCCCCCCCCCCCCTTTTCTCCTTTTCTTCTCTCTCTCTTTTTAGGAAAAAGGAATGAGAAAATTACTGGTTCAGTGTTGTAATTTGCTCATAGACGTGTAGGAAATTTCGCCACCGGTCATTTTTGCAGGAACTAAAGACGACGAGCATGAAGCCAAGATTAAAAAATTGCAGGGGCTTTCAATTCGGGCAAAGTCGTGTTTGTTGGTAGGCCAAGGAAATATGAGAAACCTGGTTAATTACTTATCAGATGCTGCAAAATTAAAATATCTTTCTCCATTCGGTATATTTGGTAAAGCATTCGGCACTTATACTACAAAATCTGCATAAATGTAAACAATGGAAGTGAATTTCCCTTCCAAATGGCTATGCTCACGGAAGGCTTGTTTGATTTTGTAGAGGAATTTGCATGCGGGTACGGTATATATACGAAGTAAAATTAAATATTTGCATCAATTATTTTTGGGTAAATTACACTTACACCTTGAACTATCACTATTTTTTCAATTTGCCCTCAATTATTATATATTTTACATTGCACTCTTAACAATATGAATAGTTTCACATTGCCTAAATTATTAACGTTTTTTATATATTTAATAAAAAATTATTTCATTTTATCTCTTGAACTAGGTAAATTTTTTTTACTTTACTTTGACAAGTTTGCAGTGTTCGTCCAAAAAAATAACAAATGTCTGTGATTGAGACAATGCAAAACAAAAGTATTAGTTTAAGATACAATGAGAAATTTAATAGTTGAGGGGGTGAATTGGTAAATGGGTGATAGTTCAGCGGGTGCAAGTGTAATTTACCCATTATATTTGCATTTCTTCTTAATTTTTGTAGTTGGAAATTTGAACCAACAGAAAATACAGAAGTCTTGAAGAAGGGATGGCCAAAGAACAATAAAAGTGAAGGGAATAACAAGCCAATTGTCTACTTGATCTAATGAGAAAGCATATATTCACCAAATTTGTAACCTTGCAACTTGCTTTGGGACTTTCAGTTCATTCTGAGTAAGTAACAAAATATTACTTGCCTACTACCCTGGCCTTTACACAAAAAGACGAAACCTACATCGCATTGGACAAAACTGAAGCTATTAGAGTAACAGATGAAAAATTACATCTTCGTCATATCTTGCATACGGTTGATTGCAGGGAGCTCTTTACAACTTATCCTCGCAGGACGTCCTCTTGGTTTTATCCCTTTCCCAGAAACTAGGCCTTACAGCGTTGTCAAGGGAGAGCTTCCCACTAAAACCTTCCAATGGTTCATTCAGCAGTGGACCACTATGCGGCTGTTGTTGCTGCTGATCTGACCAGATCCTACCACTCCGGCTGCCTACTGATCCAGGAGTTGACATGTGATTTAAGTCCATGATCAAGTCGCCCTCAAGTATGCGCAGCACCTATCACCAAAACACAGTCCACAATTGAGAAAATTCGTAGGCAAATTTTTGAAACGACAACGCCCACAAAGAGAACCAGAGGCAGAATTGCTGTAAGATGTTAACATCCTACTGGGATCTGCTTCATAGGAAAACTTCATGACAAAATTTTCTATTTATCAGATGTTAACAGATATACCCTTGCATCTCAACTACGCAACTTCAAATGCATTAGACCCTTGCATCTCAGCCCAATATTTGAAGTTACGTAGTTAACACATTTGTAAGGTCGAAACTCAAATGTGGCAGACCTAGTTGAACCTTCCCCGTGGTAAGATACCTGGGTACTTGCATCTAAATTTAACATTTGAATTTTTTTTAAAAATAAATAAATAAATATAACTCTTACCTGTGACATGCGGGGCCTGGAATGAGGATCTCGCCTAATACACAAGGAAGCAGCGTGCAACATGCAATAGACCTCATGTTCTGAATAGTGGTTTCCTAGCCGAGGGTCAACCAATTGATCGATGACATAATCTTCTAATAATGGACGAGCCTGTTTCAAATCAAAAGACAACAACATTAATAACCACAGGTTGGAGAGTTCAAGCTGGAGTTGGACATGTTTCAACCTTTCCCGCTGATTTAAGCAAATGGTTGTATCACAGTAATTGCAGAGGCATTACTACATGAACTTCAAGGGATCATTAGTATTTTCTAAAACATACCCATTCTGTGAGGAACTGCTGGCCC
The DNA here is from genome assembly GCA_023539305.1 of Ilex asprella. NCBI lineage: Eukaryota > Viridiplantae > Streptophyta > Magnoliopsida > Aquifoliales > Aquifoliaceae > Ilex > Ilex asprella. The sequence goes on from CM042202.1 coordinate 13,794,474, forward strand.
TTGGGCCGGTTAAGATCCACTGCTTTCCGTCCAGTGACCAGCTCCACCAACACCACACCAAAAGAATAAACATCGGCTTTTTCGGTGATCTGGCCGCTTTGAGCATATTCTGGAGCTAAATATCTAATATAAGCAGAATAAGTGAGTTGATTCCGTAATTTGCACGGCGGTAGTCCAGTCCAGAAGCAAAATGCAAATGCATTAGACCTACCCGAATGTTCCAATTACTCTTGTTTCCACTCCCGTGTCTCCATCAGGCTGCCACCTTGCCAGGCCAAAGTCTCCAACCTTGCAAACAAGACATAGAGTTAGATTTCCCTTACAGGCATGCACCATAAAATACAGAAAAAGCAACTTCCTTAAATGCACCCAAGCAACTACATCTTCATTTTCGTAAGACATAAGTTAAGATTTAACACTTGCACTTTGTACAAGGTCTCATGCATATAAAATTTTCCAAAGAAAAAAAGATAAGTAATTTTGCCATTTATTTTTTATTCCACTAATTTCTTTGCTATGAACAAAAGTTTTCCCACCTCAACAGCTTAGTAGAGGAAGAGAAAGCCAAGTACTGGACTGTTGTGGGTTGATGGAGGGTTGGACCAATCAAATCTCATTTTTAATTGAGAATATCTATAATACTACTAGCCTGATTCTGAAGTTTTTTTTTATCCATAATATTAGTAGCCTAATTCTTAAATTTAATCATAAAAAACTCACACTCCTAGGCAAAAAGAAACAAGTTTGGGAATATGCAAATTTGAAGAGAAGCATGAGTATTCGTACACAAATTCACAAAAAAGGACAAGGGAAAAAAGGTAATCCAATAAAGGTGGGAGAATGCAACAATGTAGCCACATATGGACAAGATCTACAATTTTCCACTGTAGAAGGTTAGGAAATTGCCATACTAGAGGTTCATAATCATGGGTGATGAGAATGTTGTTTGGCCGCATATCACGGTGTACAATGCAGCCCACTCTGCATTCTTCATGTAGATATCGCAGCCCTCGAGCAGCTCCAACAGCAATTTTTTGGCGTGCAGACCACTCCAATGGATCAAGATGACGCCCTGAAACTACCCAAATCCTTGTTAATATTCCAACAGTTAGCAGTGAAAAAAAAAACTTTCTTAAGTGGAAAAAATTGGTTAAAACTCTTCACATAGTAGGGTGTGGATGACCTATAGCCAAATAGAGTACTAGCATTTCTCCATGCCTAATGAAAATTGTGCGCCAAAAATCTCAATGCCTCACGAAAATTGTGTGCCAAAAGTCTCGATGCTTCAGTCCACCTAAAACCATGTTTAACCGAATGGAAGAGAAGAAGAGCTTCTGGGTTGCCAATTTCAACTTATTAAAGCAAGACAAAACAAGTACCCCTATAAACTGACGTTTCACTTAATAAAAAAAAAGAGTGCTTCTCAAGGACCCCTCATAAAAACATTCAACCCCTTCACATGCCAAAGTTCTATATATAAGTTTCTGACAAAATCTATTTAAAAATCCTGCTTGCAATGCCGTGATACTGCTATACAACTACAAGCATTAATTGATTATGAAAACAAAGCACAAGCAAATAATAAAGCATTATCCAATTATCACCACGAGTAATTCACTTGCAGTGTCAGAGGATTACATAATATTGAAGTGAGACAAAAGAAATTACCATAAAGATGAGAATCCAACGACCCATTGCATATATATTCATAAACTAGTAACCTCCGTCCATCCTCAATGCAGAAGCCAATCAACATAACAACATTTCGGTGCTGAGCACAGCTCAAGACTTCCACTTCGGAGCAAAATTCTTGATCCCCCTGAGAACTTGCTAGCTTGTGTTGCTTGACGGCGACAGCCTGACCATCTGGGAGGACTCCCCTGTGGACAGATCCATACCCTCCTTCAGCCAAGAAATTGGCCTGTGAAAATCCTCCTGTAGCAAGCTCCAGCTCAGCATACGTGAACCATCTTGGAGGTTTTCCAAATACAGGTGCCTTGTGCTGACATATTGAGCACAAGGGAGGGGGGCCAAGAGGGGCATTTCTGGATAACGAGATTGCTTCTCTCACGTTTCCGCTGAATTCCAGATTGGGCCTATAGTTCGGCATTCCAAATCCAGCGTCTCGATCAAGTTTAGGGAACTTCTCTAGCAAGGACTTCGTTGTAGAATTTTGAACCCGGTTCTTAGATCTTTGTGATCTTCCATCCATAGTTTGTCCTGTTTGGCAATGACAATTGACAATGTCTGCCATCCACGGTTGGAATCCAAAGCCTGAGGAAGACGGAGATAAGTCTCCACTGTCGGTGTCTGAGCTAGACTCACCACAATCCTGGTCTTCTTTTGCAGCCAACAGTTCCTCTTTCTTGAAGTCTCCATTCAATTGAGGGATGAGAAATGGTGAAGTTCCTGGATCGGAGCTCGAAACTGATGAAGTTCCAGCTTCTGTTGCAGTAAATAGCTCAGGACTACTAGTTGGAGTAACAACTGGTCCTCGCATGGAACTCAAAGAAGCACTTTTGCTTTCGCCTTGTTTCTCAGATGACTGATCAGAAGGTAACGGACATGCTGCTTCAGGCTCTTTATTAGGCGATCCAACTAAGTTTAGACGGAGAACTTTTGGTTGGGATCGCTTCATAACTACAATATTGCACTGCAGCTCATCCAAGCACCGTTTTTCCTCATGCTTGAGCTGTCTGCAAAAGATGCCAACAAAGATCTCACCAATAAATCGACACAATGTCATGAAACAGAACTAGCAAAATTTGAACCATTGTGATTTCATTACTCCAGCGACAGACTAAGAGATTACCTATCCAATACAACCCAATTAGCTTGAGTTCTCTTGGCCTCTGCAGCCACTGCTCCGCATGGTGATCCAGGAACAATTTTTATCTTCACATTTATCTGCGTAACAGAAGAGAGACATGAGAGCACATAAGCAATCAGAAGGGCAATACACCACCAAGCATTGACACAAGTTGAGGAAAACTGACCTTATTAGGATCATAAACGTCATGGAGCTGGAGGATCATTTGCGAGCAGGAATCTGTGATATCTGATTTCTGTTCTGAACTTGTCCCTGAATGAGATCTCCGGTGGCCACTGGCACAGTCTCCTGCAAATCTTGGAAAACCCCATAATTTTCTACCTGGATAAGAGGGCAAAAACAATTGTCAGTAATACAGATGCCAAAAGGGGAGGCAGGAAATGTAATTAATGACCACAAGTTGTATGGCTCTTCACGGCTAGGGAAGCCAAGAAGCGATAGAGCATCATAATGGCAGAGGAGACTCTTGGACAAAACCCCAGTATAAATGTCAAAGAATTCAGACACTATGAAAGCATTCACCCATGGCCCAACAGCCTACCAGGGAACACTAAGTAATCCTCCAAAAGATCATACTATACAAGCTGCACATTTACTTTCCCCCAAAGCAAGCAGGAAGAGAACAAGAAAATGATGAGCAATTCAAACCACGGGCCAGACATATAACGTACTGGAAAGACTAAGTTAAGAAAACAAACAACAAGAAATTATACAGTATTACTTAATTCGCCAAAAAAGAGCAACTATAAGAGAAGAAGACGGCACTGAGTTACCGGCACTTTGCGAAGGAACCACCACAAGTAATGTGATGCAATCCCCAGGTTGAACAACATGAGTCAAAGCCCACACCAAAGCTGTCCGAGGTATTTCCTTCGACGCCTTAACGGCGACAACCACCTTCTCGGCAACATCAGAGCCCTTGTCCTGCTTCACTTTCTTTAATTCTCGACTCATTAGCCCAGAAAACAACTTCCCAAACTATATCTTCAAAGCTTCAACAAACCCAACCCTCCAAACCCATCAGAACCTATATTATATCCTTCCAAACACACCACAACCCTGCAGACCGAAAAAGCATATATAGATGTCTACTTGAAACACCAACAAAAAAACATTACCTGCATTATTGTGGGTTCTGTCCCCACCAGAATGACCATTCTCATGCATATAACGCCGACGTGCTCACTGTTCTATCACAATAATTGACAGACCGACTCACTCCAACGACAAGACCTTTTTGGCCAATGATCCAGAACCAATTTTTCAGAAATAAGCGTTCCTCTTTAATGTGTCTTTGGCTTGTTTTACACCCAACAGCAACAATTCCACTGCTATACAATTGATGAGGCGAAAAAAAAAGCTATCAAAAAGTACCCAAATCAATTTGATCTTAGCATCAAGATTCCAAACACAGTTACAATACAATCTCACTGAACAGATCTACAGAGACTTGATTTCAAGAGAACATGATGGCTAGACCTGGTCCCAAGTAGTATTCCCTAAGTCGCTGTGTTTCACATGACTTGTGTACAACATGAGCACAAACGAAAGAGATACACCACCAAGAAGGTCGACCTCAAAAGCACTGTTCTCTCCTTATATGCTTTCAGATCACATAGTCAAACCAGTGAAAGAAGCCAAGGGTGAATGAGCTGGTTTTTAGATCCAAAAAACGAAAGTCACTCTCTCTCTCTCTCTCTCTTACCTATCTCTATATGGAGAGTATGTGAAAATGGAACATGAACAACCAAATATCGAAACTCAGGTTCCAACCATTTATGTAGCTCTCTCTCTCTCTCTAGCTTTCAACTTCACAACAAAACGATCATTTCAGTGACAGGACACAAGAGATGACTCACTCGTATAGATTGCTTTTGCTTTTCCTTTGGCAGAAACAAGTCCACAAACTTCCTCTCCCATAAACATCAAAATCTCTACCTAAATTAGCACTCATAAACCCCAAAGAAAACGTGTAGTTCTTCTCATATCACAATCAACCTCTACTCCTGCAAAATTCCAAAACAAAACAAAACAAAACAAAATCACCACCAAAACATTATAATCATCGTACATAGACATAAAACATTGAAAATAATCGACTCAAATCATCATTACACAAACATAAACACATTGAAATACTAATAGCTAACAAACAACGATTCATAACAGATTCGAAGAGAAGAAGGATTAAAACCTAAATACAAACATTACATATATTTCATACACAGAATCAGAAACATAGCCGATCGAGAAAGCTCGCAGTTATAGTAGTGTTTGCTGCTGGTGTAGAGTGCGTGATTTAGGATATTTTCTGGTCTTCCTTCTGTCTCTATATCGTTATCTTTTGCTCCGATTTCACGTCAGAACAGCATACAAACACGCCAAACAGATACGGATATTAAATGTGCCTGTCTCTGTATGTGTGTGTGTGAGAGAGAGAGAGAAAGAGAGAGAGATTAAAGATCCAAAATAAGCAATAAACAGGGGAGTGGGGGTGGCTGTCAATTTTTACCCTCGAACACGAACACAAATCCGACTGGAAGTGAACTCGACACAAATTTAAAAAAAATATGATTAATTGATACGGTAATAAATGAGTTAAATTTAAGTTTGACATGAATAACACAATTAATAGGTACAGTAGATAGAAAATAATTATTTAATAAATATTATATTCTTAAATAAGAATCTTATAATTTTTTTATAATTTTTTATATTTTTTAAATAATATTATATTAGTTATTGTCAAATTAAATAATTTTTTATTAACACAAATATTGACTCAAACCCAACACGTATCAAAATGATACGACACGAAAAAAATACGATAAAAAATAACACGACACAAAACTGACATCCCGAGTGAGGGGTGCGGGTGCGAGTGAGGGTGGTTTTCAAGCTCAAGAACTTCACCGACTCAATCCAAATCGATGCAATAACACCAATACATGAATACTAAGATAATAATTATTAAATAGAAGTAACCTACCGACCTTTTTTTTTTTTTTAATGACGGAGGCAAATTCATTAATTTGTAAAAAGATTTTTTCATATTTAAAATGAATATGCAAATAAGTTACTCAATATATTTGTCATAGAACAATTATCTTTTAACATCATACAACTATTCACGAATAAGACTATTAATTGAGTCGAATTTATTTTTTTAAACGAGTTTAAAAAATTATTCAAGTTTAATTTTTTTAGAAAATAAGTCGAGCAAATGTCGAGTCTGAATAATTTGATTATTTGACATATAAACGAGCCGAATTTTATGTACTCAAACCGAATTTTTTTAGGCTTGTTTGTTAAATAAGTTTAAAACATTGTTCAAATTCAACTCGTTTAAACTCAAGTCAAATTATTTTCGAATCGAATTCGAATAGTTCAACTCAATTATCAATCATATTTATAGGAGACTTCATTGTGTACTTACGTCGGACTGAAACTAAAGTCTGACGGCAAATTATAAGTGCCGAAGAGTAGGATTAATCTCACCAAATTATCATAATTATGAAAATTCAAATTTAAAAGTTAAACAAAAAAAAGTCGAATTATTACCCATTGGACCAATCACTCCATGTTATCCTAGCTTACATTTGTCACCCTGAGTCTGTGAATTGTGACTCCACATGCTGGCATAAATCCTATGCATTTACATGCAACACAAGAGTCTGAGCAGGTGGACAGTGAATGACACTAACTCTCTCTCTCGTCTGTACTTTTTTGCTGCAGATTTTACTGTGTGGTTTGCGAAAATGGCCGAGGAGGTCTAATTTACATAAATGCCCCCACGAAGAAACCAAATTTTCGGATCTGACCTTTTCTTTAGCATGTTAAGATTAGTTTTTGAGTTTTGAAAATCCGCAGGCGCGCAGAATAAAGGTTAGATTTGGCTTTAGGGCTTGTCTTTAGTGCCCTAGCCACCCAGGTTCATGTTAGAATGGGCGGCGCACAAATTTTTGAATGAACACAAACCCCTCTCATATTTTCAGAACCACTTTTCTAATATGTGGGCCCCAGACCCATGAATGGTATGCATTGATCTTTGTCTTCATGGTTCTTTAATAAATTTTGTCACTTCCCTAGGATAAATCTAATAGCAATGATGAAAAAATGAACTTTAGCTATGATGTTTTTCATCATTTTTGTGAAATTTGAAATGAAGATGACAATGATTCTAACATCAAGATGACCTTTAAGGTTGTGGGAAAAAAGTTTCATAATTCTTAATTAGTTGGGCTTATGGAAAGAATCAAAGAACTCTTCCCTTTTTTACAAGTATTATTGATTAGTCATGTTGAATTTATATGTATTTTAATTTTATCATACGCAATAATTACATCACTAGCCTCAATTTACATCGATTACACAAATTTCCTTTATAGTTTTAACAAATATATTCACATGTAATCGAAGAAATATAGGCGAAACAAGCAAACAATCATTAACGATTACTATTCTCTCTCTTGTTTTTAGTTCAATAGTTAAGAATATCTGAGTCAATTTACGTGTATTTCGATTAATCCTTTCCAGTGAGACTATTCTCACCCCACAAATTTTCATTTCCACTATGTTAAACTAGAAATCATAATATTAAGTTCACTCATTTTATACTCAACCCACTAGTAACTAAGTTTACCTTATTCTATATCCACACCATTAATAACAAAAATTATTTCAATTCTCACCTTTTAGGGTATTTTTCTATACACATCTCAAACAATCTAATACACAAAATATATTCAACTGGATTTCATTCTAGGTTTCTTTCATGAAAAATTGTTTTAACTATCGTTGTCCTGTTTTTATCTTCTCTGATCTCATTGTCGAAATAATATTCCAATTTCACTATGTGCTTCTCTATCTTCCTTTCTTAATCGGCGGTTGAAAGAATTCGCATAGAAAAATATCTTCTTCACACACAATCTATAATATAAAATAGAGCAGATTTCAATAAGCTCAGTCAACTGTTTCAAATAGACTCATCAAACGGTAGACCTGTTAAAGTTCGACGCGACACGATTAATCGACATGAATTGACACGAATAAAGTGAATTTTTGTGATATCTTAACGGGTTCGGGTAGTAAATAGGTTGACCTGTTAGACACATTTAATAAACAAGTTGTGTTCGGATGAGTCTTGTCAAACCATTTATCACTCATTTACCCGTTTAAATAAAATTAATATAACAATAAATTAATAATTATTTTAAAAAATTAGACAATTTTTTTAATGACAGCCACAAAAATATAATAATAAACTAATAATAAATTAAAACTAAGCGGGTTAAACGAATCATGTCGAGTTAGCCGTTTATTAAATAGTTCATGTTTGTGTTGAGATTTTTCACCCGTTTATTAAATGGGTCGTGTATGAGTTTACATGTTTTTTAGTCGTTACCCGTTTAACTCGATACGTTTGACACTCGTATCCAACGACCATCAACATCATATCAAAACTATTTACATTGAATTTTACCTTCCTCTCCTCACTCTTCACTCTCTCTCTCTGTGGGATCTTCACTCCTCACTTCTTTAAACTAATCGGCTGATTTAAGTTATATTGTGCCTTCAAGCACGAGTTACCCCTAATTTTTTAATATATAGAAACAAATCTCTTGGAGTCTTCGTTGGAGGTCGCATCTGAAACTAAGTTTCTTGAAAAGGAAAAAAAATGATCATCAAGCCTCCCTCCTAAAAATCATACAGTCTATACATAATTGTTTGTTCAGTTTTAATAGATAATCTAGTTGAATATATATTTGTACAGACTGTGTGAGATGGAGTATATAAAGAAACCCTAAAAGTAAAAATTTAGATAAATTTAGTTATTAACATGGTGGATATAGAACGAGATGAACTTAATTATTAGTGTGGTGGGTATAGATAGAGTGAACTTAGTAGTTTTATCATTTATAGTTTAATGAAGTTGGGAACGAAAATTTATAGGGTGAAAATAGTTCCACCCAATTCTTTCCCCGATACAGTCAAAGATTAGAGCATTCATCAGTGATAAATTCATCATGGTCTGACCTTAAGAAGTTGTCAAATTTCGAACTTAGGACGTTTGAATTCACAGCTCGTCCATGTTATCACTTTAACTATCATTTGCGATATTCACTAGAGATAGATCATTATTCTCTCTTTTTTTGCGAACAACAACGATCATAGACTTTATCATCATATGATGTTATGCCTCTCAAATAATGTGGCACTACATCATTTAAAATCCAAATTTTTATATCACCTTCCTTCTCTTAGACTCAATAATGACATGATGGTTTTATGTTGAAATTGGATGGTGAAATTCAAATTCAAGTGAAAAAAGTGGTGGTGATGTCAGTGTTCATGGTATGAATTTAGAAAAATGAGAGGGAATACATTAAGATTTTGCCCATAACCATCACCATTAACAATTCAACAGAGGCCAAATCATCCAAGGACCAACATGGATGGTGTGGATGATATATTTTTTTTCCCGATATTGTGGTCAGAGGTGTTTGAGTTAACTTACGACTATTTTGACTAATCTCTTCCCTGATCCAATCAAAGATAAGTCATATACCCCAAAACCAGCGAATTCATAGTATGGATGATATTTTCATTCAAATATAGCGATATCACCATGTCATAAATGTATTCAAGGGTGTATTGTGTAATAACGAGATTACTATTTTAGTAAATGATGCGGAGAACAATAACATTGGTCCACAAAAAGCTTAACAAACTCCTAAAAATAGCGAAAACTAATCTGGGAAAAGTTTAAGGAAAAAAAAACGCAGAATTCACACTTTCATCAATTTGAAATGTTCAACAGGTAGGTCAGGTTTTGATTTAACATGATAAGGTAAGGATAGAAATTATTAAATTGTTCTCACAATTATCAATCTTATGAAGCCAACATCATCTACCAACAGTTCATCAAATATTTCAAAACTACAAAGCTATTCTGCAAAATTAAACATGAAAAAATTAAATAATGTAAATAAGAGGGAATAAAGTGTAATTTCAGCAATCATATATAAAACTAGTTATTTTCTGTTCCTGAAGGCATGAAGTAATAAAAAAATGATCAACAATAAATAAATTTGTATTTACACTCAAAATCAAATTATAAAAATAGAGGAGAGAAAAAAGAATTTAAGCACCGATTGTAGTGGGGGAGAGTGATGGTGAGAGACGGTGATAGTTCCGGTGGGTGACAACAGTCATTACTGATGGTGGCAGTCATGGGTGGCCACGGTGATAGTGGTGGTGGGGCGGTTAGGGTGGTGGTGGTGGTAGAGGTGATGGTGGAACAGTGACGATGGTGGTAAGGTAGTGGCAGCGATGATGAAGGTAAGGGTGATAGTGGCAGTGATAATAAATATAAGAATAAGATGACAATGGTAGTGGGTGATGACGGTTAGGGTGGTGGTGGTGGTGGTGGGGCAGTGAGGATGATGGTGGTAAGGGTAATGATGGGACAGTAGCGGTGGTGGTAGGGTGACGGCAACGATGGTGGTGATAGTGATGGTGATGGTTGGGGTGGGGTTGGTAAAGTGACAACAGTGGTGGTGGTTTTTGTGGAAGATGTGGTGGTGGTAGTGGAAGAGTGACGACAATGGTGGTAGTTATTATAGCAGAGATGGTGGTTGGGTGGTGATGGTAGTAGAGGGGCGGTGGTGGAGGTGGTAGCCATGGTGGTAGTTTTATGGCGTAGTGGGGGTAGTGGTGGTGGGGCAGTTTCAAGCACCACTTTTCTTAAAAAAAATACTTATGAGAAGTTCTAAATCCTAGAAGTACTTTTAAAAAATTACTTCAAACGCACCCTTAGAGCCTTAGTTTTTCTATTAAATTTGGGTTTTAATATTAGCCATCAAATTAATTTTAAAATAAAATTTTAAAACGATCTCAACCGCGAAAAGCAAAAGTCATTTTATTTATCTTTTGAAATTTGAATTGTATTTGTAATTTATTATATAGATGATCAAAACCATGGCATAACTCTATGTTGCGCACTATGTAGAAACTTCAGATTGAATAGCATCTTTAGAGCATCTTCAATCACATTCAACAAAATAGTTATTCAAAATATATATTAAATATTAAATTCTCTACTTTAACTAGCTAATTTTTAAAATTCACTTCAACATTGTTCTCTATTTTAACTAACTAATTCAACTAACTTTCAATTATATAATTTAAAAATGTCACATGACGTAACACGTAATCGTCATAATGATGACGGAGCATGATGACGTGTCGTATCACGTCATTTTAAATTTTAAATTTTACAATAGTCATATTTACACCGATCATATTTTTAAAAATGTATAAAATAGGACTTCCCCATTCTCATTGTTGAGATATATTTTACTAGTATTGCACTCATATTTATTTGTTATGGCTCGTGATAATAAATTTAAGATGATTTTTAATGATTCTAACTCCGATGATTAGTTGGAGATGTTAACAGTTGTTACTATGACCAGGGAGAAACTCAATACTGAGAACACCTTCGCAATATGTCGTGATTCTATTTAAGGTCATTTTGTTATTTTTCGCAATCGAGTTGAAGGGCATGAGAGACTTTATCGCAATTATTTTGCTGAATCGCGCTACCTATCCCCCTAATTTATTTTGAATGAGGTTTTGAATGAATCGATCTCTTTTCATTCGTATTCTATCCATGGTAGAAACTTATGATACATAATTTGTCCCAAAAAGGGATGTTGTTGGGAATATTAGCTTGTCTCCCCTTCAAAAGATGACCGCCATTATAAGAATACTTGTCTATGGAGTTACAGCAGATGTTATTGATGATTATGTGTGGATCAGCGAAAGCACCACAATAGAAAGTCTGCAAAGATTTGTATCAGTCATAATAACAATTTATTCTGATGAGTACCTCAGGTCACCAAACAGCGCAGACATTGCTAGATTATTAGCAATCGGTGAGAGACATGAGTTTCCTGGGATGCTAGGTAGCATTAGCTGCATGCATTGGAGATGGAAGAATTGTCCAACAGCATGGAAAGGTATATATACTCTGGTCACGTTCATGAACCAACAATTATTTTAGAGACGGTGGCTTTATATGATCTATGAATTTATCATGCCTTTTTTGGGTTACCTAGATCCCACAAAGATATAAATGTGCTAGAACGCTCTTTTGTTCTTACTTTTCTTTCGGAAAGTAGGGCTCCTCTGATCAATTACTCCGTTAATAGAAACGATTATACTATGAGATATTATCTTGCTGATGGTATATATCCAAAATGTAAAGTTGTCGCCTCAAACTTTTTTGTGGTAGATTCTATTTGAGGTGATATTGGTGAAGAATGACCTATTTGGTCTACTGGTTGAGTGTTAAATTCATCTAAATTTGTTCCGTCGTTCAAGAGATTGGTGAAGTAATATCCATGTTTAAATGGTTCCATACGTAATACCTAGAATTCAACCCAAAACATACTTTTTTCATGTCAAGTTTTTGGCAGCAAAACAACATCGCAGTTCAAGAAGCAAAACAGCATGGAGGGGGAGCAAAACAACACTGCAATTGAAGATAGAACACTGTAGTTCATAGTCATTCCTATACATGCATCAATCATTATGCAATTTGAAGATAAAGTACTGCAGTTCACAGTCACTCTTATACATGCATCAATTATTATGCAATTTCAAGATCAACCAAGGTAATCTCATTTTATTTTTGTTACTGGCCAGAGTAAGAGTTTTTATTGGACATGTTGAAAATAATCTATATTTTACAATTTTAGTTAGACCTCTAAGAATCTTGTTGCTGCTATTGGGATACCAATAGATGTACTCAATAGATGAATTTTTTTTTTGGATTAGCAAGATTAGATGTACTCCACTTCTCAGTTTAAATTGTTTTCCTGTGGCCACTGTTTCCCATATAATTGAACTAACCTATAGGGTGACTTTGGATTGGTTAAATTCAGCTTGCTCAAGTAGGGAATTCTTGCAGCAGACTAAAAATTTAACTAACCTATTCTTGCTCAAGTAACGAATTCTTTCTCATGTAATTGAACTAACCTATACTTGTAATTCTTAGAATCTCAACAGCAGACTAAAAATTTAGATTTTTTTGTTTGGTCGACCAGGGACTTCTTGCAGACACATTGGGAGCTGACACAAATGACCACACATGTACCATGGTGGATGTAATGCTTGACGATGGTAATACTGGTGTCAACAGTGGGAGCTGCGAGGAGCTTCTGGTGGGTGATGAGGATGGAGAGAGATCAGTGGCCTTTGTTGAAAGCATCAACCTGAAAAACAGGGGTTGCGATTCTTTGATACATTTTATCAAACACATGTTGGGCCTTTTCTTCTCCAAATAATAGAAACCAATTTATTATAATGACATCATCGAATTTTTGTGTTACATTCATCACAAAGTCTAGATATTTATTTTATATAAAATAAATATGTTTATGATGAGAGGAGCATATGAATTCACAACAGCCGAACATATGAATTCGTTGCAAAACATACCAGCAGCCAACAACAACAAGAAGTAGCAATAGGAGGGGGAGATAAATATTTGGTTCACAGAACTTTTGTATGCAGCAACAACGATCTGCAGGAAGGAGTCGTAGCAGGAAGGAATAGCAGCAACTGACGAGTAATTTCTCCTCTCTAGATTTGGCGAGCAAATTTAGCTTCCTAAATTTTATCAAGGTGGATAACTACTGAGTTTAAGCTGAATTTTTTAGAGTTGTTCGTCAAAACAGTTAAAAGGAGAAGTTGGAAATACTCTTAGATCATCTCTAACTCTCTTTCTATTTCTACTCTTTTAGCTATTTTAGTTAGTCAAACACAAAAAATTCACTCTATTTCTCATTTCACCCAATGACTCTCCAAATGTGGAGAGTCATTTAAACTCTCTAAATTTCATCTCTATCTCTTTTTCTCTCTATCTCTCTATATATATGTTGTACTCTTTTTTCAAGACAATTTGAGGCCTAAAACAGTATCTCTAAATGAAGTCTTCTACGTATGGTATATATTTATTTTTTTGCTTTTTAAGTTACAAAAGTACTAATTAAGTTTTTATATTCAAGTTTTACTACGATAACTTTATCAATTGACAATATCATTACTCCAATCAATTTCTCTTATGATATAGTTGACCTTAAATAAGATTTTATCAATTTTAATTTGAAAATTTTTTTTCTACAGAAGCAACTATTAAATTTTTTCAATATTTTCTATCTCATTATCTTCTATTTTATTGTCTTCCATTTCATTATTATTTTTAATATTTTCTATGTCATTGTCTTTTATTTTAGTATCTTCTAATTCATTATCTACTTTTTCATCTAAACTTTTTATTACAATTTTTTTTATTACAAGTAACAAATTTATCAAACTTATTTTTTTTTTAGATTTGTTTTAGTTGGGTGTTTGTCCTGATGAGAGAGAGAGAGAGTCGATTGTAAATAATGATTTAACTTTTGAGTTGATAATTTTGTTTTTACCATTAGTTTTTTTTATTTTTAATTTTTTGGGTTTTAATGTTTAGGTTGGATTATGAGCCTAACCCCTTGTTTGGTACGAAGGATTATTGGATGGATGAAAAAAAGAGGATGAAAAATGAAGAGGATAGAAAGAGTTTCCCTTATTTGGTATGAGTGGAAAAATGAATGGAATGAAAAAATCGGTGGATAGCCCGTCCTTCCTGCCCACCATTTATTTTCTGTCCATAAGTGGGCGGAAAGTGGACAGAAAAGTGGGAAAGCTTGTATGAGATTTGATTAATTACTATCATGCCCTTCATTGGATAAAACTGGTGAGTTACTTTATAGCATCCCACATGGGCCACTCGGCTAATTTATGTAATAGATAATACTGTTTATTATTTTGTCTTTGTCCCTTTTTTAACTTTTTACTATAACAAACAAATTATTTTTAGACAAATTAATCTTTTTATACTTGAATATACTTATAACTTGTCACAATTTCAGTCCAAAATTTACACATTTTTCAAGAAATACTTTTAAATATCCTATCAAATATATTATCATTTTAATTAATACTTACAAATCATTCAAAATAAAATTAATTTCTCCGAAATTAATTCATAACAAAAATAAGGGGATTAAAAGTTTTTTCAAAGTAAGGGTAGAATTGTAAATTGGGCATATATATTTTTCCTTTCCTTTTATTTTTCATTCAATACCAAATGATAGAAAATATATCCCTTTTATTTTTCATCCCTCCTACCAAACAAAAAAAGAGGAACAATAATTTTCTTTCCTTCATGAATGAAAAGTTTATTCCTTTAACTTTTCCTTCCTTCCTTCTTTCCATTCTTCGTATCAAACGGACCATAAATGATTGAATTAATTTTTTTTTTGATTGAGTTTGTCTTTTTATGAGGCATTTTTATTGGGTTTAAAATATTTATGGATTAAATTTTTTCAATGCGCTATTTAAGATATCTAAAAATTTGGAACTTTCTATAGAAATGGGGTCTAAAACCCAAGTTTTTTTATTTCTATTGTTGGGTCGCCCCTGCTTTTTAAAATTTATTGAAAATTAGTGAAAATTTGATGTAGCAGTTAACTAAAATAGAGAGTGTGCTTTGAATAAATTTATAAAAATGACTAATTAAAATAAAAAATATAATATTTAAATATATTTTAATTAATTATTTTAGCGAGGTGAGTTAGACATCCTCTTAATAAGAAGCCACAAGACATAATAATAACTTTGGAATGCACAAACATTTGCCTATTTCCGTAATAAAAATCCAAAACATGTCCTTTTTAACTTTTACACCATCCCGATCTCCGATTCAGCATTTTTGAAGCACCATCGTAAAACTGAAAGACGTCAACGTAACCACGTGCACAGGTTAACATTCAAATCAACGGCACACTGAGCCCCACAAAAGCGTCCTCTTTAGCTGGACCCACACGCCGTTATCCATCTCCGTCAAACTTCGAATTTTCTCAATAATGATATGTGTAGTATTCAATGAATTAAACGGCAGTCACTAATTTGATAGTTCATATTAAGATTAATTAAGATGGTGAAGAAAATTAATATGTATAGCATTGTTGATTTTTTTATGAATTGGGGTCAAACTACAAATTAACTACACAAAAATATTATTATTCTCAATTCATATATTTAATTTTAATTCATTATAACTATAATATTAACGATATATAAAAAAAATTACACAGCTCAAACTTATGTTAGGTCATTCATATGTCAATTTAACCTAATAAATATCAATGGACGTTTGGTCTAACGGTACTCTTTATCTTATGAAAATTTTGTTTTTTTGAGGTTAAGGGTTCAAGCCTCATTTCCTCTCCCCTTTCCCCCCAAAAAAGTAATAAATTTTTTTAAAAAAACTTAACCTGACAAAGATTTAGGTTAGTCATAGGTAGAGGTGACAATTTTAAATTATGTTAGGTTATTTTTTTATTTTATTAAAATATAAATATACATTTTATTATTGTATTTATATACGACATTAATAAATACAAAATATATATGTACATATCAAATGATATATCTATATAATAAAGTAGATTATAATTCAAATCTCAAAAGATAAAAAAAATGACTTTTGCTATTCGCG
>CM042202.1:13815912-13876665 GCA_023539305.1 Ilex asprella
CAATTCCCGAGGCAAACGTTTGCCGTTTGTCAGTTAACGTTCCGCCGCTAGTTGGCTTAAGTTTCACGTTAACGTATTTAATTCAACTGCAGGAGACCTGCAGTTGACGACGACTAAACGGCTGTGTATAGTTCGACGGCTGACGTCGTCAGTTTTGGCGCCACTTTCGACGGATCGTTGTCGAACCTCCGAAAGCATTGATAATGTGTATCGAGGTCGTAAATTAATAAACTAAGACAGGGTTAATTATCCACCCCATTTCTTATTATTCTCAAAATCAAAGGTTCTGTTTTGTTTTTGTGTGACAATAATTTGAACTTTATCGTATGAGACAAAACACAGTCATCGAGTTTTTTTTTGGTAAAGGTTAATGGATCTGTGTTAAGAAATCAGTCCACGTGGGTATAAATAATTTATTAATAAATTAGTTTTATTTTAAATATATTTAGCTCATATTACAGGAATTTTTATGTTTTCTATGTGGGAAAATAGCAGTTTGTGCCTCAAAAGATTAAAAATATTTTAATTTACACCCTCAAAAACAATTGTTCAAATTACACCTTCAATTAAATTAAGTAGTAGTAATGTGACCCTGACATAACTTTCATTGCAATTTTCATCAAATTGTCCGCCACATTTGATACACGTGATAATTTTTGTAGGATTATGATGCTTCTCCTTTTCATGTGTCTCACGTGCCTGTCAATACAATAAAAATCGTTATGAACGTTATGCTTGGGATTACGATTTTTGTCTAATTGATAGCCATGTTAAAGTACACGTGATAATTTTTGTTAGATTATGATCCTTTTCCTTTTTACGTATGTCTCATGTGGCGGTCAATTTAACGAAAATATTAGCAAGTGTTATGATTAGGGTTACATTACTATCAATTTATTTAATTGTTGGTGTAATTTGAAATAATTGGTCTTTGAGGTTGTAAATTATTATTTTTTTAATCTTTTAAGGTACAAATATTTGCATTTTGTATTATGTAAATTGTTTTTTATTAAATGAATTTTGTTTTATTTTACTATGATTTTGATTAAAAAAATATTAAAAGAAAAGTGGATCCTAATTTTAAAGTTTTTGATTAACAAATCACACGAAAATAATCTAAAGACAGTATAAAACTAATATTACACGAACCAAATATGACAAAACATGAATTATTTGATATAATTCAAGAAGATTAATTAACGTAGCACAAAAAGAGCCAAAATATGATTTGTCAATTAATTTAAATGCTTCTTTCAAAAAAAAAAAAATTTAAATGCCTCTATTAAGTTGCAAGGTTCCGATTATATAAAGTACAAGATGGTCCAATGACAATTAGATTGTGGGTTTTTTTACTCGTATTGAGATCATCTCTATGATAATTCAATTGAACCTCTCATCTAGGTGTTGTTAGTGGTTTTGGCATCTAAGTAAAATTGAATAAGAGCATAATAGAGAGAATTTGACTCCGTTTTACTATACTATCCCCCTCTCATCATCTCCGAATTTTTAGTCTCAATGTCGATATCATCGTTTTGGAGGAGAAAAACATGGCAGTGCGCGGACAATTTAGGGTTTTCATTCATTTGTTTCCGGAATCCTTCACTCAACATCGTCATTTCGGCTTTATTCTTTCATAAAAACTAAAATGTGTACTCAATGAACAAAATTTTAGTTTTAATAAAATTCCATGACTTGAAAGTCTATTTTGTGTAATTATAGCAAGTAAGTCCTTCAAAGTGTACTCATATCTAATTTTCCCAACAAGAAATAATTGAAGACTGGTAGGTTAACGTTAGTTATACCACCAAACATTAGATCAGTTGGTGAAGGATTGTTCTAGTGTAACCAAGGTCTCGACTTCGAGTCTTGAGAACGCAGTTGCGTTCGATAGGGAGAGCTTGGCCGCCCTTGTGGTTCTACCCGGCTCGAATCCGGATTAATCAGAGCCCAAAATGACTTTCGGATATCGCATGATCTGACAAAAAAAAACATTAATTATGGAGTGTTTGGGACCATGGTTGCTAATATCAATGTCATTGGGCCTACTGGGCCCTTCTTTAATAACGAGAAGTCGTTAAAAGCATCTGGGCCTCTCTCTGTTGCTGAAACTGTCTTGTACTCGCAAATTAAATTTTAGTCTTTTCTTTTTTTTGCTCGTGATTAAATTTTAGTCTTTGCCCTGTTGGTATTGAAGGAAATTGGAGATAGGAAGTGGGAGGATTGATTCTGTCTTTATAGTGCAATAGCATGAATTTATTATTGCCTCATTTTGTGCTCTTAAATTCACACGCACACAGTTTTTTTTTTAATAAAAAATAATGTGAAATATTGTCAGTTAGCATAGCACATTGGTGAAATATGATTCATATAATCGATACTAAAAATATTGAGGTAAGATTTTATTGAGTTGAGTGTGATGAGTTTTGATCATGCACAAAATCGACTTTGCACACCACTAGTCAAGTAATTTGGAAATAATTAGAGAGTGAGACAGAAATTATAGTGGTTCGGCCAATATGGCCTACGTCCACTTTAGAATGGCAAAGGGTTGCCGGTATTTTATTGATTCCGGTGAGTAATGAGACCGGAGAGTTATAAATTGGAGAGGAGGAAGAGTTTTAGGCTCCGTAGAGTGTCTTCTTTCTCTCATTTTTCTCCCGAGTGTCTTGCCCCCCAAGCATTGGTGGGGTTTACATTTTATAACTAGCCTCTAACAGAATGGAGCTACTAAGTGGCAACTACTCAGCTACTCTAGTGAGATTAGCAGATTCTCCTCAATGGGTGTGGCCGTTGAGGAGCTCTCCATAAGACTCAGTCAATGTTGACTGCTTCTAAGGTGGTAGACAAGGTGAGGGGTCTTGAGTGCTCTCTGGATCTTGTAGCGAAGCTGAGGTAGCTCCCTAGTGAACTTGATTTGGCTTGGATCTTATTTGACCTGCTGGGTCTTCATAAGTTTGAGTCTTTAATTGCAACTGAACTTCAGTATGATTTTGAGCCTTTTAGGCTTGACCCATCAAGTTTTATTCACTCAATTCTTAGGAATTGTTTGTTTGATGAGTTTGGACGGATTTAAAAGGGTGAGTTTAAGTAAAATTGTTCAATTGACTTATTAATTCCATATTTTGTTAAGATTTTTAAACTCGGGAGTTATATTTTGGTTTGTAAGTGGCCTAGAGTATTAAACACATATACATGGGGTTGGACAAACCCAGGAGGCGTGGTGGATTTCATAAATGTTAGCCTAGGTTAACTACGTCAAATAATACTTCTATTCTAAATAAAATATTCTACCTACCAAATCACATCCTAACCCCTCAGTTATTCCTCTATATAATTAAACCAAGGAGAATTACACCTAAACTCCTTGAAATTTGTCACTTAATCACTTAGACCCCTTAACATTTGAAATATTACAAACAGACAAAGGTTTGTACGCGCATAACACTTAGACCCCTGCCATCAATGTCCGTTATTATATCAATTACTAAATTACATTTAGACACTTTGAAGTTTATAAACATGTAACACTTACACCTAAACTCCTTATTAGTTACAGAACGGATAAAATCTATTAAACGATTAAATTACCTCAATTAAAGATAAAAGATATTGTGTTCATTAAAATTTGACCCCTTATTTGATCTTTTAGTTTTATTCCAATAGATAGTATAGTTGTATACTAATTATAATTTTTTTAAGAAAAAATTAGATTTTTATTTTTGATTTTATTTCAATAAATGATACAATAGAACATAAATTTTGGTTGTAAAATTTAAAATATTTGATATTTTATTTGTAATTGGAGTATTTTTTGTTTAAGTGTAATATTTTAAACTTGAGGGGTCTAAATATTACACGCTTATAAACTTCAAGAGATCTGGATGTAGTTTACTAACAGATATACTAACGGACATTGACGACAGAGGTTTAAGTATTACGCGTGTACAAATTTCAAGGGTCCGTGCATAATATTTTAAATATCAGCAAACCTAAGTGATTAAGTGACAAACCTCAGGAGATTTATATATAATTCTCCCATTAAACAAACATGGATATGAATTTGGTTGGTCAATGAGCAACATAGATATTTACAAAACAAATGTGCGGTGATAATTATGATAAATCCGTGAATCCCACATTTATTTATATTGCTTAAAAAACATTGGATTGAATTGAGTTTATGGTTGAATCACATATAGAAGTTCCTTGGATTGGTTTGAAGGAATTTCTTCAAAACCAAACCAATCCCCCCCTCCCCCACCACCACCAAAAACACGACCTTAAAGAGTATGGGTAAAGTCTCCAAAATAAATTGTGAATTTACAACCTAATAAGGTAAGTTTACACCAAAATAATGTTGTTTCGAATCTTTCATAACTTTTTTGCACATAACTCGACCTAAAAATGTTTTAACTTAATTGAAAAAGATGTAATTTTCAGTACTGCACCTCTTCTAGAATCGTAGTTGTATTAAGTTTGTGCATATATATTCTCTCAGTTATTTCCTTTGTTTGTTGAGTTTTGGCAAGCTAATGAAGTATAAAATTGACCCTCAACTTGTCAAGGGTCATTGTCGTTCCACCAAAGACAGTAGTACCCTACAAAGTCTACGAGCTGCGTAATTTTCAATCTAAAATGATTGAGCCTCATCCTTTGGTTGGACCACTTGGTTATATATATATATCTTCTATGAAGTTTGGGAAGTTTGTTTTTGTTTTTCTATCTATCCATAAATATGTGTGCCCTACTGGTTGACAATACCAACCTCATGACACTTCTGTTGATGCCCAATTGTTGAAGGCAGTAGCACATGGGTCGTTTTTGTCTCCACTGCCAACAGAAGTCCTGTGAGCTTTGGTACAATGAAAAGAGATTGTTGTATTGTGATTATAAATGTCAAAATATGACACGACTTGTTTATACGATATGAAATTAATGGGTTTAAGTTTTTTTTCAACCAACTGTTTCGTAAACGAGTGGACCTGATATGATATGATTAATAAAAGAATCGGGTAAGTCAATCAAAAAAAATGCATGACACGACTCGTTTATGATTCATACACGATACAAATTCAATATGACGCGACTCGTTAGACACGAATCTATACTAATAAAATATGACTCAATTTGAATCTTTAAGTTGGGAAAGCACAAAAACGGTTCAAATTTATTTAAGAAATAATAAATAAATTATATACGAGTGAAATGAGTTTTTAATAAGAATCCGTTAAGATTTGACACGTTTCACACGACATAATTGACAAACCAAATTGTGATATGAGTGTTGAAGTATTGAGATGTAATTACAATCTATTCACATGAACAGACAAGACTATACACATAAACTTATTCAAGTCCGCAATAATAAAAATCTTGTGCATTGGATAATCTTCCAATTTTTTTTATTTTTTGTCAACAAGAAAACTACAGTGATAGATCACCCCAAGAGGTTTGACACCTAACTGTCGTGGCGCTGTCTTCTTGATCTTCTAACTTCCATTGTAGGTCTTTCCAAACAGTGCCCACATACATAGCTGCGCGTACGTACAAGTCAAATTTCTTTATCTATTTAGATTCATTTTTTCAATTGACTTTATTTTTATACCTAGTAGAATATAATTTATTATCTTTATTTATTAGTGAAATGCCTAGTAAAAGAACAAAAATCGTGGTCGAGAAGATTAAAATTTGATTACATTTAATCTCTATTTCTTTTCAAATTAAATTCACAATCAAATTTATATTGACGAATTCATATCTAGACCAGGCTTGAGCTCAATCTATGAGTTAAGCCCAACTTATTAAAAGGCATGTCAAACTGAATTCATGATCTCAGTCCAATTCAACGTCCAAGAGGAGTCGAAACATGTTGGAGAGTAATCACCGAGATAGTTATTACTTCAAGATAATGTCTATCCCCAATTGTAGCTATCATCTCTAATAGATTAGTAGATTGACCTTCACGCCACCGCTTCAACTAGGGTTTTGTGCCTATAAATTGTAAATCCCCCTACACCTAGGAGAAGAGGATACACACCATACCTTGAGCGATCTCTCTCTCTCTCTCTCTCATTAATAGAGTTTTCTGTCCAACGTTGTTACCTTCAGTGGTTAGGTCACCCTGACCTAACCACCTAATTTTTGTCTCTTATTGTTGATTTATCAATTTTGTGCATCATCATATATCAATTTTATTAAAAACCATATTATTAATATTTAATTTGTAATATAAAATTAAAAAAATTTATTTAATTAGCACGAACAATCAAGCTGACCCTGAGCTTTACATCATGTAAAATCATCCATGGACTGGATACAATCCTTAACAACCACTGTCCCTAAAAAAGCCTCCTGTTTTGGTTGATGTCTATGATGGTCATACTTTAATGAAAATAGGCTTGGCCCAAAGCCCACAATAGGTATAGACTTCTATTTTTGGGAGTGAACATGAAGTAAGACTTTTATTATGTGTTTTGGGGGCAAAGCGTTTTATTGTCGCTTGGACTAGCCTAAGTAGCCTTAATCAATTGACATTTAAGTTTTCGCGTAACGATAAGATTTATATCGTGATTTCGATGTCATGCGTTTGAATCACGAAAAGTATCGAAGGTGAAGTTTCACATCTCTCTCACATGAGAGAGAGAGAGAGAGAAAATGACATGGGACTTGATGATCTTAGAACCCCTTGGCCATCTCATATCTTTTTATAGGATTATCCAAATACATCCTAATTCAATTAAAATTTATGATAGTACCTAACATGGCTTGCAAAGAAGGGTAGGCTTGTCCAATAACGAAAAAATGAAACATAATTGTAAAAATTGGAGGTGAGTCCTCTTAAATGTATTTATTTGGAGATAAGTTCGGCAAAAAAATTTATGGGGGATTAAGTCCATGTTTAAAATTATATGTAATGACTTAAGTCCACTTCTTTTTTTTTTAATCTCAAAAACAACCCTAACGGTGTTAATTTTTGTTAATTATGGAAAGTCATAAGTTAGATATTTGAGATATAGATGATAACAAATTGTTCAATTTTTTATGAAAACTGAATATATCATATTATGATGCTTGAATTACGACAAAATTATTGTGCTATTAATTCAAATTCAAATCAAAAGTTTCCATTAAGAATTCAAATTCAAAATTTGGATCACAGAACATCAAAGTAAAATCAAACGTTGAGGGATATATGCTGAACATACACCTTTAATTTTTAAAATAAAACCAAAGGTTGAGATCAGTAACATATCCACAGTAACATCAATTTCACAGTAACATCCACAGTACTCAAACACATCAATACATTAAAATTATGAAATCAATTTTTCAGTTATTACACAATAATATGATCTATTTTCTTGTTACTTTGAACCAATGAATTTTGAATGTCTTGAACAACAAAGAAAATAACAAAAAATGTTCACGTGTAATTATATAACACATTAATTTAGTAAAAGTAATATGAACAGTTCGACCAAGTTACATGATGTACACATAGTAACATGAGAATATCAACATTAAAATTATTTACTAAATCATAGAAACATCATCTTGAGTAGCATCAAACAAACACAATTTATAGTACACATGTTACAATTTTATGGTTTGAAGATTATCTTATACATAACATTGTCCAACACCAATATTCATTTTTTCATTTTGAATTGCAAACCTTTTAGATGTATATTATGTAACACTTTTAATTTTTTGTCTTAACATCAAAGTATTGTGCTCAGTAACACATCGACTTTTACAAATTATAAGGTTATATTGTGTTCATAGTAACATCAAATTTCGCATATTATAATAAAAATACAATTCAAAAATTAAAAATTTACAAAATTTCTAATAATAACTTTGTCAATGGAACTTGTAGAGTAGAATCAATTTTTGCTCTTATGGTTTGTAACCTCTTTGAATTTTGAATTGAAGCGATTTGGGTAATGACGGTTAAGGGTTTTCGGAGAAGGAAATCCAAAAAGATTTGAGGAATTTTTGCCAGATTTATAGAATAGAATGAATAAGAAAGTTTCTATGTTGATTGGCAAGAATGAAAGGTTTCTCCGCTTGATATGGAAATGGCAATTTAGACGCCCTTTGTGGTTTTCTAAAAAATAAGGGTATAATAGTAAACTTGACAAAAAATGGACTTATAACCAAATAAGTTTCATTGCAGGACTTATTTCCAAATAAGTCCATCTAAGGAGACCGGCCTCCAAAATTTCCAATATAATTCCAACTAGCAAGAACAGAGTTTGGGCCAGTTTCAAAGGGTTTGACGTGTTGACACGAGTCAATGAGTTTTTTTTTTTTGGGTTTTTCAAAATGGGTACATCAAATTAGACTTATTAGTGGATAAGTTTATAGTGGAAAATATTTTGGAAAAAAGTGTTCTGATGACATAGAAAGACTTAAATATTCTTTTATTTTATAACAGTTGCCTAAAACGGTTTTGAAAAATCAAAACTCATGATAAATCATCTCCATATAAGTCGGTCTTTCTCTCTCTCTCACGACAATTCAACTTTGAAATTCACTCAGTCTGTTTTAGGGGGGAAAAGCTTGACCATGTGCTTATACTCCAAGAAATTGATCAACTCTTTGGAGAATTTAACTTGCAGGAAAAGACTTCTACATGTCCCAGTGATAGTCAAACAGTCACTGACCGTCAAGGAAGAGATACTTGGATAAAACCTAATGATGGGGAAATAAAAATAAACGTGGATGCAGCAATAGGGGAAGGCAAAGTATGTTTGGCAGTAATAGCGAGAAACGAAAGTTGGGAAATTTTGCAGGCACAAATTTTTCAAGAACAAGAGGAAGACCCACTAGTTGCGGAAGCTATTGCAGCGTGGCATGCAGCATTATGGGCACATGCACAGGAGTGGAATTATGTTACTCTAGAGGGAGATTCACAAGCAATCACACATGCGGTTATGCTCCCTCACATTAAGTGTCACTGGTCCATAATGCCGATTATCAAGGATATCAAGCATCTATTGATAAAACACATGGATTGGAATATGATTCACACATACAGAGAAGCAAACAAATCAGCTCACAATCTTGCGCAATGGGGGCTGAGGACTCAACTCCAGGGGATTATTGAAGGCCCAAACCTGCCTCTAACAGTTAGGAAGCAGGTTCTTGAAGATCAAGAAGGAGTAAGAATGGCTGCACTCGAAGTAGGAGTAGGAGTAGATGATGTAGAGCATTAGTCTGCTTTGTTTTCTTTCTTGTATCTCAACTTTAAATATATATAAAAAAAAAAATCACTCAGCAATCAACCGACGACTCCCTCTGAAACTGGTGATTTGAAATTCGAAAAAAACATGTAAACTGGATTTCTGGGTTATCTACATTTATTGTTGAACATAGATACCGGTTGGAAGAGGGAGCAAGTTTTTGTGCTTCCGATTTGGGGTGCTGGTACATTGATCGGAGAGATTCGACTGGAAAAATCCACCGAGCCTTGATTTTCAAGCTACAAAAAATGGTTTTTGATTTTTTGGATGCAATGTTGGTTCCCAAATTCTTGAATTCTATTTTGTATTTGTGATTTTGGTTGGTTTTTTTGATTTGGTTTTGGGTGTATCACATTTATTTTATTTGAAATTTTGATTGTGGATGTACAGAAATTAGGCATTTACATTAAAAATCAATGCAGCCTCTCAATGCAGCCTCTCTTATAGGTGGATGAAACCGGGGGCTGGTAGACTAAAGTGCAATGTAGATGCAGCTATCTTTGAAAGGGAGGAGTTTATGGGCTATGGATGTGTGGTGAGGGATGAACACGGTAATCTGGTGGCTGCACGAAATGGTATAATCCCAGGAAGAGTGGAACCTGCTTTGGCGGAAGCAATTAGCTGTAGGGAAGCTTTGAGTTGGTTGAAGGATTTGCAGCTATGTGATATTATAATGGAGCTCGATGCCCAGGTGGTGGTACATGCGCTAAATGGCTCATATAGTGATTTATCTTATTTTGGTTTAATCATAGATGATTGTAAAATCCTAGCTATGGATTTAGGCAATTGTAAATTTACTTTTGCTCGGCGATCAGCGAACCATGTGGCCCATGCTCTTGCACGAGCAGCTGGTTCAACGTCTGGTCGAGGAATATGGGGTGTATCCCCTCCTTTTTTATTGTTGAGTTGTTGGTTTTAGATCAAGATTAATGAAATTTTCCCTTTAACTTTCAAAAAAAAAAAAAAAACATTAAAAATCCCTTGATTGCCACTGTATTGTTACACTTTCAAGTTTCATAAAAATAACCAAATCGTATGAATCGTGAACCCTAGTGTGTATTGGTGATTGTGGTTGATTTTTTGGTTTTGGGTAAATTACATTTATTTGAAATTTTGATTGTGGATGTACAGAAATTAAGAATTTACATCCAAAAATCCTTGATTGCCATATTATATTGCTATGTTTTTAAGCTTCGTAAAAATACCCAAATCGTATAAATCTTGAACCCTAGTGTGTATTGGTGATTGTGGTTGTTTTTTTTGGTTTTGGGCAAATCACATTTATTTGAAATTTTGATTGTGGATGTACATAAATTAGGCATTTACATCCGAAAACCCTTAATTGCGACATAGTATTGCTACACTTTTAAGTGTCGTAAATATACCCAAATAGTATAATTCTTGAACAAAAAAGGTAAACAAAAAACGTGACCACTCAAACAATTAGTCGAAACGAGAAAATAGAACCAAACAAAAGAAACAAAAATGAATGAAAGTATAATTTCAAACTTGATAATGGCTGAACGTTGAAGAAGAAGAATAATAAAAATGAATATTGGTTAGATAAAAATAAGGGCAATCACTTAACGTTAATTGGTTAGAGAAGAAGGAGATACATTTGATAGCAAATGTATTGAGAATATAATCTAAAATTCAAAATGCATGAGAATGTAAAGAATAAATGTTAATGACAAATCTTATGAGAATATAATTCAGCCATTAAGCTAGGAAATATTTAACATAATATAACAAATTCAAAAAATAAAATAACTGCCAATTAATATGAGTGATTTAAGGTAGGACAAATTCATCAAATAAAAATCTGAAAAAAACAAAATGTGTATCTAGATACAATAAAATTAGGAAGGCGAGGACTTAATAACTTAACATTATGAGCTATATACTTAAAAGCTAATAAGTATTATTTGGTGTACCGCTCTATAATTCTCCATTTTTTTTTTTCAGTGAGACACTATTATATAGACAAAAACGATGAATTTTGAACCTATAACCTTAATGTCTAACAAGAAGAGTAGTATTGGTTCAAAGTGGATAGTAGGCTTAGCAAGGAGCATTTGTTAGCAAGCCCAACCTGCCGAAAACCAAGTAAGAGGTTTAGAGCCCTACAAGTCAGGCCAGGGAATACATGTACATGGGATTTTTTCGTCGTGGACGAAACCTGAGGGAGCAATACCACATGGGCAAAGGTCTACCGTTGTTAGGAGTGTTCAAATCTACGCTACGCGTAAGAATTATGATGTTTCATATTTCTACTCGATATTTTGTAAAAGATATTTTTTTTATCTATCCTATCCGATCAATTGTATTATTTTGACCCAAATTCTGTCCAAAATAATCAGGTAGGAAGTTGAGTTGAAAATCGGGTAAACACAATATTTTTTAGTTATTAATTGTTGGATCATTTTAATAATTCAATTAAATAACTTGAAACAATTAATCAACACAATAATGTTAAAAATTTAACACACACATAAATATGCGAGTAGAGTAGAGTACGAAGACAAAATTTGTATGAATATTTTGTATTCCTACCCGATTTACAAAATGCTAAAATTTCTTCTGTTGGTCTACCTAATTTTTTGTAGTAGTCGATCATTAAGATAGAATAGAATCGAGTAGCATTCAAATATTCAAGTAATCAAAAATTTGAATACTCCTAACCTTGGTGAACATCTTCCAAAGAAGAAGAAAATGGAACGCGTGTGTGCTTTGGTACATAGGTGAGGAAAAGGCGAGGCTTGAAGCCAAATATCCATCATGGTGTGATCCCCTTGGGCTTGATTTGTACCTGGGCCTCAGAACCACATTGCTATAGCAAGTTTTTCTACTTTTTTTTTTTCTTCCAAATTTTCAATTTCCAGTGTTTTAGTCTTGGCCCAAATCTATAGTTGGGGGTGTCAATTTGTGTCGTGTCGTATGATTCGCGTGTAATTGTTATTTTTGTAGTTTTCGCGTCAAAATTCATGAAAGGAAAAATTATTTAATGTGCTCAAAGTGTCAAACATTAATTTAGATCATTTATTATACGTATTTAATAATCGTGATAATTTAATAATCCATGTTGGCTTCATGTTGACGGGTCAGAGTTGACAATCCTAGACTACAACTACAACTACAACTACAACTCAACTAAACAAAGTCTTTATCTGAATGGTCATATTGGATATAAAATTTTTGTACACACGCTTTTAGTTACTTAATTATAACATTTCGTACCTAACTTTGAACCTGAGTGTATAAAAGATAAACACCAAAACACGTTACAGACAATGTAGTCTATCACCAAACTTGTCAAGTAATAGAATTTTAATTCTAATTCGATGAATCCAATCAATCTGATGCAAAATAATTACTTCCTGGCCTTATTCTTACACCCTTTGCTTTTGTCTCGTGATTAGATTTCTTGTGGTTTTTTGTCCCAGCCTGAGACTAGTGGGATCTGCGTCATGAGGTTGTTGATCTCAGTTTCTATGAGTTGGAAACTGCACATTTTTGTTGCTTTTTCTTACTTTAATTTTGTCGTTTTAGTTTGTGTTCATGTGCTTTTTAAATTCTTGAGGCACTTGTGATAATGACATCAATCCTCAAGTCGCTTTACATGATTATCATTCGGATTTGACTACGGCATCGAATAAAAACTTTGTACTATATTTTTAAAATTTATTATTTTTTCAATGTTTTATAATTTATAATAAAATAAATTTATTATTTTTATGTGTAAAGATTTTGATGATACCTCAGATAGAATAAGAGATCAGGTCAGAAGATCAATAATACACGCTGAGCTTAGAAAGCAAGGTACAGAGCCAGAAGAGCACCACAAAGTCAGTCCAGATAAGTAGAGCTCAATAGTCCTAGTCAGGAGTTCAAAAGAGGAGGCACAGAGCTCAGCTTGGGCCTTGTGGTCGGTCAGGGAGTACAGAGCTCGAAGTCCAAGCTCGCTCTGCTTCCCCCCCTCCTTTTAAGGAAGAACCAAAAAGGAAGGAAAAGGGAACAGCTGCATGACAGCAAAGACCCCCGAAGAAATAGAAAGCTAACTTCAAGGCACAAGATATTCAACCCACCAAGATCCCCTCCTAAGATCAAGGGGAGCCCTGTGAATAGGGGGAGCAATCCCGAAGTGGGTTCCACGAAAATAGGCCCGTAAGCGTTAGGAAATTCCCCCATTGGAGGGAGAATGGGAGAAGATCTCATGAATACAGGGAATCCCCGGATTAGAGGTAACCAAGAGGCTATATTAAAGGGGCAATCCCCAAGGGAGAAAGGGGGATTATTGGGAGTACCCCAAAAAGAACCGGAGAGACGGCTGAACCACAAAATCATCCCTTACGCCCCTTTCTTCGAATTGTAAAACTTTCAGACTGATCAATAAAGAAAAGGGAGCAAGAGTCTCCATTAAAAAAGTGGACTAGCCGAGCTCCTGAGCCGGTGAACCATTATATTTCTACTGAGTGTATCACCCTTTCTCGATTTTCCCTCTTAACAATCATTCCCTAGCCCGAGCCGTGTAGCTCTGACAATCACGTTTCACCTCGCACGTTTGCCTTACTCCACTCTACTCATCTGTGGTCAAAAAGCACTATCAGTTTGGCGCCGTCTGTAGGAACGACTGTTCCTGTTACAAAAAAGCTGATTTTTCAGTGATTGATGATCTCGACTCACAATATGAGTAGAAGTCAAGCAAATCCACCTCGAGTGATAGGTCAACGTGATGCTGACAACGACAGACAATACGAAAACGCCCTGGAGACGGATCCCCCTATAAGGGATCCCCCCATCAACGACGAATTGGCTGCTCTTCGCCAAGCCAATGAACGCTTGGTACAACAGAACGAGGAGCTCATGAAGCTTCTTCAACACCCACAGGAGGCACAACGGGCCCAAGAAGGCCAGTATAATCCCCCGCTGAGGGAGCAGCCACACCTCAACCCCCTCAGGGAAGCTGATGAAAGGGGGGAAGATAGCCAAGCCATGGGGGAAGTTCCCCCCAACCCTTTAGGAATGGCCACAACGAAGAAAATAGCCAGAACGATGGAGAGAGAGACGACTTCTTCCCTTATCAGCAGGAAAGAAGGGAGCAATATTGGGAACAACGTTTCAGGGGCATCCAGCAAGAGCTCAGCCATATGAAGGAGGCCGTAAAGAACAAGACCCCGATAACAATGGACGCCCTCATGCAGCAGACTGAATCCCCATTCACCACGGGAGTGCTACGTTTTCCTCTCCCACCAAAGTTCAGAATGCCACAGGTAGAGGTCTTCGACGAAACAAAGGACCCCGTAGATCATCTCAACACTTACAAAAATCAGATGGAGGTGCACGGGTACTAGGATCCAGTGCGCTGCAGGGCCTTTGCTATCACTTTGAAAGGTTCAGCCCTGGCATGGTTCAACAGACTCCCCCCAACCTCTATCTCATCCTTCAAAGAGCTCTCCATAGCTTTCGTATCTCATTTTATAGGGGCCCGAATATATAGAAAGTCGAGCTATCACCTATTGAACGTGAAGCAAGGGCCTCAAGAGAACCTGAGGTCTTACGTTCTGAGGTTCAATTCAGAATCGTTGAAAGTAGATGTCCCGGATGAAAAGTTTGCCATCACTGCTTTTATAGCTGGATTGGGGGTGCAATCCAAAGACTTAATGTTTTTCATCTCAAAAAACCCGCAAGCAAGCATGGCAGAGGTGCTCACAAAGGCAGAAAAGTACATTAACGGTGAAGAGGCTCTTCTCTCTAAGGTGGGGAGTTCAGCGGTGCAAAAAGATAAAGAGAAAGAAAAGAAGAAGAGGGACCAAAGTCCTAGAAGAGAGAGAGAGAAAAAGGGAGAGACAAGTCTCCAAGGAGAAATAGGGATCGTTCCCCCAAAAGAAGGGGAGACGTCAGGGATCGCTTAGGTCCTCCACAGCCAGAACTACAACCAAGGTACGCCCCTCGACCGTTGCCCCAACTCACCTCAACAATTTCACAAATTCTGTTCGAGGTACAAAACAAGAAATTCCTGAGGTGGCCATCTCAGATGAAAGCTGATCCAAATAAGAGAGACCCTACTAAATACTGCGAGTACCATAGAGATTGATTAACCATCAAAAGTGCTATTTTATGATATTTAATGATTGGTTAATTGCATATTATTTGTTATTAAATGAGTTAAATTCCTTGATTTTCTAGTTTAATACTTTTTCTAGTTGTTTGATTTATTTTGCAGGTAAATTGATTGATTTAATGTAATAATGGATCATGCAAGTGAAACAACTACTAGAAGAAGAATCATAACTGATAAGGATTGAAGAATCATGAGGAGAATAGGAAGACTTGAAGATAAATCAGCAATTCAATCCTTATAAGAGTCCAAGTTTGAAGAAAACTCAATTAAAGTTGGATTTGGAAAGTATTCTAGAAGATAAAGATTTGACACGTCTTCAGTATTTTAATCATAACTTTTGACTCCAATATCCGATTGACCTGATTTTTGCGGGGTTGGAAAGAAGACTCCAAGGGCTACAAAAGTGTATTTCACGAAAATTTCGTGATTCAGCCTCTAAATATGCGAAATTCCAGCTCGAAGTCTGGACAGATTTTGTACCCGCGAAGCAAAGATTTTATGCACGGAATTTAACCTAACAAGACTTCTATTTGGCAAAGGAATTTCTTCTAAGCCAACCTCAGATCTCCTACCAATACCTAAGATTTATTTTATTATAAATAGGGGTTCTCATCTTAGGATTAATGATGCTTTTTCCATCTTTTTATTTTGTTATTCGTTTATCATGTCCGGCTAGAAGGCTAAGCTAGGGCTAGGGAAAACCTCTCAACAGAGTACGGTATTATTATTGACTTTTGTACTTAATGATTTATGTTATTGTGTTAATTTAATTCCTAATTTTTTAGCAAAGTGTTTATGCTGTAAAAACTCCTGAGTTGTTGTGCCATGTACATCGATTGCTTGAGTTTTCCTGCGTGTAAATCACTGGTTATTCCATGCTGGTAGAATTAATATGATTTCATAAAATAATATGATTGAATGATTATTCAGGTTCCTGGTAGTCTTTTGATTATAATCTTTGGATTTATCATTTGATTTGTTAATTGGGTTAACCGACATTTAATTCCTATTTCAAGTCAAGTCTTCGAGTCTTTAATTATTACTGTATGAAGTTGAGAGGAAGTACCTAATGCTCTAGTATTTTTATTATTGTTTTATTTACCAAAATCAATCTTTGTCTTCCAACGACTCTTCAAACAAACTGTTTTCCTTTTGAAGTATTTTTAGTTTTCGTGTGATTGTTTTCTTGTTACAATTCTTCGTGGGATTGACCTCGGACTTTCCGAGAATATATTACTCTGCTCAACCTGCGCTTGGGTTTACACTTTTAAAGTTGAAGCAGAGATCATGGCCACCACACCGACGATTGCATTCAACTCAAGAAGGAGATTGAAATCTTAATCCAACGGGGGTATATGCGCCGATACATTGCCCAAGACAGCCAAAACCAGGCTTTTCCATCTCCGCCACCTCGACAGCAAGCCCATGCCCAACATCAACGACCCCTGGGGGAAATCAGGGTGATTTCGGGAGGATTTGCCTGAGGTGGAGAATCCAGCACAGCTAGAAAGGCTCATCTACGAAGAATCAGAGCAGGAGAACCACTGGAGGTAAATACTATGTCCAAGGCACCTCGACTAGATAACACCATTACCTTCTCAGACTCGGATATGGAAGGTTGGCTGCACCCCCATGATGACCCGTTGGTAGTTAGGGTCGTTGTGGCAAATAGAACGGTTCACCGAGTCCTAATTGACAACAGAAGTTCTGCAGACGTCATCTTTGCCTCAGCTTTTGACAAGATGGACATAGGAAGGGAAAAGCTAGAGCCAGTGAGTGCTCACCTGTTGGGATTCTCAGGGAAAAGAGTACTGCCACTAGGGTCTATTCAGCTTGTGCTCACGATGGGAGACCCACCATGTCAGGCCACTACGACGGTGAAGTTCTTACTGGTGGAGGCTCCCTCCGCATACAATATGCTACTGGGAAGACCATCACTCAATGCAATGAAAGCTATCCCCTCTGCCTATCATTTGGTTGTGAAGTTTCCAACGAAAAATGAAGTTGGAACGGTCCGAGGAGACCAACGTATCGCGAGGGAGTTCTATATCACTTCTATGAAGCAGAAAGAGGTTGAAAGCATACAACTGGACGAGCTCGATATGAGAGATGAGCTGAAAACCAGACCAACGCCATCAAAAGAGATCGAACCTATCCAGCTCGACAAGGAGCCAGAACACCTCGTCTACTTCAGATCTACGTTAAGCAAGGAGATTAATGATCGACTTATACAGTTCTTGAGGGAAAGCACATACGTATTTGCATGGAAACAGGAGGATATGGAGGGCATTGACCCTTCGGTTATCACACACAAATTGAGTGTGAATCCCACCTGCAAGCCCGTTAAACAAAAAAGAAGCTTCGCCTCAAAAGACAGAAGACAATCAATGTGGAGGTCAGCAAGCTCCTCCGCGCCAAAGCCATCAGGGAAGTGGACTATCCCGTCTGGCTAGCCAATGTGGTACTAGCCAAAAAGACCAATAGCAAGTGGCGGCTCTGTATTGACTTCACTGACCTCAACCGAGCATGCCCAAATGACAGCTTTCCTCTACCTCGGATCGACCTCATAGTAGATGCCACTGCTGGCCATGAGCTCCTAGCTTCATGGATGCCTTTTCAGGCTATAATCAAATCAGAATGGACCCCAGCGACCAGGAGAAGACCTCTTTCGTTACGGAACAAGGAACGTATTGTTACCAAGTCATGCCCTTTAGTTTGAAAAACGCTGGAGCCACTTACCAGCGGTTGACGAACAGAATATTCCAAAAGCAGATAGGGACATCCATGGAAGTCTACATTGCTGTTATGTTGGTAAAATCCCTAAAGGCAGCACTCCACATTACGCACCTGGCTGAGTCTTTCCAGATCCTCAAGGAGTATAAAATGAAGCTCAACCCTGCGAAATGTGCGTTCGGGGTCTCGGCTGGGAAGTTCCTGGGCTTCATAGTTAACAACAGAAGAGTTGAAGCCAACCCGGAGAAAGTTAAAGCAGTGCTAGATATGCAGCCACCATCCAATACCAGGGAGGTGTAACGCTTGACAGGCAGGATAGCTGCCCTGAGCCGATTTGTGTCTAGGTCGAG
Source organism: Ilex asprella (assembly GCA_023539305.1). NCBI lineage: Eukaryota > Viridiplantae > Streptophyta > Magnoliopsida > Aquifoliales > Aquifoliaceae > Ilex > Ilex asprella. The sequence goes on from CM042202.1 coordinate 13,834,365, forward strand.
CGATAAGTGTCAGCTATTCTTTCACATCTTGAAGAAGGCATTTTAATGGGACACACAGTGCGAATAAGCGTTCAAAGCATTGAAGAGATGCCTGAGCTCACCACCGGTCTTGGTAAGTCTGTTGGAAGGAGAGGTCCTAACCCTCTACCTAGCTGTTTCGAATTTCTCAACTAGCGCAGCACTGGTTAGGGAGCGAGACAGAGCTCAGCATCCAGTCTACTACTGCAGCAGAGCTATGAGGGGAGCAGAGGAGAGATACCCAAAGATGGAAAAACTTGTTCTAGCCTTGGTCACAACAGCTAGGAGACTCAGGCCCTATTTTCAGGCTCATACCATCGAAGTTCCAACAGATCAGCCAATGAGACAAGTGTTGCATAAGCTAGAATCTTTTGGAAGGCTGGTTAAGTGGGCAATAGAGCTCAGTGAGTTTGATATCAGGTATAAACCAAGCACCGCCGTCAAAGGGCAGATTTTGGCAAAATTTATCGCAGAATTCATGGCAGCGGCACTAACGGAGATCACAGAGTTAGTCCCTGACCTCCCTATATGGAGGCTTTCAGTGGATGGAGCAGCTAATGGACAAGGAAGCGGTGCAGGATTAATCCTGACCTCTCCAGATGGAATAGATGTCGAATATGCCCTCAGGTTTGGGTTTAAGGCTTCAAATAACGAGGCAGAATATGAAGTTGTTATAGCCGGACTTAATCTTGCTCACTCAATGGAAGCTGAACAACTGGAGGTCTGCAGCGATTCTCAACTAGTGGTAAAACAAATAAAGAAGTCGTATGAGGCCAGGGGTGAAAAAATGATCCTTTACCTCAGAAAAGTACAAGAATTGATTAAGAAGTTCGTGCAGGTTAAGGTCAGACATGTCCCCAAATCGAAAAATTCACAGGTAGATTCTTTGGCGAGACTAGCAACAGCCTCTCAGGAAAGCTTGGATAGGCTGATACCAGTGGAGCACCTTCCAGAGCCTTCAGTGAGCATTGAGGTGGAAGAAATACTTACCATCTCAGCTCAGCCAAGTTGGATGGATCCCATCATGGAGTATCTGCAGAACGGAGCTTTACCTAGCGACCCTAAGGAGGCTTCCAAGCTAAAGTCCAGGTCAGCCAGGTTTTCTTTATTGCAGGGAAGTCTGTACAAGCGAGGCTTTTCAGTACCTCTTCTTAAGTGCGTGGGTGATGAAGATGCCAACTATATACTCAGAGAGGTGCATGAGGGAATCTGGGGCAATCACATCGGAGCGCGGGCCTTGGCAGGAAAGGCATTAAGGCAGGGATACTATTGACTCACTATGCTCAAGGATGCCACTGAGTTGGTGAAGAGATGCAAGACTTGTCAATAACACGCCAACATCTTCCACTGTCCACCTGAGCTGTTGACTTCAGTGGTAAGCCCATGGCCATTTCAACAATGGGGGCTGGATATACTTGGACCCCTTTCCACTGGCATGGGACAGTGTAAGTTCGCTATTGTGGCGGTGAATTACTTCACTAAATGCGCAGAAGCTAAAGCCTTGACAACAATAACCGAGCAAAAGGTACAAAATTTTGTTTGGAAATCCATAATTTGCAGGTTCGGAGTTCCCAGGGCAATTGTATCTGACAACGGAAAGCAGTTTGACAACGCAAAGTTCAGAGGGTTCTGTGCCGAGCTTGGATTAAAGAACTATTTTTCAGCTCCGGCACATCCCCAGTCTAATGGGCAAGTAGAAGTTACCATCAGAACCCTAAAGGCTGCCCTGAAGACCAAGTTAAAAAACCTGAAAGGAAAGTGGGTAGAATGTCTCCCGGAAGTGTTATGGGCCTATATGACCACCACCAGGTCGGCAACTCAGGAAACCCCTTTTTCTCTAGCTTTTGGAACCGAAGTAGTGGCACCAGTGGAGGTGGGGCTCCCTTCTCCTAGGGTTGAATTCTCCAATACTGAGCACAATGGTGAATCTCTCCTGCTGAACCTCGACCTCCTGGATGAAAAGAGAGACATAGCACTACGTCACATCCAAGACTACCAGAGGAAAACCGCAAGGTATTATGACCAAAGAGTTACGCACAGAAGCTTTAAAGCTGGGGAGTTGGTGCTTAAAAAGCTCCTACTTGTCAGAAAGGATCCCACTCATGGGAAGCTAGGACCAAATTGAGAAGGGTCATACATCATTTCTAGGGTAATCAGACCTGGGAATTACGAACTACAAACCGAGGAAGGAAGGATTCTACCTCACTCTTGGAATGCAGAGCACCTTAAAAGGTTTTTTCAGTAAGTCTCCCTTGTAACAAAAAAAAAAGGGTCTTCAATAAAACAGCAAATTTTTGATTCACATATTTGTAGTTATCTAAACATTCCTAGAGCAATGAGCTCTAAAGTTCATGATATGGGTCATGTAGCCCACAAAGGGAACTCCTCAGTTCCTAATATGAGCCACAACGCTCAGTAGAGCTTAAATAGCTCATTCATAGAGCCAAGCAGCTCACGCCAGAGCTTAAATAGCTCATTCATAGAGTCAAGTAGCTCACGCCAGAGCTCAAACAGCTCATCCATAGAGCCAAGAAGCTCGCGGGAGACCTCAAATAGCTCGCCAATGGAGCCAAGTAACTCATGGAAAGGCTCAAATAGCTCTTTAAAGGAGCAAAGCCGCTCACAGCAAGCTTAGGAGCTCAGAAAGTTGAGCCCTCCAACTCGGACATACCCACAGGGGTACAAAAAAAAAACATTTGTCCCACCCTGCGGGGGCAAGAGGAACACCCGTAATAAGGCGACGATTCCTGAAATCGCCTCTAACAAAAACTCTGAAAACAAGGGACCTGATCCTCCTCCTCCAAAGTATAAAAATTGAGAAACTCAGCAACCGTGGGGAACTCGTCGGTTTGTAAACGCCAGAAGATAAAAAAAAAACTAAGCAAGGTAGCCCATCCCTGTGGGGAAAGTCACGAAGGACACAGACCAAAATGGACTAAGACCCAGCCAATGGAGGTATGGATGGGAAGCCGAAGTCCCATCTCAAAGGCTGCCTCAAAGAAACACGTCTCTCCACGAGGAAGATAGTTGCAGGGCTCGTCTGAAGATGGAACTCGTAGAGAAAGTCTCAAATCAGGGAAAAATCGCCTCTTGACCTCTTCGAGGCTTGAAGATGTATTCAAGGGAGGAGCCAAATATCGGGCTTGCCACGGCCATTCAAGCCCAGTAGGAGCCTTTTCATTAAACAAAGAGGATAGAGAGGCAGCCATTGAAGAAGCGAAATCAGTGAGAAGGAGATTGCACGAGGAAAACAGAGAAGCACAAAGGAAGAACACTGAGGGAAAACAAGCAGGGAAAGCAAAGAATTCGAAGACTTCGTCTTCTTCAGGAAAAGACGTTGAGTCAGTGAGCTAGGAGAAAGAAAAGCCAAGAAGCCCCAACCAAATCAAAGGGGATACAAGAGCCAGCAGAAGGCAAGGTTGGAAGAGCTCATCAGAGCTCGGTTTGAATTCAGCAGTCCTTAGGAAGATCCAGGAGGAGGTCGAACGACCTCACACGAGGTCAGAAGACTTCAGAAGTGCATAAGACGAGCTCGTCGGACCAGGCAAAAAAGAAAAACACATCAACTTAAACCAGGCTTCTTTAGGTTATGCCTCTTGCCCAACTTGGGGAGCTGTTTGTGATCTCTCCAAGTTGAGAACAACTCAGGAAGGCAGTGGAAAAAACAACGACATAATTTATGAGGTTAGCTTCAAGTCCTCAGGAAAAAGCAGCAGCATAATTTGTGAGGCTAACTTCAAGACCTAAGCAAAGAGCTCTGTAAATAAGTTGGCTGATTGGGCCAAAGTCACTTCGAAACAATGTCAACTTGATTAAAGGCTGAATTGAGCATTTTTTAGCTTAGCCGGCCCCAGGGGAACCCTTCCTTATGGAAGCATACCTCAGCCGCGAGGCGGATTAATTATCCTCTAAGAGAAACTGAAGTACCCCTTAAAAGAAGGGGAATGGAAAAAGGAATGCAAGTTTTGAGCACGAGGACTGCACAATAGTTCTCATTACTAAACGTGCAAAAACTGCTAATCATCATCTTCCTCGTCCTCATCATCATTCCAAAAGCCATGAAGTTCATCAACCGAGCTCGGTCTCCCCAGATTCCTGGTGGCAAAGAATTGAATAGGGGGCTGATTACTCTTTTTCCTAAATCCGGCAAACCTCTAGTCAGGATTAGGATCAGGGGAGAGGGAGTTCTTGAAGAACCAATTACAAAGCCCTATGGTTCCTGAGAAATTCCTAGCAAAAGCAAGAAAGGCACTGGGTCTTTTTATTCATCACATCTTTATTGATCCTTTGACCTCAATTATTTTGTTTCAAGGAGAGCTCAGCTCTCCTCCAAGAAGGGGGGAATGAGGAGTAAGGAAGCAGATAACGAAGCAAACCTTGTAAAGCATCAAGGTTCAAAAGCAAAAATTGTATTGAGGAGGACAAATATATATATATATATATATATAATAAAATAAAATACATTAAGTACCGAGATACAGTATCCTGTTCACAAAAAAAAACATTAAGACTCGAGTGCTGGGTCTTGAAGTTGGGTAGAAGGAGCCTCAGGAGCAGGAGCAGAGCTTGAAAGATCAGTTGGAGAGGCTTCAGGTGTTGGTAGAACAGGAGTAGAGCTGGGCAGATCAGCAAGTAGGGGCTCAGATGCTGGAAGGTTGGGATTCTCAGAAACGCCAACACCAGAAACCCCCAAAGTTTCTTGGGTCAGAACCTCGGTTGCGAGATCAGCAGAGGGAGAAAAAGCTGAAGGAGTTTGCACGCCAGGATCTAAGGTTTCTGCTGAAGGAACTAGGGTGTCCTCCTCACCAACGGAGTCAGATTCTTCCAGCTCTTCCTTGGTTGGGATTGAAAAATCAAAGTCCAGATCAGAAAAAGTCTTGGAAGCTTTGCGCTTAAAGGCAAGCCACCCGGTGGGCCACATAGCGGTGGCTTCATCCCTCTGCTTGACAAGGTCTTTCTGCACCCCGAGCTCTTCCTCCTTCTGCCTGACCAGGTCTTACTGCACCTGGAGCTCCTCGCAGAGTTTGCCATTTGCCTCGTTGAGGGCAAAATAATCCTGCTCCACCCGCTTGAGGGAGTTTTTGGTATCAGAAGCCTCTTGGCTGGCCTTGGCCCAAGCCCCTGTTTTGAGCTCCAGCTCCTCCTTGGTCATCTGCAACTCATCTCGAGCTCTCTTCTCTCCCCCCTCAGCTCTGACCTTAGTAGATAAGGTATGCTTGAGGTCTGAAGCGTCCTTCACCGCTTGCTCCTTAAGGCTCCGCATCTGCATTTGGAGGCCCTCATTCTCACGAGTCAGTTCGGTAACCTTAGTCTCAAAGGCTTTCAAAGCCCCAGACCTATGCTCGTGTAAACGAATCTGGTACAGTAAACCTTTCACATGGAGAGCCGTCTGAAAACATAGAGAAAGTCTGGTGAGAGTCATAAGGGATATGATACGAAAGGAGGACAAGATTGAAGGAAAGTACTAGCACTCACAGCAGCCACTCTTTGAAGGGATGAAACAATAGAATCCTCAAGGGGTATTGAAGCAGCCTTCCGGACGTCAGACTCTAAAAAAATGAAAGAAACGACTGTCCCGGCAAGGTCTACGTTATCGAAGTAGGAGGCCTCATCCTCCTCCACCTCGGGTCTGCTCCCTCCCTCAACAGTCTTCCCGGAGGAGCTGTATTTGGCAGTGCTGGGTTGGAGGTGAGGGATCACTCCCAAGGCTTTCTCGACCTCAAAAGAGAGTGGAGAAGCAGGGCCTTTTGCAAAGTTAAGCTGAATCTCTGGAAGGGGAGAGATTAGCACGGCTGGAGGAGCATCGGATGAGGAAGCCGGAGTTCTGGTGCCTGAAGGAGAAGGGGATTCCCCCAATTTTTTGGGCTTAGCTCGAGAAGCGGGACTGCTCCCAGCATCGACCTGAGCTTTCCGCTTGCTGTCTCTCCCACTCTGCGACAGCTTTTCAATCTTGGCCTGGAGATCCTTGGGGGCAAGCTTCATGGTGGAGGACCCTGAAGAATCCGAATAGAGTCAGCTAAATAAAAGTAAGGGAAATAAAGAAGAAAAAGGGAGGAGAAGGAAAAAGTATTACCTTCTACACCTTCAGTACTCACAACAGGGATCGGAATAGCCAAGGTCACTGGAGGGGGGCTCAGACCTAACTCAACCAAACGTCGAGAAACAATGAGGTCAGCGTACCTCTCAGGTCTAAGCTTTCCCAGCTTATCCAGTACCTTATGGTCTTGAGAGCTGAGCTCGAGTCTGGAACCTAATGGAAGAACGCACAAACCAAACCAGATTAGCAGCTCATCGGTTCCAAGTCAAAACTCGGTCAACTCTAGCAAAAAACTCACCCAAGTTTTTTGGTTCATTCCACCCCCTAGGGATACCAAGAGTATCTGTTTTGTCAGTATAATTGAACTCCCAGTTAGAACCGCCAATGTAGAAGAAGTATTTTTTCCATTTTTTATGTGAAGAATGGAGGTCAGAAATAATCTTCCTAGCACCAGCGCGCTTGGAAATGTATAAGAAACCCTCAGAAGAGGTCAGCTTGACATTGAAGAGTTCCGTGAGCAGGGAAAGACTGGGAACCCCAAGGTTATGTCTTATGAAATAAACGAGGAGTCTGACCAGAACGCCATAGAAATTGGGAGAGAGCTGGGAAGGACAGACATTGAAATGTTGCAAAACACTCTTGATAAAAGGGTGCAGGGGAAACCGAAGGCCGTTCTCAAAGGCCGCAAGGAAAAAATAGACCCTATATTTGACCTCTTCGACGTAGTAGATAGAATTATCTGGACACCAAGGCTCGACTCCGGGAGGGAAACCATAACGAGCCTTATAAGCCCTCGTCAAACCAGGTACCTCCTCACTAGGACCCTCGAGCTTGGCATGCTTGTAGGCGGCCCCTAGGTACGAAGAGCTGTCAATAACCCCGATTCCACCTACCTTGCCTTTGCCTTTGTCAGGCTTAGGAGGCAGGGGAAGACGTGGAGGGGGGCTCCTCGGTATCGACAGCAGAATCCACAGCCTCAACACCAGGAAAGTTGTCAATTTCCAAACCTACGTCCCCTAAGTCGGTATCCTCATCGACAGACCTATCCCCTAGGAGGGAGAAAGAGGAACGGGTAGCTCCAGAAGAAGCAGATATGTTTGGGCAAGAAAAAGGAAGTTTGAAAGAGCGATAAAGGGGAGGAGGGTGAATCAGACACTCTCTAACGATCCTAAGGTCAGCACAACAACTTCCGAAAGCAAGGATTCGCACAACAGAATTCCAATCCACAAAATGAGGAAGGGGCGACAAGCAAAAATCCCGATTCCAGAAATAAAAGAACCGAAAAGCCCAAAAATGCAATAACCACCTCAAATTTGAAGGATCCAGAACGAAAAAGCTAAGAGATGGGGGTAAAGAGACGTACCTAATTCGGAAAGAACAACGAGCAACGGTCCAAAGCAGAAATTCGAAGAAGAGGGGTAACATGAAGCTTCAAATCGAACCTGAAAACTCGAATCGTGAGCAAGAAAGCGGAAAGCCACAGGCCAGAAAATTTGAGAATGGAAGGAGGAGGAAACCGAAGGCTGGAACATAAGTTGAACAGTAAAAATGGCGGTTCTGATAGCCGTTCGAGCATTTAAAGCTTGAGAAACGTGGGCTAGAACATGCACGAGAATCGAGGAAGGCATGATGAGTGAAAACCGTCAGAAGACATTAACTCACGTGCACATCAAGACCAACCACGTGCAGGTCTAGCTCGGCTTGAAACAGGTCAGCCCTTACCCAAGCTCACCTGAGCCAAGGGCTGGGGGATAACTGATGATACCTCAGATAGAATAAGAGGTCAGGTCAGAAGATCAATAATACACGCTGAGCTCAGAAAGCAAGGTACAGAGCCAGAAGAGCACCACAAGGTCAGTCCAGATAAGTAGAGCTCAATAGTCCTAGTCAGGAGATCAAAAGAGGAGGCACGGAGCTCAGCTCGGGCCTTGTGGTCGATCAGGGAGTACAGAGCTCGAAGTCCAGGCTCAACGCTCTGCTTCCCCCCCCTTTAAGGAAGAACCAAAAAGGAAGGAAAAGGGAACAGCTGCATGACAGCAAAGACCCCCGAAGAAATAAAAAGCTAACTTCAAGGCACAAGATCTTCAACCCACCAAGATCCCTTCCTAAGATCAAGGGGAGTCCCGTGACTAGGGGGAGCAATCCCGAAGTGGGTTCCACGAAAATAGCCCCGTAAACGTTAGGAAATTCCCCCATTGGAAGGAGAATGGGAGAAGATCTCATGAATACAAGGAATCCCCGGATTAGAGGTAACCAAGAGGCTATATTAAAAGGGCAATCCCCAAGGGAGAAAGGGGGATTATTGGGAGTACCCCAGAAAGAACTGGAGAGACGGCTGAACCACAAAATCATCCCTTACGCCCCTCTCTTCGAATTGTAAAACTTTCAGGCTGATCAATAAAGAAAAGGGAGCAAGAGTCTCCATTAAAAAAGTGGACTAGCCGAGCTCCTGAGCCGGTGAACCACTATATTTCTACTGAGTATATCACCCCTTCCCAATTTCCCCTCTTAACAATCATTCCCTAGCCCGAGCCGTGTAGCTCTGACAATCACGTTTCACCTCGCACGTTTGCCTCACTCCACTCTACTCATCTGTGGTCAAAAAGCACTATCAGATTTAAAAAATAAAAAGAATGTCCTTGAAGATATAATAAATTAAATGAGGTATGGTTGAAATTTATCCTTTTTTATTGGTAGGGGTAGACAACTCTTATCATTATTAGTGTATGAAAAGTTTGTCTGCCGTACACAATTTTTGTCATTGCCCAACAGAGCTTTTTTCCAAATTCAACCTCCTCACAAACTTTATTTTCAAATTCATCCAGTTTTAAACTTATTTTTTAAACTCAGTCTCTTTTTAAAAACGTCATTCCAAATGAATCCTTCATGCTAAAAAACATTATTTAAAATGACGTTTTACAATTGAAAATTTTGGATAACGATCTCCCTATATGTACTTATTTAAATTTAAGTCCGCCAAGGAAACTTATTTGTTATGAATTTCAATTTTATCAATTTTACCAGACTATCTCTTCCTTTTAGAAGTAAAGTAAAATTAAAAATTAAAAATTCCTAAACTTTAGGAATTTGACTAACATTAAAAAAAATTCTCTGTAATATCTATCTATATTCATATATAGGTTAGAACTATATATCTCTCTCATATACCACTCTTAATTTTTAAAATTCAAATTCGTTATCCTAAACTGTTTCGAGTTACTGACGTCTCAGATCGTTTTGATCCGACGTACCATATTAACTCTTTTGAAATATTTTTGCTACTCAAAATTTATAGTTTCCAAAATTGATATTTCAAAATTTAATTCCCCCAAATCTTTTCCTTAAATCAAACTAATCTCTCTCACTCTCTCTCTCATTCCTCTGTATTTCTAACGCTCGATTCACGTAAAAAGTATCAATTTTTCATAATATTTTCCTCTGTATCTCACGAAAATATCACAAAAATATTAGATAGTTTCTAATTCAAGCAGATACTATATCTCTCTATAGATAAATAGTATATATCACAAAGAGATAGAGTATATTACAAAAATATTCATCTGTATCTCTCTGTGAAGGAAAATTACATAATAAATATTAGATAGATAGTATATATCACGAAAATATTTCTCTATATCTCTCTCTTTCATTCAACCAATACTACAAACACGAATTATACAAATTCAATAATCAATTTTGTTTTTATATAATCAATAAAAGAAGCATAACTTGAAAAAAATCTAATTTAACAAAGAAAATATACTTAACATTTAAAATATATAAAATTAAATTCAAGTTATTGGATAACTCAGATATTAAGAGATATATTAAAGAAAATATGTTTAACATTTAAAATATACAAGATTAAATTTATATACAAATTCAATATTTAGTGAATAATATAAATCAACAATATTTACTAAATAATCCAAATCTAAATACCCAAAAAATATGATATAAAATTACAAATAAGAGAAACGATACAAAATTATAAGCAATACTACGAACACGAATCATACAAATTCAATATTTAGTAAATAACACGAATCAACAATCTTTGTTAAATAATCCAATACTAAATAGCGTTTAGTTTTAAGAAAATATACTAAGAATATAATAACCAAAAAGAATGATATAAAATTAAAAACACTACTATAAACTTGAATCATACAAACTCAATAGTCAAGTTGTATCTTTTGGAAGTCGGTTGAATTTCTAATAGTTATATTTGATCATTTGACAACATCCGCAAACTTAGTTTATTTGTGGGAGTATTGTTTTAATTTTCATTCTATTAGTTATGAATTCTGTTATTATTTAGATAAAGTTGATTATGAATGTTACAATCGTGGATTTTAGAATCAAAAACAGAATACTGAATATTGTTAACTGATATTTTTTCAGATATTTGAATTATTATGTTTCAGTAGTTATAACATAATTTTCGTGGTGTAACAATTTAATGTGAAAATATATGTTATGTATGTAGGTTAATGTTATAAAAAATATTAGCGGACTCATTTTATTCATCGTTTACTAAAATGTGGTATTTTACTTTACATTTATGTATGGACAAATATTTGTAAATAATTTACAAGTAACATCGTGCCTTTAGACACAGACAATTGCTAATATATATATAATAACATTAAAAATAAAAAATAGTAACATTCAAATACAAAAAAAAAATATCATTTAGACACAAAAATAATATCATTTAAACACAAAAATAATATCATTTAAACACAAAAAATTAGTAACATTAAAACATAAAAAAATAATAATAACATTCAATATTAATATTTTTTTAAAAAATAAAAATGACATGTACAACAAAAATAGTAACATGTTTAACAAAAACAGTAACATGCTTAACAATAATTATCTATCTATATCCATATATATAATAAGACTATTTATATATTTACATGTATATGTGTGTGTGTGTGTGTGTGTGCATAGTAATATTGAAAATAAAAAAAATAGTCTAATTCAAATGCACAAAATATTACCATTCAAACACAAAAAAATAATAATATTAAAAAAAATGATAATAATATTGAATATTAATATTTAGAAAAATAATAATGGTAACATGCTCAACAAAAATAATAACATGCTAAAAATAATTGTAACATGAAAAGTAACATACTCAATAAAAAAAGTAACATGAAACATTCAAGCCCAAAAAATAATAATATTTAAAAAAAATGTAACATATAATCGGCATTATTGTGGATAGACGAGAAAACAGTAACATGCTCAACAAAAAAAAATAGTGATAATTGAACAAAATTGAGGCAAGTACTCGATGCAAAGGAAATGGATATTTGACAAAGATTTCGGAGTTTAATTTTCTCAAAACCATTAACAAAGTTCAAAGTTGCCTATCTAATCCACCAGTTTTTCAAATGGGGATTAATGATCCACCAGTTTTTCAAAGGACCTTCTTGTGCTAAGCCGTTGAATTCATTGAATCCAAATACACACAGATAGATAATATAAAACTACAATTTGGCCACACAGAGAGAGAGAGAGGGGGGAAGGGCAAGGGGAAGGGGAAGGGAAGGGGGAAGGAGAGAGCTTTGAATTTAAATTTTAAATTTATAATGAAAATTTTATTGATATATTTTAATTGACATTGAATTAAGGGATAATAATTTCCAAGATATGAAATTAATTTAACCTCCTTTCAAGGAAGTGTATTTTTGAGATTTAAAAAAATAGTAAACTTAAGTACTTATTAGAAAGATAAAAAACGGACTTATTACCAAATAAATTTTCTTGATAAACTCAAGTCATTATAAGTTCATCTAATAGGATTCGACCCCAATTTTCACTTTATAATTGGCTAAAATTATAAAAGCATAATTAAAAATGACGCCTAATAAAACGTCATTTAAAAAGACGATTTATTAATCATTTTGATAATAAACAGTTTTCTAACGGAGCTGGGGCGTGTACACCAATTTTAAGTATAGCCACAATTGTAATGACGATTTTAAAACTGTCATTGTAAATGACGAGTTAACCGACTTATAATCAAACCCCAACTTTCCCAAATCACAAAAGCCCCAAGTGTATAAACTAAACTCATCAATTTACCCATCATCTCCACTCCACACCTCCGACAAGGATCACTCCGATGCAGACTTTTATCGCCGACGAAGATCACACCGGCGCAGGAGTCTACCTCTGACAAAGACACTCCGCTGATGAAGAACCACTCCTCCGTCGAAAGATCTGAGGTGGGAGAAGAAGTTTGAAAAGCTATGGAGTCTCTCTCTATTTCTATTCTTGTCCTACGACGACTATTGAACACAACTCTGGCGACCCACCGAATGTATTGTGGTCTCTGTCTCTCTTTCTTCATAAGTGAATCAATCTCTAGAACCCACTCTATATATTTTCACACACAGAATTAGGTATTCTCATTTTGAGAGTTGTTTCATGCCATGTTTTGGGGGGGGGGGGGGGATAACTCAAGTGAGTTTTGTCATAGTCGTCATGCTTGATTGGTTGAGTTTAGTCTTGCTTCAGTTACTTCATTGAGGGAAAATTTAAGCATTTGAAGTGTTTGATGCCATAATTGAGTGACATAGATTTACTTCCTCGCTGCATGATGGTTTGCAACTTATTATGAATTATGGTTTGTTTTGTTATAATTACTTAATTGAGTGTGATTCGCTGGTCCTAGTTAATTCTGTTTTGGGTTTTTTTTAATTGCCCATGGCCTTGTTTGAGTTATTTGAGGTAGATCAGATCTCTTTTGGAAAAATAGGATTTTCAGTTGGTACATGTTTTTAGAGAAGTAAATGATGTTGTTGATAGGCTTGCTAGCCAAGCTGTGCAAAGTAGGAGGTCGGTGGATTTTTCAGTGAACTCGCAGCTACCCTGTGAGGTTGGATTGGCTCTTTTTAATGATCAACAGAGACTATCTATTCTGTGTAAGAAGAAGGTTGTGGTTTTTTATGACAAGGGTTAATGTTTTGTTTTTTTTTTTTTTTTTGGGAGAGTTGAAGGTATAAGTGTTGATTTGTTTGAAATTGTGAAAGAGGAAGGTTGGTTGTGAGCTGGATTTTTGAGTTAGAAGCTATGGGGTAGCTGTATTTGGCTGGCATGAATTGCATGGTGGGAGTTTTGTTTTATACTTTTTACTTTGATGTTTTTGTTCTGTTATGGAAAGGTGTTTGTACCTTTCCTTTGTTTCTTGTAATTTTCTGCATTGTTAATAAATAAAAGTTTGTTTTTTTTAAAAAATATTATCTATAACCAACAATTGATATTAAAAGAGCTTAAATCATTAGCACCTAAGGATTGACAAAGAGACATTCAATGATAAGTGTAGGCTGGTGCCTTTACAGTATTTGGACAAGGAACCACTTTTTATTCTCTTGCTCTTGAAAGATATCCAATTTGAGGAGTTCTAATTTTTGGGTTCTCATAATAATAATATACTAGAACCCTTTATTTGGTCAGCAAGGCTGCGATTTTATGTTGTTGGATGTTAGGGAAGATTAGGTTTAGTTAATTGTGCTTCAACTCAAACTGTGTTATTGAACAAGGAAGATAGGTTCCCTGACTTTATAACAGTCGGTGTTTTCCCTCAGCTAGTGGTGCTTCTCATATCTAACCTCAAATTATATGATTTTGAATTAGATAAGAGAAAAGGTTTTGATTTGAACATGAACACAAGCTTCTCATGTTTTGTCCTTCTATTTTTACTTTGACATAAAACAAGATGATTCTCAACTGGGCAACAATTGCAAGAAAATGATTGTCATACGATTGTTCTTAGCTCGAAATCGATACAATGTTCACTCTAATTGTTGAGGTGTCTCAACTGGCATATGAATGACAATTTGTCGAGAACTTCGTAAATTGCAAGTTTGCATATCTCCACTAAAATTTTCTCGCTCCGTCAAATGATATTGCAATTCGGCCCTTATGGTTCTTATGGCCCTGCTTGAATAACGTAAATGAGGATTCATTGGATAGAATAACTCATCCTCTAAGGTTCAATGATAACCTATAATTTTTATATAACGTTCTCACACTATAATTCATGTTGGAAATGAGTTTTTCTTCAATTAGTTGCTTACACACAATGAATATATAGTCTTGATAAATCAAGGTTTTGATGGACATATCAATTAACTGAGAAAGAACTGTCATAACTTGACAATACACTGATTATTTTCCTATTACCCATGAAATGACAACCCACTGCATCAATGAATTTGCTGATGAAATGCAAAAATATTGTTATTGTTGATCAACCATGTATTGTAATGAATACACACATCTCTCAACTACTGAGCATATCAATATAAATAATGTGTTGAAGTGACAAACCCTTTGAGAAGCCTGAAGAAGAAAAAGTGACTACTCAGTTAATTGATGTCATGAATTAAAGTGACTAAACCCTGAATGAGTTTCATCAAACCATATGGGGAAAATACTAAACCCTGAATGGGTTTTCAACATACTATGTGCTTAATTGATTAAACCCTAAATAGGTTTCTATAGACCATGCGTTGAAGGGACAACACAATTGATAAGGCCAAAGAGTGAAATGACCTTACACAAGTTTGATGCATAAGCATAACTAAACCCCACGTGACCTCCCATGACTACGCTGTCTTAGTATTGATTGATGTGATCTGTCAAACACATTAGGATTTGGACACTACTAAAACATTTTATTTGTGGTTGTTATCACAAACACAAAATTATGTCAACATCAAATTTCTCATTGAGATTTAACAATCGTAGACATGAACGGATTTGATTGTTACAAGAGCGAAATGATGATTATAAGAATAAGAGATTTTTCAATTCAAAAGAGTATTATGCATGAGTACGATGAGAATAAGCTTTTCGTGATAAAGAATCAGACGAACTATTCACACAACTAAGAGAACTTCACATATCAGTGCCTTGTAGACGATCATTGACAATGCAACCCCGGAATAAAGAGGACTATGAATCAGCAGTAAAACATGTTCGAAAAGAGAATAATAGAATGTTGGTGTGTAGTTGTCTCTATTATATGCTCCAACAAGCAAAAGACATGGTGAAAATTGCATATGGACGAGAGTTGACACCAGTTGAGCAAAATAATATATTGTATAATGCACAATAATTGTCACATGATTTTATGTCTGATGAAACTTAATGTAGTAAATGTGCAATTATTTTTTCCAATGTCATATATTGAATAGTGATAATCATTATTCATTCATTAGATAGAAATCCAGTGTAATCAATGTTGTGTAAAGTCATGTCAGCCCTATATAATTGAATTGTTATGTCATTATTTTATCACTGTGAAGTCATATTATTGCTCTATCAGTATAGTCAGTCTAGTGTCAAGTCATATCTGTCATTTTGTCATTCAATTATTATGTCATTACTTTATCACTATGAAGTCATATCATTACTTTATCAGTGTCAAGTTATGTTAGTAGTACACAGTAATTGTCCTGTCAAATTTATATATAATTGCATCTCATGTCTATAAAAATCATCTTTATTAATCGTGTACATCATAACCCAAAAAATGTCTACGCGCACATCTAATAGACAATTCAGTCACACCACCCAAGATTCTTCATCATGCAATGAACAACAGAGTTCATCTTCAGTCAACGAACGTCAACGCTTGATTAGCCGAGCATCATCATCGAACGTAGTTCGTTCAATTGAATCCTATACAGATTCTACCGGTGTAACTTAGTATGGACAAAAGTGTAAGTTTCGTAATAAGTCTTTCAACCCTTATCACTCATTCAATCAAGTTGGACACGTATTTGTTGGGCATGTGACCGACTA
Organism: Ilex asprella; assembly: GCA_023539305.1. NCBI lineage: Eukaryota > Viridiplantae > Streptophyta > Magnoliopsida > Aquifoliales > Aquifoliaceae > Ilex > Ilex asprella. Next base: position 13,850,254 of record CM042202.1, read on the forward strand.
TCCGCCTCTGAGTGTTCGTATAAAACTCACTCCAAGATGACAACATTTATATGACAAACGTTGTGAACTTGAAGTATATTGTCGTTGGCATGGATTAATGGAACCAAAGACACGTTCGACTGATATATATGATCCACAAAATTTTACCAACCATAACGAGATTATAACAAGGCTTGAACGTTAAAATGATCAGATGTAGCATTGACTTGATCGTTTGCATGCAATCGAGCAAGAAAAAATTGAGCATTTCGATCCTGACTATGCTAAGACTCAAATTTTATAGGATTTGTTACTTGTTTTCTATCCTTAACTTCCTGATTTTCTAATTTAAGTGATGATGCGTTGTTTGACACTTTTATTCTATTGAGTTTATGTGTACTCGATAACCCTCTATATTGTTTTCCACATCAACCACAATATTAATACATTGTATTTGTTACAATCTCATGTAATAAAATTGTTTTGTGTAATGTATAAGCATTTTTTTTTTCATATTTTGTACACTTTTGTAGGCCAACTCTCATTGTTCGATGAGAGTTGTGAACTTAAAGTATATTGTCGTTGGCATGGATTAATGGAACCGAAGACATGTTCAACTGATATATATATAATCCACAAAATTTTACCAACCATAACGAGATTATAACAAGGCTTGAACGTGAAAATGATCAGATGTAACATTGACTTGATCGTTTACATGCAATTGAGCAAGAAAAAATTGAGCATTTTGATCCTGACTATGCAAAGATTCAAATTTTATAGGATCTGTTACTTGTTTCCTATCCTTAACTTCCTGATTTTTTGATTTAAGTGATGATGCGTTGTCTGACACTTTTATTCCATTGAGTTTCTGTTTACTCGATAACCCTCTATATTGTTTTCCACATCAACTACAATATTAATACATTGTATTTGTTACAATCTCATGTAATAAAATTGTGTTGTGTAATGTATAAGCATTTTTTTTCATATTTTCATATTTTGCGCACTTTTGTAGGCCAACTCTCATTGTTCGATGAACTTATAATATAAAATTAGAATAGACAATTTTTTAACATATACAAAACAAATTTTTCAAAATTAGTCATAAAATTCATGTATTACACACACAAACAATATTTTAAGCATTTTTTTGGTAATGTACTGCACTGAATTAATTAACTTTTTTTAATTTTTAACTTGATCTTTTAGTAGCTTTCAAAGTTCATAAATTCTATGCGAAACATGCTTTAATAATATATTTTATAGTTAAAACAAAACAACATTGAACAAAAAAAATTAATATCAACAAAATAATTAACAAACTCGTCATTTGCACTATTAAAAAAAATAAAGGGGTTTTTTAGGGTTCTTAAGGTTTTTAAGAGTTCTTAGGATATTTAGTTTTTTTTTTTTTTGGGTTTTTTTTAGGATTCTTATGGTTTTTAGTTTTTTTTAAGACATTTTTGAAAACGTCATTCCAAGTGACGTTTTCTACCCACCAAGTTTTTTATCGCTTGTTATATTGTCGTTTTCAATTCACTTTTTTTAACGTCATTCTCACTGATGCCTTTAAAGACGTTATTCCAAATGACGATTTAAATAAAAAATAATAATTTAAAATCGTCAATTCAAATGACGTTTCAACCCATGAAGACGTCATTCGAAATGATGTTTTTAAAAACAGAATGGGTTTAGGAATAAGTTTAAAACAGGTTGGGTTGGGAATAAAGATTTGGGAGAGGCTGGTTTTGGGGAAAAGCTCTTACCCAACATATCATAGTGGGGCTATTTAATAATTTAGAGAAAATTTTATTTTGTCCCTTAAAAGATACAACAATTCTCAATTTATCCTCTAAATGATTAATTTTTCTATATTGTCCCCTTAAAGATTAAAAATATTATAATGTGGCCCACTGTCTTATTTTTATTTGGTCGTTTGTCTATTTTGTAATTCTTGATTTGTTGATTTGACACAAAATAGATGGATGATCAAAAAAAAATAAGACGGTGAATCACATTACAACATTTTTTATTCTTTGTGTTGGTTTTGCACAAATGATAATTAACATAGATAATAATACTTTTTGGAAAATAGAAATTCAAAAATAGGAAACAATAAGGACATGACACAAAGATATAACGTGGTTCGATGTAGCATACCCTCCTAGTACACTGTACTTACATCTACATACCAAAAATCTACATCGATGTATTATTCATTTAAAAACTAGTAATCTAGTAACTAATTACATAAAACTCAACTTTATTTATAAGGATAAAATACTGTAATCTAAATCTATTTAGATACAACTTGATCTTTATGTTTTCTATCACATGTCTAACATACCTATTTATAGTATATTAAAACTATTTCAATATAATGATGATTCTCATATTAATTGCCCAGCAAACTCTCTTTCATAACAATTAGAGAGTTTATGTCAAATTTCAACACTTTAAAAGGCCAATATAAAAAAAAGTAATTATTAGGGAGACAAATTAAAAAATTTGTATCTTTCAAGAGGCAAAATAAGATTTACCCAATATTTTATGATATAAATTTTGTTACAGTTTAGGATTGACAATTTTTAATACGAGCCGTTAATTTAACTTGATCTCGCCACGAAATTAAGTTCAAATTATAATCGAAATGAACCATCAAATCTTGTAAATAGGTAAATCGACACAAATTGAGATCTACACAATATGAACTGATTAGGCTTACATTACTGTAAATAGGACAGACATAGACACGAACTAGTTTGACAAAACCAAAAACGAACTCACTCCATCAACATCATCCTTCAATAATAGTGAGATGATTTGAATTATAACTTCTGTCTCTAGCTATAGAAGACTTAAATACAATATAACAAAGACAAATTACTTAATAACATTTGGAGGTATTTTTGAAGTTTGACTTGAGTTGTCAAAGGCAAATACTTATACCATTTGGAGGTATTGTTGAAGTTGGACCAAGAGCGGGGAAAGACTACGGTATTCTTGGTCCTACCGGACTAAAAAATATAAATTTTTAAAGTTAAATTATAATTTTTGTAAGGTGTAAGATCAATCATGAGTGTTTGTGATCGATCATAATTTTTTTTTGAGCAATTATAACTTTTTCTTTTAAAATTATAACATTATCATAAAAAATAATAACCGATAATATGGTACAAATTTTTTTTTCCAGTAGACCTTCCATAAGTTGCAAGTTAATTGAACCCTTGCAAAATTAAAGCCACACCTATATAAATGGATGTGTCTAATGAAAGTAATGGGTCATAAGATTGCACATTTTTTTTTTGAAAGTGATTACCCATATAAATGAACTAGCAATTGCGTAACAAACAAAAAAATCGAAAGTAAATACATGTGCATTACAAGACAGTATGCCATAAAAATTTTCAATTAGAAAAACTAAGAAAAAACATTGATAAATATAATATGGGCCTATTATTTTTTAAAAAAAAAATGATAGAATACAAATCAAAATAATCTCAAACATTGTTCAATGACCGTTTAATTATTGATTGATATCCAAATGGTAATAAATTTAAAAATCATTGTGGTATGAAATCAATCAAATAAATATGATATAGAAAGCAAGGAAGGGGGATTAAGAGATGAATTGTAACAAAAAATATAATAAACAACATCAACAAAACCTAAATCTATTAGTACTCTATCGGGTTAAATTACACTTTTTATTCTCATAATATGTTGATAGTTTAGAGAATGCTCGTGCCTCTAAATATAATATTTTTTTTACTCTTTCAAACAATTATGGCTAAATTCTCTCCAAAAATACTACTGTAGAAAAATATGAAGATGTACAAACCTTATCAAGTAAAGATGTTTTTCATATATCATACTTAAACATATTCGTGGAGAGATAGCATGTCATTAATGGAAACTAGTCTTGATCAAATTTCCATGATTAAATCCAATTACGCTAACATTATTAAATTGAGAAATTGAATACATAAAATTTGAGTCTCATAAAGAATTCAAGCAAAATCCTCTAAAAACGCAACTATACAGAACTATTACCACCATTACCATTATTACCACTTAGCCTAAATTTTGATAACTAATCAAATTTTGTGCTCAAATTGAAATTAAATCTAACCAAGTAAACTATTTAAATTAAGTTTACTATTCAATTCAAACCAAATTTGATCAACTAAGTTAATTTTATGTTGCACAAATTTGTCCCAAGAGCTTTACCCCACCACCACTCATCCATTACAATTTCAAGATTAACTATCATCACTAAGATCAGCATCATTATCACTTCAAAGCCTAAAACATATCTTCAACAACCATCGGTACCGTTTCGAAAAGGCAAGCTTACTTTTAACTACAATCCAAGCCAAATAATGTATCAAATTGGCAACAAATTAAATGAACTATAAGAAATATTAACAATAAATCAAGTTGAATTTCAGTATACTACAAGAATAATGTATAACTTGCAAAATTTATGAATGTGCACAAAACATTAAATTGAAGTCAAAATTTGAAATTTTTTAGAAAGAAAATAATATTTAAAAACATAGACATTACAACCTAAAGAACCTTGAATAGCAGTATGAAGAACTCATTAAACATCACGTATATACCTCACAGTGGTTCATGTCATTTTTGCTTTTTTTTTTATGCAAACCATTCTCAAATGTGCCAAAAAAATAAAAGGCTTGGCTCTTGATCAAAAAGGCTTTTTGGTTCTTCTGAAATTCTTTGCAGTTTTTGGACAAGACAAACACCAAAAATAAATGAACTGATTCTTGTTCACAAATGACCACTTAGCCTGAACCAATCTTAAGTCCTCATATCCTAGAACGTATAGAAAAAGATTGTAAATAACCTAAAAATATGTAAAACTAAAAAAAATAACAAATTCAAACCAATAAGCCATTTTTTTATGAGATCATAGTTCCGCTGGAGTTGTGTCATTGCTAATTGCTGGAGCTGCGTCGTCGTGCTATAGATGGTTGCTATAGCAGACAATGTAAGTTCGCTAAAAAATAAGGATAATTTTGGTTTGCTCATTAAAGCAATAATACAAACAGTTGGTGTTACGGTGACTGTGGTTGGTTTTAATAATAATGTGTGCGTGTGGGAGTGGGGAGGCGTTTGTTGGCTAGGGATGTTTCAGTGGCAGTGGTGGGGACTGGGGAAGAAAGGGGGTGGAAGTGCTGGTTGACTGCAAGTAAGAATTTGACTTTGGATATATAGGGTGTTTGGCGGGCTGTTATGGGTTTCGGTAGCAAAGGGGAGAGGGAAGGAAGGGGTGGTTGCGGTAAAGAGAGACATACACAAAGAGAGAGAGATGGGGGAGGGACACCTGTGTGTGGTTGATCACTGTGTCTTTGATGGTGCCTCTATAGTGTTGCTGTGAAGAGAGAGGGTTTCAATGAGGAAGATAGAAGAGAAAGGGGCTCCAATGACTACAAGGGTGGCTCAAGCCAATTTGAGGTCTAAAGCAGAAATATTGAATGAAGGCCGTTTTATTTTTAGTATTATTTTTTAAAAAAAATAATAATATATTTTTAATTTTCTATTTGAGAGGGAAACAAAAGAATGATGTGTTAATATTATCGAGAAAGAGATTTCAACTTTTGTTTTTATTTTTTACCACAGAAAATGAGAGAAATTGTTTAATTTCAAATTTTATTTTTGTTTTTTATTTTTATTTTGGATGGAGAGAGAGAGAGGGAGAGAGAGAGAGAATGGATGAGAGTAAAGATGAATTGACTTTTGAGTTTTTTTTTTTAATTTCTAAGTTGTTAATGTTATGGATTAGATTATAGGTCCAAATTATTGCAAAAAAAAATTAATTGAATTTAATTTTTTGGAGCTTTTTTTTAGGGCTTAAAATTTAATGGATTTAATTTTTTGGTGGGCTAGTGATATACCTAAAATTATGGAGCTTTATAAAAATTTGGGGCCTAAAATCCATGCTTTTTATTTCATACTGTTAGGTTGGCCCTGGGGTGACTATTCACTAGGGGCAAAGATCAAGAGGAGGAACAAAGAGAGAAAGAGATGGAGACAGAGGAGAAAAGGGATATCAGAAATAATTGAGTGAAAAGATCGAGATGAATACAGGTAATAAAGGAAAGTGAAGTAAATAATATAATATTATCATTACATTGAATATTCTGAAACTGTGACTTGAAAAAATGATTTCTCTAATATGGAAACGATATTATTTAAAGTAGCATGAGCGGGAGTCAAAATTTAAATATGGACGTTAATTTTAGACTTGGACAGAATTTTATATTTAGATAGTATTGATTTTGGGCGAGATTGAAAGGCGAATTCAATGTAGAGCTGTCAATTTTGAACAGCAAAAAATTTCAAAATAGCTAATGTGGTATGTCAGATCAAAATGATCTGAGACAGTTTGGAATAATACCGTTCCTTGGATGATGACTTTTTTGGTTACAAAACGATATGGACCGCTCTTCGTCTCAAAAATTCAAAATTGTTCTACTTTATTATATAGATTCTAACTTTCTGTACCAAAAGTCTAATAATATGATCTAAATCAAACCCTTCTATTAGTTTCTATCACTCTCTCGGTGATGAAATTATTGAGCATTCCGAGTAAATTAACGTTTAGTATATACTTGTATCTAATTGCAAAAGAGAATGAAACAAAATGTTTTTTTATCTGTAGTTTAGGAGGGAAAAGTGATTGATAAATTTATCCCAAATTCGAGAGAGAGATTAATAATTTCTGAATAAACCAAAACCATAAAAAAATATGCAGTGGGAATAATTCCCTTTCATCTCTGTCACAATGACTTGAGATATTGCCCCTTCTGAATGAATGGTAGTGAGGCAGTGTCAAATATCAGACCACTCTTCACTCACAAAAATTGTGGATAGCTACTTTTTAGAACACGTTAAAAAATTTTAAAATTTTCACTTTATATCTCTAAAAATTAAATTTTTTATATTATACTTTTAATGTATTAAAAGCGTTGTAATGTGACTAGAGGTGGCAAATATGCAGGTTGGATTGGTTATGAGGTGGTTCAAAATGGGTTGGGTACAAAATAAGTTCAATCCATTTTCAATCTGCTTAAAAAATGGGATATAACGAATTAGATCATAATGGGTTGAGTTAAACCCATTAACATATAAAATAATTTAAAATCTTAATATAAACACATATTAATAAACTAAATAAAATTCATGCTAATATATACACACACACAAAAAATGCACACACTAATACATCAAAACGTACACACTAATCCATTGGAGTCGGGTCTGGGTGTACTAGTGTGTGTGTGTGTGTGTATATATATATTTACATTGGTGTATTAGTGTGTATGTTTTGGTATACTAGCGTGTGTGTATGTTTTGATGTAATTATTTGTGTATTTTTTGGTGTATTGGTGTGCATATTTTTGTTATATTAATTTGTGTATTCAATACAAATATAAATACTCAACTTAATGGGTCCGCATTTGTAATTCATCTTAATCGACTTAATTAAAATAAATCTTATTACCCCAACTCATTTCAAATCCGCAGTAATTAATATAAGTATCCAACTCATTTATTTATGAGGGGTTGGACAGGTTAACAGGTAATGAGCTAAAATTATCACATCTACACCAAATTCCGTTAGTTTTTCCATCAGTGTTAATGGGTTGACAAAAATGTCATATTGTAACATTTTTAATACATTGAGGATAAAATATAAAAAAATTAATCTTTGAATGTACGAAATAAAAAATTTCAAATTTTCAAATATAAAATGCAATTGGCTCTTTTCTCTGAAAGTGACTGTTCACAATTGTTTTGAGTGAACAGAGTGGTCTCTGTTATTTGACACAACCTTTGTGAGAGATTACAATTATTCACACGGGACAATGTATATCAGAGTCAATCTGTAGCTCTGTACGAGGGGAAGACCGTCTTGTTTCGTTCTCTTAAATTTATACTAAACGTTAATCTACACGGAATTCCCGATAACTTCACCTTTGATGTAGTGACAGAGGCAACAACACTTTCTTGACAAGTGGTAGAGGAATAATTGATAGAATATCTAAATCTTCATGTGACAATAATATGTATAAAGGCGCCCACTTTCCTTGAAATTGGTCATTACTAAATTGTGGTTCAAATTTCATCTACATAATACAAATGAAGAAAAATGATTGATTGCAAAAAATTAAATGGAGAATTAAATGAAGAAAACCGTACAAATTATGATACTTGTAACCCACAAGCCATTCTTGTTCAAAAAAAATTTTTCTGTTAATTACGCTGATGGTCTTGAAAGTATAGAATTTGTCTCATTTTAGTCTCTACTATTTTAATTGTATCATTTTTTGTTCTTAAAGTATTGAGTATGTTTCTATTTGATCCCTCAAATAAATAATATCCAGATTATTAATGATTAATTGATCATGGATAATGAGAATCAAGAGTTTCCTTAGAAAAACTAGAGATTAAGACTGAATGATATAGTATTGTAATCCCATTTTGCTCCTTAAAAATACAAAAAAACTTGGTTTGCTCGTTGAATGACTAATTTTTTCATATTGTCCTTTAAAGAAATAAAAAAGTTGTAATTTGGTCCGCTATCCTATTTTCATTTAGTCATCCGTTTGTTTTGTAATTTTTGATTGGTTGATTTGATACAAAACAAACAAATGATTAAACGAAAATAAGACGGTGGACCACATTACAACTTTTTTTATTTCTTTGAGAGGGACAATGCAAAAAAATTAATCATTCAGAGAATAAATTGAATTTTTTTTATATCTTTTAAAGAACAAAATGGAATTTTCACTTGTATGTTTGTTAGCTTACAAGTAAATGTTACTTGAATTTAAAATGCTGACGTGATTGTCGACTTAATCGGTTATTATCATTACGGACTTTAGAATTTGTTGACAACTATAATTAGTTAGACCAATAAATTAAATTGATATTTTAAGTACAAACAATATCATCCTTTAATGAATACAGCATGGGAGTAATAAATTTCTTGAATCTGTTTATAATAAAGAATAAGGATATTATTATGTATCCCAAATTTGTATCCTAAACGAAGGGAATCATTGAATTGAATGAATGAATCTCATCAAATTTTTTTAATGAGACTCACTGATCCAATGACTCTTCTTGATTTACAATACAAATTTAAAATATATAACATTAAACGGTGCAGTGAGCAAAGCAAAGTCAAAAGGATCATTCTATGCCACCAAGACATATTAATTATTAAATAAATCTCAGCTGAAGTTAATTATATAAATGTTATAGAATCCCTCCATCGTTGAGAATGAACAATCTGAAGTGGTACATTAGAAAATATGGTATTTTCTATCAGTGTTAACTATAATGTAATTTTATTAAATTATCCATGATATATTTGAGAAAAAACTTCATTCACACCACACCCTCTGTAGATAAACATATATCTTTGATGATACTCCCTCTATTTTCTAAATGTTTTTATGTATTAAAATTCCATTCAAGTTAATTAAATTTTATTTTTTACGTATTAAAATTCAAATAATTATAAATTATAAATTTTTACGTATTAAAATTTAAGACGATTAAAATTCAATGCGAGCTGATTAAAATTTGATTTGAGTCTATTAAAATTTTAATACATAAAAAAATATAAATTTTAATCGGCATAAAAAATAAATTTTAATCAACTTGAATCGAATTATAATTTACACAAATTTTAATAAGTAAAAAAATAAAAATTTTAATCGACTCGAATCGAATTTTAATCAGAGCTAAAAACTCAAGTAAAGATCAAATCGGCTCGAATTTTAATACGTAAAAAAAAAGAATTTTAGTAGGTTCGAATTTTAATATGTGAAAAAATAAAATTAATCAGCTCGAATCGAAATTTAATTGGCTCAAATTTTATCGGCTATGTAGAAAAATGAATTTTAATCGGCTTGAATTTTAATCAAATTTTATGTAATAATGGTTTTAGATGAATCTTTAGATGAATTTTAATCGGTTCGAATTTTAGATGAATTTTTTTTGTTAGAAATAATGGTTTAATAGCAGGGGTATCAATGATGTTTAATTATAAACTAGAAAGAGTGTTAATAATGTTTTTATAATAAAAAAAATGTCATTGAAGATATAATAAATTAAAAAGAATGTGACTAAAATTTTTCCAATGTTGTAGGATAAATTTTAATGACACCCCTTCGAATTTAAGTCTTATTTTACTGATATCTTCTCTTATTTTTTAAATATCATTGCATATGGCTTGTACAGGTGATGGACATGAAAACAGGGATGTCAGTAAAATGTGACATAAATCAAAGGGTGTCAGTAAAATTTACCTAAAAATTTGTAACTTGAATTTGCAACGTTATTTTATTTCTGTTCTGTGCCATACTTTCTTCGGTGTCGTTGTCGTCCTGTTAATAAAAGGCATTTGAGCTCCTTCATGTGCTGGTGAGCTTCAGCTTCCATAGGTGCAGAAGTTAAGCAGAGATAGGCCTCCAACAATGGCTTCATTGGAGGGCCCACTTGGTACTACCCATTTACTTGATGTTCCATGTCCATCATCACCAGTGCATAACTTCTGTAGAACTTTCATTTTTCGTTTAGCTATTTTCTTGTTCTTTTTTAGAATTTAGTGTCTCGTAATGTACCGTACACAAAATAAGATGGATTACCATTCTTGGGTATTCTATGTTTTTTGTTCCTTCCATTGGTCTTTTATGAATGTTGCATTCATAGACTAAAAGATGGGGTCTTGCTTAGACTTCTTTAGAAAAATATCTAACAATCTATGTATGAAGAAAAAATATAGATCATTATCTCTATGTAATGACTGAACTGATGACTATTCATGATTCCATAACTGAATCAATTCCATACTGGTTTCAAGTTAGAGAAATGTGTTATGGTAAAACTTCATTTGAAACGATGTAGTAGAGACTTGAAGGACACGATCCGTTGTGGATTCTTACATATCCACCATTTTTATGTTTCCAAATTCAGGAATTGCAACTTTTCTAGTGAAACTGATTTTTTTGAAGATTTTCGTTCCCCAGTATGGTCTGTAAAAGTTGGTATATGAAGTGTAATACACCTCAATAGTTCTAGTCCAGTGGATGTGCATGAGATTGTTTTGAATTTTCTTTTCCTCACTTAAGGTTCTGCTATTATTTAGTGTGTATTATGGAGTAGCATTACTACATGATGCTTTTGTTTTATCTTTCATTGGCCTTTGTAAATATAATTGCAATCCAATTTCTTCAATATTGCTTATGAAGTCTTTCTTCCATGTTTTGTTGTGTTATCAACACTGGTAAAGTTTCCTATTTGATCTGTTCCTCCCCCGGTAGATTCATATTGCCTCTGATTTGTATAAAATAATGAATCTGATTCGAGCTAATGAAATGTACATGCAGGAGGATTCTCATGGATTTGTGATGGGGTATTCGATTTGGGTTCTACATGTACTCAAAGAACTCTTATAGATGTCTTGAACCTACTATTTGTGTTTGTTTTCTGCATGGTCTTGCTTGAAAGTTCTATAAGAAAAAACAGCACCAGTGAGGACAATAGAAGAGATTGGGTCACTCTCTCTATTTCACTTTGTTGTGTTCTAACTGGTTTTGCATATATTGGTGCTGGTATATGGGATCTAATCATAAAAAATGGTGCAATCGATCATTCGAGCAGCTTGGTTTACTTTGTTAGAGGAGTAATTTGGATCACTTTGACTGTTTCCTTTCTTGTACAAAAACCCAAATGGACTAAACTTTTGGTTTCTGTCTGGTGGGTGATATTCTTTCTATTGATTTCGGCTCTTAACATAAAGATCTTAGTAGAGTCACACAACATTCAAATCTTGGAGGTGTTGTCATGGCTTGTGAACTTCTTGCTTCTGTTTTGTGCTTTGAGAAATTTCAGTTACATGGTTCCTGAAAATGGCCAGCACAAGAGTTTATCAGAACCTCTACTAGTGGAGAAGCCCGAAAAAGGCCATGCCAAGCTTGACAAGGCCAGTTTTCTTAGCAAATTATCATTTTCTTGGGTTAATCCTTTACTTTCCTCAGGTTACTCAAAACCATTAGATCTTGAAGATATACCTTGTCTAGTCTCCGAAGATGAAGCAATTTTAGCCTATGAGAACTTTGCTTATGCATGGGATTTACTTCAAAAGGAGAAAAGGTTGACCAATACTAGGAATTTTGTTCTTTGGGCGATAGCAAGAGTTCATCTAAAGAAAATGGTGATTGTAGGGGCTTGTGCATTAATCAGGGCAATTGCAGTTGTTCTTTCACCTTTGCTACTCTATGCCTTCGTAAATTATTCAAATAACGATAAAGAAGATATAAATGAAGGGCTAATCTTAGTGGGATGCTTAGTTGTAGTCAAGATTGCTGAATCTTTGTCGCAGAGACATTTCTATTTCAGTTCAAGAAGGACGGGGATGAGGATAAGATCAGCTCTAATGGTGGCAGTTTATCAAAAGCAGCTCAAGATTTCTAGTTCGGGAAGGCAAAGGCATTCAACTGGGGAGGTTGTGAATTACATTGCTGTCGATGCCTATCGAATGGGGGAATTTCCTATGTGGTTCCATGTGGGATGGAGTTGTGTCCTGCAACTTTTTCTAGCCATAGCAGTTCTTTATGGGATCATTGGCCTTGGTGTTCTTCCTGGTTTAGTCCCTCTTCTCATATGTGGATTTCTTAATGTACCCTTTGCAAAATTGCTACAAAAGTGTCAGTCTGAAATGATGATCGCCCAAGACAAGCGGCTCAGGGCCATGTCCGAGATCCTAAACAATATGAAAATCATCAAGTTGCAGTCATGGGAAGATAACTTCAAGAAATTGATTGAATCCTACCGCGAAATTGAGTTCAAGTGGTTGGCTGAATCCCAGTATAAAAAGATATACAATACCGCTTTGTATTGGATGGCTCCAACGATTGTTTCATCTGTCATCTTTATTGGATGTGCTGTGTTAAATAGTGCCCCATTAGATGCTGGCACTATTTTCACGATCTTGGCAGCTCTCCGGGCAATGGCTGAACCTGTCAGGATGATACCGGAGGCTCTTTCTAATGTAATCCAGGTCAAGGTCTCTTTTGACCGGCTGAATTCTTTTCTGCTTGAAGATGAACTCAAAAAGGAGGAAATAGAGAGAACTTCATTAGGGCATTCGGAAAACGGTATTCGAATACAATCTGGCTGTTTCAGTTGGGATCCAGAATCAGCTATTCCAACACTTAGAAATGTGAATTTGGAAGTACAATGGGGGCACAAAATTGCAGTTTGTGGGCCTGTTGGTGCTGGGAAATCATCACTTTTATATGCCATACTCAGGGAAATACCTCTAATTTCAGGAACTGTGAGTTACAAATAGTCCTTTGTAAATTATTAGCTAAATATGTGCCACTTGTTATATCTACTTTTTGCTTGCATTCAGGTGGATGTAGCTGGATCAATTGCTTATGTTTCTCAAGCTTCTTGGATTCAAAGTGGGACGATTCGTGATAATATACTCTATGGAAAGCCAATGGACAAAATCAAGTACGAGAAGGTCATAAAAGTTTGTGCTCTGGATAAGGACATTGATGGTTTTGACCATGGTGATCTCACAGAGATAGGTCACAGAGGACTCAATATGAGTGGAGGGCAGAAGCAGAGGATTCAACTTGCTCGAGCTGTCTACAACGATGCTGATATCTATCTTCTTGATGACCCTTTTAGTGCAGTGGATGCTCATACAGCAGCAACTCTTTTTAATGTAGGTTAAATGCATACACACAGCATACACATATGTACATCATTGAGAGGTCACTTTACTCTTGCTGAATTTAAAAGATGTAATTGCAGGATTGCGTCTTGGCTGCTCTGGAGAAGAAGACTGTCATTCTTGTGACTCATCAAGTGCAGTTTCTCTCTGAGGTTGATAATATTCTGGTAATGATGATTCTGGAAATTTCCATTCCTACATCAAAATGTGGGGTTTCAGTAATTTATACGACATTATCTGATACTCTCCTTTTCAGGTTATGAAAGATGGACAGGTTATTCAATCGGGAAGCTATACGGAACTTTTGCTGGCAGGGACTGCTTTTGAGCAGCTTGTGAATGCTCATGCAAATGCAATAACAAGATTGGATCATTCAACTAATGAAAACCAACATAATCCTCAAAAGGGTTCTATGGAACGCCTAGAAGTAACTGACAGATCATACCTCACTAAAGAAAGCAGTGAAGGGGAGATTTCCATGAAGGGTGGTGTGCCTGGAGTACAGTTGACAGAAGAAGAAGAGAAGGAGATTGGTGATGTTGGGTGGAAGCCTTTCATGGATTACATATTCTTCTCAAAGGGATCACTTTTTCTCTGTCTAAACATAATAACTCAGTCTTGTTTTGTTGCTCTTCAGGCAGCTGCAAGTTACTGGCTAGCATTTGCCATTCAAATTCCTGAAATCAGCAGTTTTATCTTAATTGGTGTTTACACTCTACTTTCAACACTGAGTGCTTTCTTTGTATTTCTGAGATCTTTATTTATTGCCCTTCTGGGATTAAGAGCTTCTAAAGCCTTCTTCTCCGGTTTTACCAACTCGATCTTCAATGCTCCCATGCTCTTCTTTGACTCTACCCCCATTGGGCGGATTTTGACCAGAGTAAGATTTTGTTCTTTTAACCATACCTCGTAACCACAGTGTATTATCACTAATTTTGGATGGTCCTTTCAAAATTTGTCCTCAGGCTTCATCAGATTTGAGTGTACTGGATTTTGACATCCCGTTCTCCATTACTTTTGTACTGGCTGCTGCAACCGAATTGCTAGCAACTATTGGAGTTATGGCCTCAGTGACATGGCAAGTACTCATTGTAGGCATCTTCGCTACAGTGGCTTCAAAATATGTCCAGGTGAAACTCACATCTCTATAATCTTGTTAATTTTTCTCCACTAATGAAGGGAACAAATTAATTTGGATATTTACTTTGGGCCCGAAGGGATATTATCAAGCCTCTGCAAGGGAACTCATGAGAATTAATGGGACCACAAAAGCTCCCGTCATGAATTATGCAGCAGAGACATCTCTTGGAGTGGCCACTATAAGAGCGTTTAATATGGAAGACAGGTTCTTTCAAAACTACCTAAAACTCGTCGACACAGATGCAAAAGTTTTTTTCTTCTCTAATGCAGCATTGGAGTGGTTGGTTTTGAGAACTGAAGCACTTCAAAATCTGACCCTATTCACTGCCTCTTTTCTACTAGTTTTACTTCCCAAGGGCTATGTAGCTCCAGGTACTCATGCCTATGGTCTATTGCCACAGTTATGGTTTGCTTAGCAATGTGGTTGTAGATTCTTAACAAGTTTATTTTTTTGCAGGGCTTGTGGGACTTTCTCTTTCTTATGCCCTGGCACTGACAGGCACCCAGGTGTTCTTAACGCGATGGTACAGTAGCTTGTCTAATTATATAATTTCAGTGGAACGGATCAAACAATTCATGCACATAACACCAGAGCCTCCAGCAATTGTGGAAGAAAATAGGCCACCATCTTCATGGCCTTCCATGGGTAGTATAGAGTTTCAGGACCTAAAGGTGATAACTCTGATGGCCTTATCATTTAGTTGGATAAGCCTTGAGGAAATTAATGAAAGAATGGCCTTTGATGAGTACCATAGTTCTCTCTCTGGGGGAATATACTATTATGTCCACTGGCTGAAATACGCTGCTCATGTTGAACTGGTTCGTGCCAACAAGTGCTATGTCCTTCACTAAAATAATATTCCATCCCATGAACTCAAAGCATGTGTCCTCTCGCGGTTGGATATCGTTTATACTTTCTTATCACTGACGACTTTTTGGTTTTAGTGAAATTTATATGCTATTCTTTCCTGATACTGATTTCCTATGCTTTCCAAACCTTAATCCTAGTAGTTTGTTCAATTAACTTATGGTAATCGTTTGGTTTCAGATAAGATACCGACCAAATGCTCCCCTAGTTCTCAAAGGGATCACTTGCACTGTCAGAGAAGGGACTAGAGTAGGCATCGTTGGAAGGACTGGAAGTGGCAAAACTACACTTATCAGTGCATTGTTTCGTTTGGTAGAGCCTGATAGTGGAAAAATACTAATAGACGGGCTTGACATTTGCTCCATAGGTCGTAAGGATTTAAGGCTGAAACTCAGCATCATCCCTCAAGAGCCAACTCTTTTCAGGGGTAGTGTTCGGATAAATTTGGACCCTTTAGGCCTTTATTCAGATGATGAAATATGGAAGGTACGGAAGCTTATACTAATCTTAATGAACGTCTGAGATAATAGTGTCTTTGCTGATGAGAAATCTTATAGCCCGAAAACAAATCTTGTGTTGACATGTTTTATCCCAGAGCTGGTTAATGGTTAATTTGCAGGTCCTAGAGAAGTGCCAACTAAAGGGTACCATCAGCAAACTTCCCAACTTGCTAGATTCTTCTGGTGAGTTGAATCTATAAAATTGGAAGCAATCTATTGGATGCTCAAAAATGTTTCTGTTAACCAGTAATGTTGTTTTTTAAAGTAATACAAGAAATCAAAGGTAAAAACATAGTGCATTGCAAATTTGCAGTAGTGCATTGCAAATTTGCAAAGGTCTAAAATTATTCTGCAGTGAATTTGGATTCTATACTCAACTGTGTATCACCCACTGCATGAAGTTTGTAGAAGATGGAAATCAGTGCTTTTCATTTTGTTTCTACAGTTAGCGACGAAGGTGAGAACTGGAGTATGGGACAACGCCAACTTTTCTGCCTTGGAAGAGTTCTTCTGAGTAGAAACAGGATCCTAGTTTTGGATGAAGCAACTGCTTCTATTGATTCTGCTACAGATGCAATTCTACAGAAAATTATTAGAGAAGAATTCTCAAATTGCACGGTGGTTACTGTAGCTCACAGAGTTCCAACTGTGATTGATAGTGACATGGTCATGGTCCTCTCTTTTGGTATGTTTCTATAATTTAAGTGCTCATGCTATTTACAGGCAGTGAATAATTAGTATAAGCAGATCATAAACCCCTCTCCTCCTGACACTTATGCAATATATATCAATTGACTCCAGATGGACATTGGATTTACGATGTATGAAAATGTCATGTCAGAAGGGATGACCCAGCGTAAATAATAAATATGTCAATTTCTATTCAACCATGGGTTTGATTAACACACTGCTTTTTTAGCAATATGTACCGTCTGAAAGGGGAAAAAAGGAAGTCTTTGTCTAAAGAAATAAATTGAGAATTACACACATCTGTTTTGCTTGTATGCAATCTGGACTGCATAACAGGTCTGTTTTAATATAAAGTCATTCATAAGAAACAGTTGAAATTTTAGCCAGGCCTATTTGTCAAGTTTAGTCCAGACTTGCATGTTGAATGGGACAGGAAGCCTATTTAAACAACTCTGACCTGCCCTGATTTTGCAGGAAATTTAGTAGAGTATGATGAGCCTTCAAAGCTCATGGAAACAAATTCCTATTTTTCTAAGCTAGTAGCCGAATACTGGTCCAGCAGCAGGAGGAACTCCGTTCAGAGATACGAGTATCACTACTGAGATTCTGAAGGATGATTGAGAAGCCAAGATGGCTTGAAAGAGATCATTTGCTGTGCAAAAAGGACCGGAATATCACAGTGATATGGACGCGTGGTATCAGAAACCAATAAGAAGACACCAAATGTGTGTAGTCTGGCTACCACTGGAAATAGTTATGGAACTGTGTTGGTCAAATAAATGTGGGTATGCCATGTAAATTTGTGTTGTATATTTTAATAAGAGCCAGTTGAACGAAATATAACCATTGTTTGCTGCAATACGCGTATGTGTACTATTTTGAACTTGTATTTGAAATTTAAATTATAGCAGTTTATTTCATGAGATTTCCTGAGCTATACCACAAGAATGTCTGAACTGTTAAACTAATAGAGACATGCACATGCATACACAATAAAAGGCATCACTCCACTGTGATATATTGGGCGGATTAGATGAACGCAGTCATACAAGCTTGCGGAATGAGAGGCTCTTTCAGCAAGTCAGGTAAATCTTTCTTGTTTCCAGAGAATCGATACATGATACATTCATATACCCAATGTTAGTACCTTTCTGATCATGGTACATAGGCAAGTAGCATTAAATTATATAATGGCTGCCCATATTTTTTCTTGTTGATCTCTATTTGATCAACAGGACAATCAGAGGTTACAAAATACACCCCAAAAGCAAAATCAAAAGCAAGTATGCCCAAACTTGGCATTGGCCAAAGGTAAATTTTTGGTGACTAGTAAGGCACAGGGAGGGCTTGAGGCAAGGCTTGATGAGCAGATATCGGAATTGGCTGAAACTTTAAATCAACTGATATCAACTGAGTGGAGTTACTGCTGTTGTTCTCTTCAACACAAATTCTGTTGATAAGTTGGAGCAGAATGCATTCAAGCTCTTCTCCATCGGTCCATTCATGGATTTCTGCCTTCACAAGCGCCCGGTTTTTGCATATCAAATCCCATACTGGGAAATTCTTCCTTGGCATCATGTAATCTCCTTCTTTGAGCTTCAAGCTTGGGCAAAAATCACCACGTCCATCTCCCATATAGATGAACTTTTTCCTCCCCTCCTTAGCTACAGAAGCTTGGATTCTTTCTATTACCAGACCCTATAAAAATATCACCATAATCAAATAAAAAATACCAAAATATAGCTTATTGGACATCATTTTGCAACTGATGGTTCTTCACTGCTTTGGTTTAAGCACAAAAATTGCGGGCTGAAAAGTATAATTCTGTTTTAAACTAATTTACCTTGCACATGTTTGGAGGGCAAAGGCTGCAGCCATGAGGAGATGAATGAAAATCATGGTAAGGGAAGATCCTTAGCCTTCCTTCCTCATCAACACAACTTGGGTTTGTGTTGATTTCAGAAAAAAAATCCCTTATCTCAAGATGTTTCAAAATCGTCTCGATAAAGAAGAGATTAGCATCACTAACTATCCTCAGATCACATCTGAAACCCATCCACAGTCCCCCATTAACTTAGTTTTCCATGAGAAAAAACAGAGAACAAATGCTTCATGTTAGAAATGTGTGTGTGTGAGAGAGAGAGGGAGAGAGACTTACCCTAAAGCATGGGCAGATTTTATAGCTGGGACTATCCGGGGATGTAATGGAACTCGTTTCAGTACCTCTGCAATGTCCTCAATGGTTTTGCCTTGTGCATGAAGCTCCTGCATCATCCTATCCTGAAAATATGTAACAGAACATACACTTTAAACTATGAGTAGGCAACTAGAAAACACCACCAAAATGTCATGCGTGTAGTGTTGTGTCGTGTTCCAATCAACGAAAGTTACTGTATATCAAAATTTGTTAAACTCGTACTCTAAAAGCTGCAAAGAATCGATTTCATGACTTATTTACTTAGGATTATATCGAACCATTTACCAAAAGCCAATGTGAATCAATCTAAAGAACAATGTGGTTAGAGAATAAATTCACCATGAGAGAATTCCATGGCATGGTAGGACGAAGCTGATCGAACAAGTCGGTGGCACCCAACTCGTCAACTACCCAGTTATCGCTATCCACATCAATGATCGTCTTGTCAAAGTCGAAAACCACCACAATTCCAGCCATTGTCAGAGCAAAGAACAGGTTATTTTCTCACAAACACAATCAAGAAATTAAACTTGGGTTTAACACTGATAGAATGATAGTTC
Source organism: Ilex asprella (assembly GCA_023539305.1). Classification (NCBI taxonomy): domain Eukaryota; kingdom Viridiplantae; phylum Streptophyta; class Magnoliopsida; order Aquifoliales; family Aquifoliaceae; genus Ilex; species Ilex asprella. The sequence goes on from CM042202.1 coordinate 13,869,977, forward strand.
TTGGCTTCGAAAGCCATAGAGGAGAGAGAGTATTTATAGGGATGGAAAGGCTTGGATTGCAAGCATAACAGTTGTAAAGTTGTGTAAAGATTCCAAGGAATATTAGTATATTACATAAAAGAGTTTGTGGTGAGCTAAAGGAAGGCCATTGGAGACCCTTTTCTGCTTTCTCTCTGTCTCTTTCTCTACCATTGTCATTATCCAGTAGTTTTTTTTGATGACTTAGTATACTGATTCTGGATGATCTTGGCCGTCCACATGATCAGTATAACCATCGAACGTCGTGGGTTGTATGGGATTAATCAAGTTAAGGGTGTTCTTGGTAAATTCAAGGGTTGGCCGTACTTTCTGGAAACGCGGGAATAAGAGAATATTCGTTGGAATTCGAATCATTCTTCCCTGAAACGCACTTCCTAAACAACTAATTTACCTACTTGCAATGCCAATTTACCAACTTATAATGACCTTTTTTTATGATGGATCTAATTTATTTGATAATTGATATCAAAATATCTTGGGTATCAGTTAAGATTGATAATTGAGCCAAATTTATGAGTTCGATCCGAGCTTATCGAGCTTTTTTCTCAAATGAATATTAAAAATTGTTCAAACTTGTTTTGTTTAAAAAATCAGTCGAGCTCGAGCCGAGAGCTGAATTCGACTAATTTGACTATTTTAATATATAAACGAGTCAAGCCTTTTAAGTTAGTTTTTTAAACGAATCTAAAAAATTATTTGAGCTCGACTTGTATTCGAATCAATCCCGAATTGAATCCAAATAACTCGACTCAATTATTAGTCCTAATATCAGGTAAGGCTTAATAATATGTTTAAAACGCAATCATATTGATTTTGGTTTGATCTATTTAATCGTGTGGTTGATAAAAAGTTAGGTGAGTACAATTTATGTGTGATATGATCTTGATGTCTAATTATACACATCTATAAATGGGTTGTTAGGTATTTAGCCAATATTAACATGATTCAACTTAAGCATAATACGTGATCAAAAAAAAAAACTTAAGCATAATAGAATAGTTGTTAAGCATAATCTTAATGTTGTGGCTAGCTATTTCTAGATGCCAAGATTAAATTTTCCCTTTTTTGGTCTATAATGATGTACAAATTGGGTTTGCACACCACCGGTCAAATAATCAGTAATAAAATAGAAAGAGAAAATAATTCAAGCGAAAATAAGGATGCAGAGTAGTTCGATCAACGTGACCTACGTTCATTTTGAATGGTCAGGGTCGTCAGGGTATTTTATTACTTCGAGGAGTGTTGGGAGAACAGAAAATTACAAGCTGAGAGAGATAAAAGAGATATGTTTGACTGAATGTGATGCCCGAAGTGTTAGCAGGACTTACAATCTATAGTCGTCTCATAACAAATTTGGGTGAGTTATTAGTAACTAAGTGGCTAATATGGTAGAGCTAATGCCCTCTTATCAACTGATGAGGTAATTACGGTGCTTTCCATAGAATTTGGTCAAAGGATGACGTGAGCGTTGACTCTTTTCAAGGCGGCGAGGATGATCCTGCTTACTCCCTTGACGAGCTTGACCAGACGTGGATCTCTTTGAACTGAATACTGAATCTTTATAAATTAGGTTTTTAATTTAAATTGGGCTCATAGCATGAGTTAGGTCATTGAGCCTAATCTATCCAGTCTAGAAAGTAAGAAAGAAAAAAAAGACGGTTTAATATATATAGCTTTTGTCAGTATGAATTTCAGAGAGGATTAGATGTCTTTAACTTATGAAAATAATATAATAATTCTATCTCGGATCACCCTTGTTTACATCAAAATATTAAAAGTTTTGAGAATGAAATGTGACAAATTTTATTCTATAATTCCTTTGTTGTTATTCCGGTGATTTTTTTTTTTCGTTCAATTTCAAGTGCAGTAGTTAATTCAAGGATTATCTTTTGTTGTTTACCTTGCTGTTCGTTCCAATTCTAGTTTATTTTCAGTTTCCATTTTGTTAGCTTGTTCTTAGAGGAAATAGTTCAAATCTTTGATTTCCTAGGCAGAGAAAAGAATTTAGATATAGTTTTACGCTTTATTTCAATTGTTTGAACAATTACGATTTCAAAACTTCGCGCCAATGTATATAGAGAATATCGTAAGTGTTTAAAATTTTTAAATTCATTTAAATTTTGATACGCCCATAACCCAAAATACACCAAAATAACCCTCAAGCCAACTTAAATTGTAATGAGAGTGTCATTAACTAATGATGGACAATCGGATTGAGGGCCTTGCTTCTATACTTTGTCCTTTCTTTACTTTCTCAAAATTTATCCCATGTTTGTTTGCATTATTAAATTTGGGTGGTATTAGAAATTATTTACATTCTACTTCTATTCAATGGTATACTATACTCGGTCTTAAACTTGTATCCTATCATTCCCCTTATTTGTTTGTTCAATAGGTACTATGATAAGTCTCACAAACAACCATTTATTCTATCACATCTTATATAACAAATATACCATTTTATCCTTAACATCTTCCATTTAATTATTCCGTTTGTGTAACGCTTTTAAACAATGTTTGGTATAATAAATAATCTAATGTTATGAATCGGTAATACAGTAAAAAAAAATGTAAAAATTTGGTGATACCATACGCTTAAAATAATACAAGGAAATAATTTTAAAAAAATTTAAAAAATAAAAATAAAAAAAAACATTAACACTGTACGCTTAAACATAATACAAGGAAAAAATTTAAAATAATTTTAAAAAAAAAACCGGTGACATCGTACACTTAAACATAATATAAGAAAATTTTTCAAAATATTTTTTTTTAAAAAAAATTTTAAAAATCGGTGTCATCGTACGCTTAAACATAATACAAGGAAAAAATTCAAAATAATTTTTAAAAAAAAAATAAAAAAATTCGATGACACTGTACGCTTCAAAATAATTTTTTTAAAAAAAATCGGTGATACCTTACGCTTGAAGATAATACAAAGGAAAATTCAAAATAAATTTTTTATATGTGAACTCTTCACATAGGAGGACATATGTGTCATTTTACTCGTTTATACCGTTCTTTCACTTATACTGAGAAGATAATACTATTTAGTAGGTGGTATTGCTTAGTACCATATTAAAGACATTTAAATCACTGTTCACACCGAGTCGATATTACAACCTGAAAAATAAGACTGGACAAAAAATACTAAACAAACAAAATAAAGTGAACGCTTACATACTATTTCTCTAATACCACCCCTTTATACCACTCGTATCGTGAAAGCAAACAGCCCCTCTATTGTTTTCTTGCCCTTAAAATTCCCAGTACCAATGGATTATTATGCGGTACAGCGATTCCTGATTTGATTCTATTATGTTCTATATATGCTGGTCGGTCATAGCCTAACAGATAATATTCGATAATATGAATATCACAACAGTCTCATTTGTGCAATGTGCATGGTAGGCATATGCTCAATCCAATCAGTTACACATCCACAACCACAATCTCTTTCCTTTTTTTTCAATAGTTTGGAGTGTTCGAATTAATTTATGTACACTTTAATTAATTTTTTTTTCAGTCTGATCAAAACCAGATTATCTACACTAGAACAAAGGTATTCACGAGGAATAATTTTTTTCATAATCTAGTCTCAAGGAATTGCTAAAATTTAAATTCAGAACGTCTGAATTTACAACGCGCCTCTGTTACCACTTGAACTACCCTTAAAAAATTTTGACAAGCACGCACACCCTCCAAACTACTTTTGAGTTTTCAATCATCTGTGATTGAGTAAGAATCTCAATAAATGGTTTTTTTAATGAAAAAAATTATGAAATAGATAATAAATTTCAATAAATGGTAAAATTCACATTTAAATCAATGATAATAATTGATTAAGTAAGTAAATCAGATCAATATTTTAAATCTGATTAACATTACTCTTAATCAGAACGTACAGATTTAGATCTTGTTCAATGTTTGAAAGGCAAAACCAACTAGCACAAGTTTCTTTGAAATGGAATAAAGGTATAGTATTTGATATTCTTTTGTGATTATGCTAGTGAAGTATTTTATATTTCTTGGACTTAGATTTATTTCCTAATAATAATGTTCATTATTTAGTGGGTCCTACTTAAAAGTAATAAAACTTGATCTATTACTAAACCCAAAATCCAAAAGTGCAATGGACTACAAGGACACAATGAATCATCCTAGATTAATTGTATTAAGGTAGTCCGATGACACAGATTAGCAATAACACCCGTAAGACTTGTCATCTCATACTTTCCTCAGATGTGGGAATTTACTATAAAATGAAAAAAGTAGAATGGGCGGTCACACATCTTTCCTAACATGATGCTCAAACACTCAAACAAAGGGTTTTTCAATTACTTTTTGCTTCACAAAAATATACTTCTTGTTAAAAAATTTCTTAGAATTTTTTGGCGGTTGGTCACTGTGGCTTGAACTGGTTTAGAGCATGTCCCCAAAAGAACAAGTGTGGCTGGCCCTTAAGGAGTAGGAGAAGAGATTGAACCTGAGATATCTGAATTATCAAAAAATATTTTCGACCGCTGAATCACTCCTAAGAGTTTGAAACTTCTCAATCTGGCTGGCTATTGTACTAAGGGTTAAAATAATGTATTTTGGTTCAAGTTTCCGAATATTATGCTAATTTTTCTCATGAAACTTCGATCATTATTGGATTTTGAGAGTGTGAAATATACACAATTTTATCCCACAAACATAGCAAGCTCAACAATAAAGTCAAAAAAACATGGGCTTTAGGACCCACATATAAATAAGGCCCTAAATTTTAGAATTCAATAATGTAGTATAAACCAAAGATTAAAACCCACTAAGGTTCATAAAAAAATTAAAAGATAGTAAAATAATTCAATAAAAAGATAACAATGAATTATGAATCTATTTATAATGATAATCGATTATGTAATACGGCAATTTTTATGAAGAACATACAAAACAAAAAAGAAGAAAATAAAAATAGTAATGAAACAATAGATTATATGCCTATAAATATTAATGATAAAAAATCATATTATCAATTAAAAAGTATCTTAGAAAAATTTGAATAAAAAAATTTTATAAAGTAATTTTGAATCTCAAAAACTAAAAATAATAAATTTTAAATTATTACTAAAAAATTAATAGGCCTCATTGACACTTATGGCTTTAAGCCTCACATGTCCTCGAACGGCCCCTACCCACAAGAAGAAGAGATTGTTTTGGTGACTTGAGCGTAAGAATGAACCAATTCCCTTTTTTTTTTTTGTTCTGCATTACCAATAATCTGTAAAACTAGAAATCTTGAAGAATTGGTGGAGGCTTATATTCAACCACTTGACATTAGGTCTGGTTCTGCAAAAAAATAAAAAGCATATATATCCAGAGAGGGAGAGGGAGAGGGAGATCCGTAATTCTGTGTCTGATTGATGGAGTAGTGGAGAAACAGATTCAGTAAGAAAATATTCAAAGCTTAGCTTATTGGCACATAAAAGCATGCATTGTGGTGACTGCTTTTCCCCTTTTTTATTTATTTATAATGTCTAATCATAACCTTATCTTACTATACATGCATGAGAAACCTCGAAAATTCTACAGCCTGGCCACTAATATATGTATACCAATAAAGCAATGCATTCTAAAAGAGTTTACCAAATGTTGTATCTTAAATAATGCGACTAAGTTCTATACATTGAATGTTTACTGGCATCGTTAAGTAGAAACGAATTAAAAATATCCTTTCATTGGCTACTATAAACTTGTTATAGACAAAGTGACGTTGCAATTTACCATAATTAGATTGGATTAGTTGCAACTTGTTACTAATGTAGTGTGGATGGTTTGCACCTTCGATCGGATCGGGAAGAGGATTAATCAAAATGTGCGTAAGTTGGTCTGAACATTCTTGACCGTTGAACCAAAAAAAAAAAACAAAAGAACGGATGATTTGAAATTAAATCTCACTCTATGGAACACGAATCATGTAAAGTTGGATCAAATTACACCTCTAAAGTTCATCCTGACACAAGCACATGGTAATAAGATGATAAAGGTTCGACTACATCACTTTGCATCCCTCTGCAAAATGAGAATTCAAAGTATACACAAATAATGTTACCAAATCCCATTATGCATGAGTGAGAAAAGTAAAAGTGTCATTTGAAAAGTAAGCTTTTTCAAACCACAGTGGCTTATTCAAAGTGCACTTTGTCTTTGGATTTCATAGTGTGCATCTATACCGGAATTAGAATATTTATGAGAGATAAATCTCTCGTAACCTGGCTCTGAGAAATTACCAAAATTTAAACTCATGATGTCTAAGTTTATAACTCGTCTTTATTACCATTGAAACTACCATTCATTGTCACCAAATGTTAGATGTGCATATAATTGTCGTTTATGACTATTCAGCATTTCTAAGAGTGCACAATTATGTGGGCCGATCCAGCTCCGGACTGTATTGCGAGCCCAATCAGTAAGCCCAACATAGCTGTACACCAGAAATATTCCCCCCAAAAAAAAATACAGATCAAGAATTCATGATAATCTACCACCACCTAGGGTTAAATTCACCAGCTTCATGTCTGCCTGCTCCTTGAATGACTCATTGATTGAGGGGTGGGGGGGATGTTTATTCATCTTACTTTGATCCTAAATATCATATGTCAATCAAGTAT
>CM042202.1:13881665-13898067 GCA_023539305.1 Ilex asprella
AGTTTAAAATTTTAATAGAGTAATTTTTTGGTGTGGGTTAAAATTTTAATAAAATTAAACGTGTTAAACGAGTTGTGTCGTGTTAATCGTTTATTAAACGATTCGTGTCCGTGTTTAAATTTTTTACCCGTTTATTAAACGTGTCGTATACGGGTTTACATATTTTTCACCTGCCACCCGTTTAACTTGACACGTAACCGTTTAACCCGACACGTTTGACACCCGTGAGTCACTCCCACTATAACTGGTACTTAAATTCTTTTATCTATTATCTATATTTGTGATTTGATTTTAGACGTGAATACAAATATATTTATTATTGACAATTTTTTTATTACTTTGTATCTTCAGGCACATACAATAACTAGTAACTCTATACAAAGCCAACCTTTATTTTCTTTAGTTTATTTCCTTGCAAATTTTCTTTCCATTTTAACTCATCACTCTGATGATTTTAAGTACATTTATCTTTTCATTTAAAAATTTAAGCATTTCTATCACTTTACATTTCATTTGTCTTTTTGCATTACTAATTGAAAATTGGTTAAGTTATTAATCTCCGAGGCATAAAAAAAAGAATTTAGATATAATTTTACGTCTCTTTACAATAATTTGAACCGTCACGATTTAAAAATATCAAGATAATTCAAATAGGTAAGATCATATGTTTAACTTTTAAGCCCAATCAAATTTTTATACATTCTTAATCGGAAAATACGTCAACCACACATAAATAAATTTTTAAATATATATGTATATACTGATAAAAAAAATATATATGTATAATGTATATATAAAAAAACAAAAAAAACGTAAAGGTGGAGGATAATAAGGACCTGATAAATATTTACTGTGAACATTTACTACCACATTTCTTAATGAATCGCCCTAACCCTAATAGCGTCCTTGTAAACCAGATCACCCACCAGTAAATTACAATATTGACTGAGGGTCTAGCCAATCAAATGACGGAATTGAGTTATTTAACACATGGGGCCCGGTAAATTTATCAGAACTGTGAAAAATAAATAAATAATACAAAATAGGGTGAAGAGAGAGAATGTATTATTGATAGAGCTTAGACCAGAGAGAGAGAGAGAGAGAGAGAGGGAGAGAGAGAGCAGTGTTATGGTTCTCCGAAGACAACGAGCGGTTTGATACTCCAGTTCCCATTTTTCTCATCCTCACTAGGAAAGAAAGAGATAGAAAATCTCAATCTGAAAAAATCCACACTTGGAATGGTTGAATCTGAAAAATCTGACATTTTTTGATTAATCTATTGGGGATTCCGTAGCTGCGATCTTCTGATTAAACCTTAACGACGATCGCTTAATGCTGTGGCTTCAAATTTGATTTTGATTTGGTGTGGCAGTCGGTTGTGTTGTTTTGGTGCGGTTGATTTGATAGAAAATGAACGGTGGTGAGGGAGAGGAAGCGGCAGCTCCGGCTGGCCCACCACTGCCGCTCGAGTGGAAATTCTCTCAGGTCTTCGGCGAACGCACCGCCGGTGAAGAAGTTCAGGAAGGTACCATAACTATTATCTCTGGATCCAAGATTTCCTTTTTTGTGTGGCTTGTGTGTAGGGTTTGATTTTGTGTTTTTGATCTGTTCTGGAATAATTTGTCCTTGATTTATTGGTTTTTAGAGAAATTAATCCGATTTAAGTTTTGGAATTGTTAGTGTGCCCTGCATGTATATAGATGCTTCTAAGACGGAGTATTGTAGTTAGTGGATTGAGAGATATACAATATGCAACTGTACTTGCCGAGTAAGTGTTATTTTGTGTATGCACTTGTTTTGATGTTGATATTAGTTTTATTAAGCTGTGAGTATGTGAAACTTTGTACTTCAGTCTGGATCTCTAAGATTACAATCCAATGTGAGTTTGCATTGTTCTAATGTTATCCACAAACAAATAAATTAGTGGCCCCAGGTGCAAGCAAGAATTTTGATTCTTTATTGTTTCGTGACAGCTTCCATAATTTGTTGTGGTCACATATGCCTTGACTGATTTCACATGTTTAAATGTGCTTACTATCTGTAAGAAAAATTGTTTCAGGTCTAATATCTAGGTCCATTCAAAAGGGATACATTATCCTGATTTTACAATTCTTATAGTTTATGAAATGGAAGATAGAAATTAAAACTTTGAATGACATCACTGGTAATGGATGCTTGCTGGTCATTTCTCCACTGCTCACAGAATATGGGGAGGGTAATGGAATGATGAAAGTGGAGGAGAGCTGAATCGATGGTTTCATGGTGCAGGAGAAAGTGAAACGTCTGTGATTAAGAACAATTGATAAGAAAGATTGTTTGGATGATACTGTTTAGAGGGAGTACCTACATGTGTTTCATGGTATTGTGGTCATGGTGTAGATTTGTGAAGTGATCTATTGAAAAAATTTCAGATTTTTAATGTGAGAAAAATATGCTTTGGGGTCCGCAATGTTAGATTTCAAGGTTCAGAAATTTTCACTGCAATTGTTGATAGATTAACATGAGTACGATCGTTGATGAAAGAAGAGGGAAACAGAAGTATGAGTCCAAACACTTTTGATGAGTAACTGCATTGTCATTGTTGGCAGTGACTGCGTGAACGTGCTTATGCATATTTCTCAGAAGGTTTAATTTTCAATCTCTAGTAAAATATTTTGTGTTTTGTTTTTGCCCTCTTGGTTTTGTGCCATCACCCTTTGTTGGAGGTACAGTCCTGGTTAGCATCTTACGAGTTGCTTTGAGTGGACCCAAATTGTTAAACATAATGGGTTAGCCTATGATGGATGAGTGCTTTCCTCTCTCTCCCCCCATCCACAAATGACTATCTGTGCAAGCTCTGGCTTTTTGCTTTGAATGCCATTAGTATGCTAATTTATTGAATTAATAGTCGAGTGGTAATCAGGTAAATAGATTAAATACGGTGTGGTATTGATCAAATGAAGTGCATAAAGATTGATGCCTGTAAGAGAGACAGTTCGTTAGAAGATAAATAGTATGCAACTGAACTTGCAATAGTTTAATGTTGTTTTAATTGGATTCACTTATTTTGGGGTAGAAATTTGTTGTCTTGAGTTTAAATATGTAATACCATACGTTATAGTTTCAATTTTTATATTTACTTATGTTATATTTGATCGAGTTGGGACTTGTTGTGGCCAATGTGTTCTGCTCAGTAAAATTGCCAGCAAAAATTGGTTATTTAGTGGTGTGTGCTCGCTTCTGTAACATATTAGGGACCATATCTCTTGACTGCGTGCATATATTTCTGTAAATATCACCATATATGGGCAGGTATACATGTGTAGTATGTATGTATCACAATAGTACCATCTTTAGGCTGCATGCTGCGTGGTTTTTAAATCATGCAGCATCTCATGTACCATGGTGAATATGGCACAGCATATGTGGAAAAAAAAAAAGAAACGAGAGGCAAGATGATCGCTCTCATGATGTGGTAGAAAGTGCATAGCCTTAGAATATGGAAGTATTGGGCAGCATTTTTTTGGAGATGTGGAAGTTATCAAAAGAGCGTGATGTCATGGTCTAAACTAGTCATCTTACTTCCAACTCAACGCAGGTGTTATCCTAACTATTCGGAGTCGACTAGATGAATCATGTTCTACCATTATGATCTGTGCAAAAATTGATGTGATTCTGTCTTCTTGCTGGATGGATATCTGGGGAGGGAGGAGTGCTAGTGGGGTCCTTAAATCTAGATCTCTAACTTCACCATGTGCAAGGTTCACTAAAATTGGTGATATCAGCCGGTGTAGAATGCCTATCAAAGGAACAAAAGAAGGACTATTGTGGGAGTCCACTGCATTTTGGTTTGTTGACAGAAAGACTGCACATTCATTTTTTCTTGTTTTGAGTGGGTTTTGAGCTTTATTTTGTTTTTGTGTATACTATTTTTGCTTTTGTACTGTATGGGAGGTACATTCATAGTTGTTGTTCTACCAATGCACACCATAAATGGCGAAAGAACTGAAGCTTCCAAAGGTAAGTGCTTTGCGTGGAAGAGGTTCAGGGTTTACAGTTGTTAGTGACTGCTATCAAGAAGTAAGTGCACTGCATGAAAGAACATGCTTGAGAAACACAACTATCATCACTTGTTGCAGGATAATATAGGATATTTACAGATTAATGGAGTAAGATTTTTCCTGCTCACAACTTTCATTAATAATTTGCTGACTATGGATTTTGTAATAGGTCTCTCTTTGCTCTTTGTCCATCTCACTCCTTGCGTATTTAATGGATTTCATAAATGTTTAGATAACTTTGCCTTGATCACAGAAACTGCAAAACAATTCCTTATTTGTGCTAATTTGCTCTGTTTAACTTCTGGTGAAGAATCTGCTTTCAGTTTCTTGGCAATCCGATATTCTGATTTCCTAATCTTTGTTCAATTTTTCGCAGTTGACATCATTTCGGCAATTGAGTTTGATAAAACTGGTGACCATCTGGCTACTGGTGACCGTGGGGGCAGGGTGGTGTTATTTGAAAGAACTGACGCAAAGGAGGTAAGTTTGTGCATGATTGAACTCATTTATTAATCCCGGAACTAATGCACTGCCTTACTCTTTGTTCTTTCTGAACATCATTATTGTCTTAATGCCACGTGTAGCATGGTGGAAGTCGAAGGGATTTAGAGAGGACAGATTATCCAGTTGTTAGGCATCCAGAGTTCCGTTACAAAACGGAGTTTCAAAGCCATGAACCTGAGGTATTCGTTTGAACTTGTGTGTTTGGGTGAAATGTAAAGCTGTCCACTAAAATGGCCAATTATCAGGAGTGAATCACAATTACAATTGAATGATATGAATAGGCAGCATCAAAACTGAAAGAGCTTAATGCTTGTGGCCAAGAAACTTGACAAAGGAATCTATACACCCTGACACGGTATTTGACAACTAGGAGAAAAGTGCATTCAAAAGATAGCTAGCTTCCCTGGAAACTACAAAGCCTCCTTTTTTGTGTGTTGCACTGGAGTTTTGATATATATTTTTTTCCCATTCTAAATCTGCATCTTTTGCAATCAGTTTGATTATCTCAAGAGCTTGGAGATTGAGGAGAAAATCAACAAGATTAGATGGTGCCAAACAGCTAATGGTGCACTTTTTCTTCTGTCCACTAATGACAAAACTATCAAGTTTTGGAAGGTGAGAGAGAATTTTCATTGCCTAAAATATTCATTTAATTGTTCTGTGTATATATGGTCCTAAGTGCAGGTCAGGTACTCCTCATTATCATATCATTATTGCATTGAAAGTATTTGATTGCACTTGTTAGTTATTTAGTTGAGGCCTGAATGTTAGATTTCTCCTCCACGATTCATATAGGACTCCTATTTGTGGTTACTATTTGTTGTCATTTGTAGTCATTAATTTAAATTTTGTTCTCTTTCGTTGTATGCTTGCATCTAATTTATTAATCCTGTATGCACCAGTGCGCCGTGTTTTTGTTTTTTTGTTGAAGTGTTCATTATCAAACTGCATATATGGTACTTAATGTGTTCAGGCATGTCAGATATCCTGTGGAAAAATGTGGTCTAATGTGGTCGCTAGTAGATCTAATTTGTTTCATAAGGGTGCCATCTCAATGGGTAGTGGCTCATCCTTTTTCCGCAGAACTGCTGATTCTAATAGATAGGATTAAATTGGAAGTGATAAACATTTAGGTTTTTTTTGTTCGGTTAATCATTATAACAAGATAATTAGGGGGATAACATATTCAACATGCATGAATCTTATTTTATAGTTTCAGTCACGTACTGTCAGTTCGGGAGAAAAAAATGTATTGTCTTCCATCTATCAGTCTTTTCCTTTTAGTCACAACTATAAGATGTTTAAGATTCAATTTTAGCGGCTTTATTCCGAAACTTTCCTTGGATGGCAAAAATGTTTGACCACTTCCTATGCTGGTGTGTCACTGTATCCTCTTGTTTCTTTTGTGTTGATATGTCAGACATGAGTGGTTCTCGGAAATTGGAAAAACATAGCTCTAGTTGGTGACACCAAGATCTGTGGGGTAAGACTATTTTCCAAATAGTTAATGTTTGGCAGCATACCAAAATTACTAGAAATAGGGTGAGATTACGATTTACGACCTAATCTGGGGAAGTGACCACACTGGGGTATTTGAGATCAATCCCAACTTACAGGAGGATCAATCCCAGTTTTTTCAGTCGTAACTTGACCCCATTGAATCGTACTCTTTTTTTCTAACCTTCACTTGACTCTAAAGGAATCATAACTAGTCCCTATCTTCTTGTTTCTTTTGGGACAATGCCTCTTTCCATTTTTGTAGTCTTACTTGAGAATCGGAATAGAATTTTCAACATTGCAATTCACAATTAATATCAAACGTGAGTTCTTAAGGAATTCCATAGAAGTACTTTAATATAATGACTCAAGATGAATGTCACCCTTCAACCTTTGTGGCAGGTTGACGGCCATACGAAGTGCAATCACCAATCTCATGCAAATATTTTGCAATGTGCCGAATGTTGGCCCTTGTGTTACCACAAGTAGCTGGTTGTGATGCTTTTAGTTGAGCTGAGAATGCCTCACTTAACAGTATTTCAGTATATAAAAATGCAAGATGTAATAAAGCAACTTTCTGAATGGAGATGGTCAGTTGAGTAATGTGTGTGGGAAGAGATATTCTATTGGAATTTGGATGGAAAGTTTGATCTCGCTTCATCTCATTCCAGCTTTTATCAGCTGCAAACATTAGTTGAGAAAAGTACATTGTAGATGGTTATTATTTTTTGATCTGTTTTGTTTTCACTGAATAGTTCTTGAAGACTGAAGTAGATATAGAGTTATCGTTTTGTGTTATCTTGGATTCTTATCTTCAACACTGAGTGATTTATATGCTCTGTTTGCGAATTAAACAGGTCCAAGAGAAGAAAGTCAAGAAAATATCTGACATGAATATGGACCCGTCCAAAGCTGTCGGAAATGGCTCCGTTGCAAGTTCAAGTGTTTCTTCCAGCCCTAAGCATTATCTTGCGAATGGAGGATATCCAGATAGATCTTACAACTGTCTGAGCAGTGATAGTCTATTTCCTCCGGGGGCGATTGCATCGCTACGTTTACCTGTGGTAGTTGTACTTGAGTCACATATTTTGTTTTGTAGCTAAGCAGCTATGGTGTTTACTGGATAATGCATTTGTGTGCAGGTGTTTGGGTTGTGAATGTGTGTCAATACCTTTGAGCTGTGCTCTTTCAATTTTCCCCAAATTAACCTGGCCTTGTTATGAAAGATGCAGAAACTTTCAAAAACAAAATAAATAAATAAAGACTATGGAATTATGTAAAAGGGTGGAGAAAGACATTAGGCAAGACACACTCATACAGACACAGAAAAAGGCAGTTACTTGGTAGAGCAAGGTGCCCATGATACTTTGTCTTGGCCTATGAACAACGTATTCAATCTTGTGCTATTTTGTGTTTTTCCATGCACCCAAGTGAGACATGAGATGCACAAACAAACCTGCCGCCAATTCTCTCAGCCCTTTTCAGTTTGAGTGAAATTATGCAAACTAAATTTATCTTGACCGTGGGCTTACATACATTGAGTGTATATTTGGAAGACATGTTATTGGTACACAGATAAAGGCTTTGGATTCTGCACGTTGCAGTTCGGTGATTGGAGACCTTAGCTCTTAGTTTTGTATCTTTCTTTAGTAGAGCTGATATGGCCATTTTAAAGGAGTTTCACAAAGTTAAACTTGTTTTCTTATTGTGTTCGATAAATTTGTATCTTAAATTTTTTCTGTCTCTATTTGATTCTATTTGACACAAACATTCAACCTTAGGTAACCAGCAATGAGACCAGCCTTGTGGCAAGATGTAGAAGAGTATACGCACATGCACATGACTATCATATCAATTCTATTTCAAATAACAGGTGTGGATCTTTACCTTTTTGGTAGAGTATAAATATGTTTCTTTCGATCATATTATATTTTCCATTGTTCTATGTTTGTGTCAGAATTGCTATGCTATTCTATTTGCATGTTCTTTTCCCACTTGGTATGGCTTTTTGTTTCAATATACTAAAGTGGAATACTAGCCTATTTGAGAAAACAAATTCACTTAAAGAGATTAACTTGGATCAGTGGCTCAAGTTTTATGTATTATTATTCTCCTATATTTGGTTTTTAGCCATCGTTTACCAGAATAAGCCTGCTCTAACTGATTCTATTATCGATGATGAAGTCCCCTAGGCCCTAGCTGAAGGGATCAAAAAAGTTATGTAATAAATGAAGAAAAAAAATTAGTAGAACATTATCCTTTTATCTAAAAATTTTATTGACTGAAAATTTGGCTTTCGACTTCGAGGTGGGTGTGTTGGCTTTGTTCACCTATGGCAAGACAAAGTGAAAGTGACCTAGGAGGCAGGGTGAGGGAATGTGACATTGTAGTGCATGATTCAAAGTCGCGGTATCGGCCATTAACTTGGAGGACACTGATACACATCGGTCGCGGCGTCGGCGTCGCGGTATAGTATCGGTCGATACGCTTAAAATGCTAGATAGAAGTTTCAAAAAAATTTAAAAAAAATATAAAAAATTCTATAAAATGTAAATAACAACATTTGTGCATTATATGCCTAAAATACATTATCTAACACATTAAAAATTATAAAAGTAGATTATAAAGGCGCTACCGAAAATAAAAATTATCTATGCTACACCAATAAAAAGTAGTCATCTATAAAACAGACAACATACCAAAAAAAATTTAGTTAATTTCTTAAATACATTAGATTCCAATATTATGGAATACAAATAATTTTTTTAAGTTTAAACATAATTTAATTTAATAATAGGATAAAACAGACGACATACAAAAAAATAAATAAATTAGAACATACAAAAAATACAACTTTTATTGTGGTATAAAACAGACAACATACAAAAAAAAAAGGAAAAAAATTAAAACATACAAAAAATACTATTTTTACTATAGTCGTTTGTCACTTTTAAGTTTCCAGGAGAGAGAGAGAGAGACAAAGATGGAGTAGTCTCTGCTACTGCGAAGAAGCCATCGTTCGATCGTCATCTGCTACTGCGAAGTAGATGGAGTAGTCTCTACTAGTTGGGTCCTCTATCATCGTTCGATCATCTCTGCTAGCTGGGTCTTCTAGGAAGTGGATCGATGATACTGATCCTCTGCTACTGCGAAGAAGAAAAAAAAACGAAGAACAAATAGTAGGAAAGTCTCAGATTAAGGAGATTTACCACAATTTTTTAAGTTTGTGTTCAAATTTGTTCTCACTTTGTTGTTCTGTTTTTATTATGTTAAAAGGGGTCTGATTTAACCACCAATTTTTTATATTTTTTTGACATTTTTTCTGTTACCTAAAAGTGGGTGAACGATTTTGTGGGTATCGTTCGATTCAGAGATGAATCGACCGAGTTGAATCCGAGTTTGTCCGAGTTGGGTCGAGTCAGAACTGATTCATGACAGACTCGTTATAGTCTTGTATCGTGTATCGTTATCGGATCAGTGGCTACCGAGACGGATACGACTCGACCGATACTTTGAACCTTGTTGTAGTGTGATAGTATATGACATTTTTTGCTCACCCCGAGTATTTGGCGCAACTTGCTAAGGCACAGTTCTTACGTAGTGGCAAAGTGGTGTGGAGTTGATGTGGTCGTGAGCACCTCAACCTTTACCCTCACTCTGTAGGATACCAAAGCGCGGAGCTATTTGCACATATTATAAAAGATCAAAAGCACCTGTTTACTTAACAACTCTTTGTACATACCAGGAATCCAAGGTCATTACCACTTTGATCCTTTGTTACATATGCTACTTGACTATTTAATTACTATTTTTGTAAATGTCTTAGTAAGGTTTGTTGGTTGGATTGGCTCTAGAATACTTAATGTATTGGGTTCAAGGACAAAATTAGGAATGAGAATGTCTGTGAAAAAGTAGAACTTGTACAAATAAGAGATAAATTAAGAGAGGGTCGACCCATTTAGTTTAGACATATTAATGGACTGCTTACTCCAATGTTGGTGAGAAAAAGTAATGTGATAGCTATTGATGTTAGACGGTGAGTGAAATAATAGAAAAAGACCAAAACTAAAATTAAATGAACTACTTAAAAAAAATATAAAAACTTATGGTTTAACAGAAAGTATAACCCTTAATCGAGTACAATGACGAAACAAGATTTATGTAGGGGGTCCCAAAATTATTGGGACAGGCCTTAGCTCGTCTCTTTCCGGAATACACAGGTAGATACCTTGTTCTTGATGGTTAGGTTACCTTGTTGAGTGCCCGATAGTCATCCAATTCAGAAAAATTACAACTTAAAAAGTCAAATTTGGTCCTGATACAGTCTGGGATGAAAAGGAACCTGTGAACCCCTTGGATATTTTAGATGTCATTTTCTATTTTTATTTCAATCTTCAGTATGACTCACAAGAAAATATCCCCATTGGAAGCTACACTCAACTAATAATTGTTATGATGATAGTATATGTGCTTTTATAAAACATCCCCATTGGAAGCTGGATTGATTGGCTTACTCTCTAGCATTTTTGAGAGAATCAAAGATGCACCTTATATGGATTCATGTGAGAGTATATGAGCTTTTATAAATGAATGCTAGCTGGATTGATTGGCTTACTCTCTAGCATTTGTGAGAGAATCAAAGATGCACCTTATATGGATTCATTTGAGAGGGTGGAATTTTATCTTTGTCCTTGGGGCCTTTTGTGTGGTTTCATGACTTTATCTGATCCATTCTGTCACCAAGTCATTATGTGCATGTGAGCATACTGATTTGGCTTTTGTTAAAGTTTCATTTCCATCTCATACTTAAGTGTATGAAGTTTGACCCGTATCACTACAGAGCCATGCTATTTTTCTCTAATGGGTAATATTTTTTACCAGTACAACTACTCAACACAATAAAGCCTTTATCCCAATTATTTTGGGGTTGGCTATACACAATAAAGCCCTTAACCAATATCTAAACAACAATTCATAAGTAAAGGCCTTGTTTTGGGTTGTGCTTTGTGGATTACTTTCAGCGTCATTTCTTGCTGCCTTTGACTGTTTTGTACATTTAAGATTTGTAAGACATATGGCATTTAGCCACAGCTTTTATAGACTGGGATACATAATTGATATTCATAATTCCTTGAAATTACAAACTAGTGGCGGTGATGTTGGAAGTTGTGAATGGAACCATGCTATTCTCATCCTGTGCTTGCATCTATGATGTTCAGTCTACCTCTTATATAAAATGTGGTTTCTGCTTTTACTGACCGCCTCTCATTTTCTACTATTTTCTAGTGATGGTGAAACTTTTATATCGGCTGATGATCTACGAATAAACTTGTGGAACTTGGAAATTAGTAATCAAAGTTTCAATATCGTTGATGTGAAGCCAACAAATATGGAGGATCTAACTGGTATGTTTGCTTGCAATTAGGTTGGGATTCCAAATTTTATTCAGGATATCTCGAGTTTGTTTTTCTTTTTTAGTAAGATTTCTATTTACTAGTTGTTAGAAACATTGGACGGATTCTTATTTATGAGTTACCTGACTTTCTAGTTTTCTATATGCATGGGTGCATATTCTTTTTTATTATACATATTTTTAACAAATACAATTCACCATTTTATTGATTTCATCTTGCTGTCCATGTTATAAAAGAATGGAGAGGACTTTTTGGGGAAGTCTAGAAATTGTGCCTACCAAGTTTTTGGCTGGTGGACTTAAGGGGCCACAGGCCACTATTGTCTTAGTTGTGACAAGAAGAGATTGCTTGAAGATTGTCATCCTAGATGCAACTCCCTTGTGATGAATAGGCACGGAAACATCACAACAAATACACGGTGTAACAATGCTGGGACATGCTACACATGATCGCGTTGTTTTGCACAGCACATGTATATTTGTTGAAGAATATATGTTAATTATTTGTTGATGTATTATGGTAGTTGTCAATCACCAATTTCTTGTAAAACAAGTGTAGCAAGCATACATGGTACAAGATATTCCTGTTACTTGCACCTTGGTTACCAAATTATGCACGTTAGTTCCCAAACTTGTGAATCACATCATAGCAAATATTGAGGAAGTGTCGGCCACCTGTTTATCTTTTAGTCATAACATGTAGAAACAAGCTAAGGAGTGTTGGTCATATGACAAAAATAATTCTCAAACACTTGTCTGTTAATATTGATTTTAGCTATGACCCCAACCAGCTAAAAGAGTATCATACATGCTCTAAGAGTGTCCGGAAAGTTTCAGTGCCTTTCAGGTTCTTAAAAGTGTCCATGATCCTTAACAGCGTCTGGTGACACTATTGGGGAGGTTTTCTGATGTACCATTCATTGTAGTATTGTTATACTCAGGTTCTAATAAATTTATGCATTTCCATAACTGCGCCTCAATGAATTTCTTTTTATTTTAATGAGGCTTTTGTGGAAATAGGAAATAAATCAGGCGAGGATAAGTGATCAGTGATCTACTTAATTTTCTTTTCCAATCATTTCCTTTAGCCGAAGTTGCCCCAGCCATCTCCCACTCTAGAATTCCGATGGCCAGACGAAGTGTTCATGTATTGGTTAAAGTATGCATGAAATAAGGCTGAATTTTTTTTGTACCCTTTTGACTTTTAAGTTTTCTCTTCAATCAAATAGTAATAGGACCTGGCCTGTGCAACATTGTGAGAGTCCCAAACTCTGTTATATTTTTAGGTCTAAGCTTATTGGTAAATGTTTGTGCTTTCACGCTTGTTCAATCTCTTGTTGCAGAGGTGATAACATCTGCTGAGTTTCATCCTACCCATTGTAATACGTTAGCATATAGTAGTTCAAAAGGATCAATTCGTCTTATTGATTTGCGGCAATCAGCTTTGTGTGACACCCATTCTAAATTGTAAGTTATTTTCTGGCTAGCCGTTTTATTTTCTCACTATGCAAGTGCTTACTGGGTTGCTTCGTTACAAAAAATAAACCAGAAAGAAAAAGTTTGGCTAGTTTGGGACTGTTAACTGTTAAGTGAATCATATTGGGACAGTGTTTTTACAATTGAACAGCTATATTGATTTCAAAATGCCTTTTATATGCACGTAACAATAATAATCTTTTGCCACAGGTTTGAGGAACAGGAGGCACCTGGTTCAAGATCCTTTTTCACCGAGATAATAGCCTCAATTTCAGATATTAAATTTGGAAGGGATGGAAGATACATACTTAGTCGTGATTACATGACCCTTAAGGTTTGACTTTGAGCACTTTTTGGCATGCCTTGACAACAAATATATAGAGAACATATCTGTTTCTAAAGATAGGAAACTGACAAGATGATAGTGCATATGATGTGTAGTATGATGTAAATGACATTATATTATTATGTACACTTCTTCTGTATAGATGTACATAAGTGGCGTGTAAGTTTCTTGTGGTACTTATCTAACCCGGCTGTTGAAGTTATCTTAGTGTGGAACAAACCTCACTTGAGATTTTAGACTTTCGCCCTGGTACTGTCTCTTTGTTTGTCACCAAAATTTGTTACTTTGTTTCAGTTGTGGGACATAAATATGGATTCCGGTCCTGTTGGCACTTTCCAGGTTCACGAGTATTTAAGACCTAAGGTGAGTTTTTTTTTTGGTAACTTTTTGCCTGAGCATATACTGATATTCTTTTGATTAAATAATCTGATGAGAGTACACTATCAATCATGTCCAGCTATGTGATTTATATGAAAATGATTCCATCTTTGATAAATTTGAGTGTTGCTTGAGTGGTGATGGTTTGCGAGTAGCAACCGGATCTTACAGGTTCGTGTAAAAATTTTTGTTCTTTCACTTTATTTTTTCATTGCCTTATTTTTATTTTCAATTGGTCATTAATGTTGTTTGCCTCATGTTGTGTCTTGTATTTTTATTAACTTAATTTCAGCAACCTATTCCGTGTGTTTGGATGTGCTTCGGGTAGTACTGAAGCAACTTCTCTGGAAGCAAGCAAAAATCCCATGAGGTATCTGTGTAAAACTGCATTTAACCTGTATGAGACCAATGTTCATTCATGTCACAATACTAAATATCATAAATTGTATGTTTTGCCTTTTTTAGGAGGCAAGTCCCGACCCCTTCGAGGCCTTCCAGATCCCTAAGCAGCAGTATAACACGTGTTGTCAGAAGAGGTCAGTGTCTCTTCATTTCTCATTTACCATTTGTAGAAGTATGTGTTTCACCTGAATATAATTTTTGTACTTTGTGATATACATTACAGGATCCGAAAGCCAGGGGGTTGATGCAAATGGAAATTCATTTGATTTCGCAACAAAGTTGCTCCACCTAGCATGGCATCCAAGTGAAAACTCAATCGCCTGTGCTGCTGCAAACAGCTTGTACATGTATTATGCATAAAAGGTCAGTCCAGGAAGAAATATGGGGTCACTTGGATGACATTTTTTGTTTTTTGTTGGAAGCGGATTCTTTCCCAAAGCAACCCGAGGCTTCAATGTCTCTCCAATTCAAGTGCCTCTGAAGTTGTAGCTAGTGCTTCTAATGTTGAGGTCCAAAGGCGCATGTCCCTAGAACCCACAACAAAGCAACCTGTCTTTGTTCATGGGCAGGCAGCTTGCTTTCTTCCGCCTCTCCCTACTTCCCAATTTCTGCTCTGCACTCTTATTCCTTTGTCTTTTTTTTTTTTACCTTTCTTGAGGGAAAGCTGCAGTTCTGTTCTTATCATGTGGAGTTGAAGTCGGGATCAAAATGTGATTGTAGCTCTCCTACAACCAAAACGAAAACGAAAGGATGTCAATATTACCACTAGTTTTTAAGGTAAAATGTAGTTTTTACATAGAATCTTGCTTGGGGAAGGAGCTGCTGCTAACTTGTTTTGCAGGGCATGAAGTTTATTAATTTTTCGTGGATACGACCAATTTTTTTTTAGGATGATTTTAGTCTTTGTTTTGTCTTTAGATTATTAACTAAGTATTTTTTATTTGTGAAAGAAGTTGTAAGAGCTATGCCTTATATGTTGTTTTGTACTTATTGGCATGCACATTTGTGAATTGAAGCTGTTATTTCCAACTTGCAGCACTTATAATAGGAGAAGCTAACTGAATTTGTGTTTGAATTGCTTCTTTTTTGAAGCTATTTGTCTTTGAATCTCTCTTTGTTTTTTGATTCAACAATCAGGAGTGTCTAGGTCAATTTACACGCATTTCAACTAATGTTCTTTCCGGTCTGATTAAAGGTAGGTCATCAACGCCGGGATTAGGGGATTTATGGGGAATTAATTTTTCATGACCTAGATCAAAGGGATTGTCAATGTTTGAATACAGGATATTTAAATTTGTAGTTCGTTTTTGTTATCAATTGAGTTACCTTGGTTTGTTTTTTTGAATTTGTGTATCTATTCATTTGTTGGCTTGATGGTGTGCCTTGCGGGTTGGCCTATGTTGTGTTTATTTGTGACTACAACATAAATTGGGAATGCACTTAATCATTCTTGCTGGGTCAAAGTCAAGGGGTCTCTCACTTGTAACTTTCCTATCCGAAATTTACTGATGGCTCTGGCTACACCAAGTCACTGTTGTACATTTAAGAGCCTGCTGGGCCATATTAAAGTCCAAGTGTCTGCATTGTGTACATATATGGTCAGTTTTAAGGCAAAGGAGTCCAAGCAATGCTATGTTTATGTTTATCAGATGTCTGTCTTCCAAATGAGATGGTATATTTTTTATTATTAGATAAGAGAGTTTGGTTAATATTCAGTGATGATGATTGTTTCGCTAAGTATAATTTCATTTGATTGGAACGAAAACCAAACTGTGTGACAGGGTTTTTATAATTATATATCCCCTGTTCATATAACAGTAAATGATATATTATTAGACAGAATTAAAATAAAACGTATTAATTAGATATATATCCAAATTGTGTGACCATCTCGTGAACCTCTTCAGCTTCAGCTCAGGGACAACTGTTGCTCTGTCCATAGCTGCATCTCTCTCTCTCTCTCTCTGACTGATGGAGTTGATAATTGAGTGCGAGTTTGAGTTGAGGCTGTCGAGTTTTATTTTTAAACGATTTTAAAAAATTATATAAGTTTGATTTGTTTAAAAAATAAGTCAAATTTAAAATGAGTTAAATTTGTGTTGAGTTTGAATAATTTAATTATTTTACATATAAATGAATTAAATTTTTTAAATTTATTTTTTCAACAATCCTAAAAATTATTCAAATTCAAATCTGACACGCAAAACACAATCGGAAATTATCAAAGCGTGGGCGATGGATCTGGGAGTGGAAGGAAGGAGTAGGGGCAAATGCACGCGAGTTTGACACGACAGGACAGGACATGGTATGTCTGGTCCCTCTTGTCATCAAGTAAAAGTCACCCCC
>CM042202.1:13903067-13935431 GCA_023539305.1 Ilex asprella
GATAGAAAGTGTATCCCTCCTATTTTCCATCCTTCCTACTTTTCATCTTTCTTACCAAACGGTGCATTAATAAGTTCGACTCTTTGATTACCAGAGTTTTTTTTAGTACATAAAATGAATATTACCTAAGATTAAAGCCCCAAAACTAGCACAACGGGCGGCGACGGCGGCGGTTTTGGTTTGGGGGAGGGGGGGAACTCACCTTTGTTTGTAGTTTGGCTGTCACATTCTTTGCAACACCGTGGTGTCACTCACTCTTTATCCTTATATATAAGAGAGTGCTTGCACTATCATTGGGGTTGTGCCACGTTTGCGGGTGAGATTGGCTACTGGGTGACGGACACCAGACGCTAAGATTCCTCCTCATCAATACACAAATGAAGGGTTCTCACAACTGCACCGCATATAATGAACGGTCAAGATTAAGCCGATGGCAAACCAAATGATGCTGCTTTGTTCGCACGCAAGCTTTACTATTGGCTAGACGGCTAGGCTCATTACTCAATTGGCTTGTGGCTTAACCTTTAAGCCGAGCCCATGAAACACTCATTTAAGTTCTTACACAATTACTCCCCGAGCAATGTTATCACAGATTAAGTAGAAATGAGCGGGGCCGGCAATTAGGTCCTTTTTGGGTGGGATTTTGATCTGAATTTGATTAGTTGGATATTAATTAATATTTTTTTATTGATTATTTGAATCTAATATCTTATATTTTACAGATTTAAATTTAAATATATATATATATATATTCGATACAATTATGATCTGATCCAAAATATTTTATATATGTATTTGTATATATTTTGAAGAAATTTAGTTAAATTAAACTATTCAGATCTAGTTGAATTTCAGAATGAATTTTTAGATTTTTAATGAATTCGGATGTGAACCACGAAAATAAAATTAATCGGATTATGATTTGGCTTTCAAAATCATATTCGAATTCGGAACGGTCAAAATCCAATTCAAACTCAATCAGCTGATATGTCTACTGACAATAGGTCTTATTTTATCTCGTATCGTATTAAAATTTATACAATCATATGTTTTATTTGTTAATAATGACATATCAATTCAATTTTAAAACGAAATATAATCAGCCCCCTCATATTTGATAGGCAAATATTAAAATTGACTCAATTCATTCTTGGCCTACTTTATAAAGAGTGAATATTAAAAATCATAAAATCATGGTATTCCCAATTTTTAGATGATAATATTTATTAAACTCAAAATTTTAATTTAATTTACTAATTTAATAATGTATCAAGTGATATTCTCTCAATAACAAAGTTCGAGAATTGCACTTTTAATAATTTTGTTGAATCATGTCAATTGATTTTTAGATTAATAAATTATGTCAATTTAGTTCTTAAAATGTATACAACACGAAAATAAACCCCACATTGTCCAATTTTTTGATAGAACAAATAAAAAAAAAACTGGAATTTGTATCTTTTTTGAAACAAATTTAAGGGAAATAGAAAATCTCAAAACTCTAATATGCACATGGGTATTTGATGTGTTATTACACTTGACATAGTTTAAGGATTAAAAGAAGAAAATTAATAGTTGTGGGAGGCATGTTAAACCCAAAAATATAATTCAATAGCATATAGTTATTTTTTTTTTCGTTCAATAGTCAAAGTTGTCTAGACTAGTTTATGCGTATTTCGACTAATCATTTCTTTAATCTGGTCAACGACAAATCATCCATGTCGATACTAAAATATCTTTAATGACTAGATTTTAAAAAATTATCAAGATTTGAATGCAAATACGATTTATCATTTTTAAAATAAGTTTGAGGAGTTAATTTGATTTTATGAGAGGTATTTTTCACCAAACATTAATCATCACATGTTTCAGGAAAATGAGAAGATTTGATGACAGCAGTTGACATTTGTTTGATTTAAATAATGTTTTATTAGATGCTTCGTAGAACAACCGAGAAAGAACAAGAATTCATTGGTATTTCTTAGTATTATTTTAAAGTAAAAGCAGAGTACTTTTCATTAAATAATAAGGTTTAGTGGAAGTTAAAACAGAATAGTTTTTGATTAACTACAAGTTTAGTGGAAGTCGTAGAAGAACTGTCCAGACTCATTCACTCACTTACTCACTCCCACCAAGCTTGTTTAGCCAATCAAAAATTCCAACTTGAGAGAGACTGCACTCTCTCTCTCTCTCCTTTATAGAGAGATAGATATATATAGAGAGAGAGAGGTCTTAGCTCTCTACATGTGAAGTGTGGCCGTCAATTTAACGCGGACTGACTGAGATCATCTACAGGAGGAGTTCAAAGCCAAATATCTCTTCTCTTCCCTTCTCTCTCACTCTCCACCTGTTTCTTAGATTTTCATCGATGGGGACAAAAACCCACCTGAAATTTGAGCTATCTATCGACTCCTTTCATGAAAATTCAAGTTTAAATGTTTGAAATTTAGATATCTTTTGGGTTGAAGCTTCGATTTTCGTAGTTGCTTTCTTTAATTTGTGTGTTCAATTCCATTTCTGGAGTTAAAAGATGTCTTGACCTTTTTGTCTTCTTTCTTGCTTGTTTTGTTGCTTTATCGCCGCTTCACAGTTTCAAAGGTTAATATCCTCATCAAATCCCAAAAAACCCATATCAGATCTTCACATTCCCAATACATCTCTCCTCAAATCTCTCAAAATCTCCCCATTCTAACAACAACCCACATCACCAAAACATCATACTTCAACCCAATTTTTCTTCTGTTTGTCCTTTAGAAGTTTGAATCAACTTGGTTTTTCCCTTGGACGTTTGAATCAATTTGGTGTGAAATATGCAAGACCCAACAACGTATTCCCAGATCAAACCTCCATTCCCAGAACAAGAGCACCTAAAATGTCCGAGATGTGAATCAACAAACACAAAATTCTGCTACTACAACAACTACAACCTCTCTCAGCCTCGCCACTTCTGCAAGAACTGTAAAAGGTACTGGACCAAAGGGGGTGCACTTCGGAACATCCCAGTCGGCGGTGGTAGTCGCAAGAACACAAAACGCTCTTCAAACCCAAAACGATCTTCAGCAACTTCCTCTTCATCTTCAACCTCATCTACACCATCTTTGACCTCTCAAGAACTTCCAAAACCAGAGCCTTATGGTCTGTCTGTTTCATCAATTGATCATGACCGTAGGATGCTTGGTATGGGTGGGAGTTTCAGCTCACTTTTGGCTTCAAATGGACAGTTTGGGAATTTTTTAATGGAGGGTTTGAATCCAAATGGGTCGACTGTGCAATTGGGTGAATTTGCAGAGAATGTGAATTCGGGTTCTGGGTTGAATGTGGTCCGGAATGTTGACCCACCAGTGGAGTTGCAGAGTGGCAACAATTCAGAGACCTTTTTGAATGTTCAAAGTGGTGGTGGTGGTGGTGGTGACTCTAGCTGTTGGAATGGTGGCAATGGGTGGCCTGATCTTGCTATTTACACACCAGGTTCGAGCTTTCAGTAAATAAAGTGAAAAACTTTTGTGTGTCTGTGTCTCTGTGTGTGTGTGTGAGAGAGAGAAAAAGAGAGAGAGAACCTATATTTTATTTTCTGGCTTTAATGGCAATGTTGGTGATGTTGGAAATTAAATTATCTTATATACTTACTTAAGCTATAGTGGTTAAGGGATTTGCATAAACTATGGTACATGGTGACATCCAGGGCACAATAGCATTCTTTCTGTAATGCTTTTGTTATTTTTTTTTGGGTTGGTTTTGGTGGTGTTTTGTGGACTTTTTTTGTGTGTTTAAAATGGTAAATAATAATAATGATATTTTTTTGGGCTTATGTGAACTTGTATATAAAATGACAAAATGGGATTTTGATTGATTATGAACACGAATTTAAAAATGATATGACCCTCTGTTTGGCATGTTCATAACGGACAATAAATAAGTTAAAATAGTATCAAATACGAATAATTTAATTTTATTATAGAAATTCACCTAATTTTGAAGGCATCTGATCTGGGTTGTTTTTTTAGGTTGTAAAGAAGTATTGAGTAATTTGTTGGTTTGGCTGACAGTCGAGATTGAATAGTATTCGATACGATTGACGATTCTCAATAGTAATGAATGTAAAAGGTTGACAATATACGTCGAGATTGAATGGTATTCGATACAAATGACAATTCTCAATGGTAATGAATGTAAGGGGTTGACAATGTACATCCAAAATTAAGTTGTGTGTAGCATTCATGAATGTAGTTATATAGATTGGTTGATAGTATGTTTGTTAATGGATCGGATTTTAAGTCGAATTCGATTAGTTGAATATAAATTTATATTTTTAGTAATAATTTAAATTTAATATCTTATATTTTATAGATTTGTATACGTATATATCTGATTCGTTCAAATCAGATATGGAGCATGAAAATAAAATTTGTTGAATTATCAAATTAGATTCAAATCAGTTAACATTCGATCCAAATTCGATCTGTAAATAGACCTATTGATAGGAATTTATTTTATATGGATCAATGAATATAATTTGGTGGGATGGGGGAAGACATTGGAAACCCCATGTCCATTGTTGAAGTTCAATTCTCTTCTTCGACTTCGACTTCCACTTCAACTTCAACTTCTGTACTTTAGGTTGAAACTGCAGACACCACCCCAAGATTTGGACTCAATACACATTTCTATCCCCCAAGATTTTAGAAATTAAAATCAGACTTTATTGGTCAGGGTTGTCGACTAACAACAAATGAATTTCATAGAAATAATGAGATGTGATCACTTTATGATACAAAACTAGTGGCATCAGATTAGTCGGAGTGGAAAGACGTCATCGCGCATCCAAAGTGCAACGGGGACAAAAAAAAAAAGAAGGTAATAGTATGGATAAAATGGGTTAGATTCGAAATTAAGTGGGACTAGTGTCATTTGATCGAATTCGGGTTAACGATCAAGTTTCATTATTTTGTCATGGACTCCTTCAATTTTAGGCGGAATTCTATTGTTTACGTTCTCAAAATCTTTTTATTTTTTAATTTTTTTTGTCATTTTAAGAAAGAATTCAAAAATTAATAATAAATTATAGATTATTGTAAATTCAGTGGTCAGATTTATTAAATTTTAGACAACACGTGCTTTTATGTTAATTAGTTAGATTATAATTTTTTATTTTTTTATAAATTTCATATATTTAGGGTTTTTCTTCTTTCTCAGGAATGATTAGGGTTTTTTCTTGATGAATTGCAAGTTCTTTATTGAATAATATAACTTTTCAAAGCATTTCTCTTATTTTTTTTATGTAAATTTAAAGTTGTTTTTTGTTTTTTTTTTTATACTTAAAACGGTGTTTTTACTTGTATTTTTCACCGTCCCACTTTACCATTCGATAAAAAACAACTAAAATCCTAACCCACGCGTAAATCCAACCAACTCAAATTCATTTGTCAAACGAGTAATGCTACAAAATTTAAATAAAGCTCAAAAAAATTTAATTCTAATGTATATTATTTTTTGAATGAATGAATCTTATTATTTTTTTAATATGATCCATTTATCTCACACTCATTTAAATAATAATATGTATTGAAATTATGTAACAGTTTTTTTTTGTCAAACACCACCGAATCTCTCTCTCTGTGTCTGTCTCTGTCCCTCCCACCAAATGAGGCTCTGAAGCTCCTGAGTTTTGACAATCATCGACTCTTGCACGGCAGTAATTTAGGGTGATAAAGGGATAGCCACATTTGGTGGGTGGTGACTGACAAAAGTACACATAGTTGGACTCCAACGCAATATAGTTGATGTGGTCAGCAAAGTAAAAATGCAATTGCCCCTGCCCCTAAAGTGAGAGAAGTGATGATGTTTGTCTGTCATTGTTGAGCAATAGAGGCAAAACAAAATTGTAGGCAAGTATCATAGTATATGTATATATACACACATTTGCCCGTAAAAATTTAATATAAAAAAATTAAAATTTTATACACAACTATGTGACAGATTATTTATTTAAATATATGTCAATTATAAAGTCCTGAAATGACAATTGTAATTTACAAATATTATTTTAGTTCGATATGTATTTTTAAGCCTGGGTCATTACTTCCCAAATACAAATTTGAGTAATAATAAGTATACATATAAGTAAGTAAGAGTGTAAATTAGTTGAATTCGCAAATTTTGTAAAATGAAAGAGTAAATTCACGGAAAATTCACTCTCAAAGCATGAAAGTGTCAAGAGTTTAGAAGAATTATGTGACTAAGTTAATGACCAATGTTTTGGTACCCTGAGAACAGGTTAGGAAAAAAAAAGTCATACCAAGTGTACGCGCCTCATTTTTATAATTGGGTTTAGGAGAGATAAATGGTAAATAAACTCGATCTTACCTACATTTTAAAGAGGTTGATTCTTCGACTCGAAATTATGACCCATCTTCCTGCTTTAGGGTATAATTTTTGCAAGGGCTTCTGAATCCATGTTGAAATGGTGGGTTCGAGAGAGTAATCTATTTGAGTTAATTTGACGTGATAATGATAAGGTGGATGTGTTTGAATCATTAATTGCTCTCTCCCAAGCATATGGGCCACAAGGCCCACAATCTATGATGCACATTTGTATGGACCACTCTAGTCTCTAGGTTTTGAATTTCCTCTTCAACAAGCTACCTCTGTGGGCCTTCTAAGTCACTTGAGCTTAAATGCTAAATGCAAGATATTTTATATATGTACTAGCAATAATTTTATATTCGAAGACATTATGCAATATTAAAAATTAAATAATAAATTTATAATATTTATATTTTAAATAATAAATTATTTTTTAAAAATTAAAATTGAGAAAAAATATATATATAGATATATATTGATGAGATTGTTTGGCATTGAAAAATGTGTTGATGTATTAATTGAGTTGTTTGACATGATATTGGAACCATGCAGAGAAGATAATATTTTTGAGCAAGAAAAAAAATTGAGATGAATTTTGTACTATTGGATCAAAGTAGATAAAAATTTGATCAATCTTGACCGTTATTTTGTTTTGTTAGACGTAACGATACTTAAGAGTTATACAAGTATCAAAAGAGATGATAACTTATGAGTTAAAAAAAAAATATGGCAGTCGATAGATCACAAAGAAATGATAAAGAAGAGAGAGCAGTTAACTCATAAAGAGACGGTTGCACACTGATGTGGTTCGAATGAAAAATTCTAAGTTTTTAAATGTTTCTCAAAGTCTTTCTTGTCGACTTCTAAGTTTAGCCCGATCTTTCTTTGGCCAATACACACTGAAGTAGATGTATTTGGAAGCATGATGAGGTTGTATTGGCCGGCAAAGCTTTTATGGAGTTTTCTTCTCTTTTTTTTTTTGGTCAGGGGTTGTTGGAACCAATTTACGCACACCTCTACTAATTTTTTTTCTGGTCTAATAAAAAACAAGTCATTCAAAGTCGAGACTAAAGTATTCATAAAAAATAAATTTCTCATAGTCTATTTTAAAGAGTTGATAAAATTTAAACTCAGGATGTCTGAATTTATAGTTGGTACATTTTACCACTTCAACTACCCTTTGGGGATTATGGAGTTCTCTGAAGCCTTGATTGAGTTTGACATTTTCGTCTGTTCACCTACTGATTTGGTAATTTCAGGACATCGATTTTCAACCATAATAAATGTGATCAGTGTCAACGAAGAGAAACTGTATTGTTTCACTGATTCACTGTAATAGCCTTGACAATGGTCCTCCATTCACCTATATCATGACCAGAAGTATTGAATTTGGATATTTTTTTGTTTAGTTCTCTCTCTCTCTCTCTCTCTCTCAACTAGTTCCTTGTAGGGGAGGGAATAATGAAGCTAGAGCAACAATGGGGTGCAAGGGGACCATAGAACTATTTTGGTTAAGAGAGTGTTGGACCTTATGAGACTCAATCACTACAGGTAGTGATTGCATTCATTCCTTAGGCATTACACAATTAATGACCGTGCATTACCAAGAGTACTAGGCAGGCAAGAAAGATCATAGCCTGCTTTAATTCTACTACAAATTGTCCCCAACCCAACCCTACCCACTTTGAAACCCCCCAACAGTATGATGTTGATGGAGTGATGACGTATAAACATTTTTTTTTATATCTTTCAAGCTTTTTTATAAAGAAAAAAGATATCTCTATTCGGTTTATCTATACAAAAAAATTATTTTCTATCGTTCTTTTTGTTAAGTGTATGTAACAAAATAGAGTGAGAAGGACCCACCCCGAAATAAAGGCGGTATTAACTAACAACAAAGTCCTCTCTCCGAACTGCAGGAGATAGTTATCTCTTATACTGACTCACCAACTTCACTCTCCTTTATGGGAGGGCTCACTCCAGGTAGGTTCAAATCACAACAATACACAGCTCTATCAACTAGAAAATACGAGTCTGTTTTGTTCACTTTCGCTCGCTTTGTTTCCACAGTCATGAAATTCCAACACCAACAATAGGAAAAAAGTTATTTGACCTAAATGTCGAGCACATGGAATTTCTTTCATCTCAAATGCCGAGATTTTCAATATCCTAAAGAGCCCAAATGTGACTATCATCTGTTGGGTTGGATTGGGTTGCTAAACCTGCAAGGATAAGCCTACTTTAACTCCATCAGAACTCCTTCAGGCTTTCAAAATCCACCTTCTAAGCGTTAGCATCAACGTGGATCAATCCGGTCCGTCAATCACAACGGGGCCCGTCCTTGTACCTATGGCCTGGATCGGGGTCAAACTTCCAAGGGTTGGCAACAATATGGGTTGATTAGTCATTGGGTAGTTGACCGTCTACCGCCCAAAGAGCATCTTATGGGATCGATCCCAGTTGTTTTTTCTGGCAGAGTATCCCAATGGATAGTTGACTGAAAATCCTAATATATCTATCTTTTTTTATTTAATTTTTTATACAATTTAATAGAATGACCATTTTTCTTTTATTGTGATGGGTCAATGAATTGTCTTCTTTTCTTTTGGGTAGGCCAGTTTCTACCCGTCGGTTCAAAGCGATTTAAAAAGAAGGCTCATAATATTACTAGCCAGGATAATGGGTCACCCTGTGATGGGTCAAGCCTTGCCGGCCATAGGAGCCCAATGATCCATTGATTTTTTGGGCAACACATGAGGAGGATATGTAGGGGTGGAGTATATATGTAATGTAACGGTAACACCACGTTATTATTAACATGTGATGTTACCATCTAATATTAAACCTATCATCATTTAAGTAAAATATACGTCATCATTGTCACGTAGTGTCACCGTCACACCCAATATTTTTTTCGTAAGGGTGAATTTAAGTAAAATAGATCACTTACTTTTATATTTGGTTAAGACTTTTAAACCAGGAATTAAGATCCCCGCCCAGAAGCTTAAACTCATATAACAAACCTAGGGGGTGGGTTTTATATCGACAAACCAAAAATATAATGGTAAAAATATTTTTCTATTCCTAATCTACCCAATTACAAAAGGATTGGATAGAACAATTTAGTCAATTATATGACAAATATTTGATTAATCCATGAGTTCCACGTGTTAATGCTACTTACCAAACAAAAGATCAAATAGGATTTATGTACGAATCTCATGTAAAAAAAAAGTTTCCCCCATTTCAAATCCATCCAAACAAGCCCCAATTGTTTGAGGTGAGGGCATATAAGCAAATCTCATCAAATTTTCCAACCCCAAAAAAAGTAATACACTCACACCCAACAAATAAGGTAAGCCAAAAAAAATATTAACTGTTATATGGTTTTGTATCGTACTACAAGATTTAGTTTCAAATTTTAGTTACTCTACCATTTTGGGCCATATTGCAAACTAAATGGTGAAGTTAGTTGCATGTCCTCAAATTAAAAAAAAAAAGCTGGCTACTCCCTCCTTTGGACGGTGTACGTTAATCACAGCTACACCCTCTCTCTTTCATAACATACTTGCACACATGTTTGGATGCTGTGCAAATCCAGCAAACAGATTCAAGTTAAGCATGAAACACAACACAGCAAAGACAAGAGAAGAGCTCCTTCTTTATCTAAAACTCCACACAACAAACACTATCTTAGTTATTTCTTCCATTCATTTTCTGTTTTGCATCATCTCTATCACAAAACTCTCCTTAACCACACACATTATAACAGACTTAACAGCTCCCACCCAGTTGCCCCTAATTTGCACGTATAAATATCTTCACAGATTATCAAACATCTTCTCTAAACTCTTTTCTTCCTCTCTCGCAATCCAAATATTTCATCAAGACTTGAAAATGGCAACACAATGGTGTTTTGCCTTAGCTCTTTGCACGGCCATTTTAATCTTCCCAAGCACAGTTCTTGCCAAGGGATCAATACAGAAAATTAATGTGATCGACAAGTGCTGGCGATGGAACCCAAATTGGCGGCGCCACCGGCAGCAACTTGCCACCTGCTCTGTGGGTTTTGCCGGAAAGATGACCAACAATGTTGGCCGGGGCTTGACACGGTACAAAGTCACCGATCCCAGCGACAACCCACTGAGCCCCAAACCAGGAACTCTGAGATATGGGTTGAGCAACATCGAAGGGAAGGTTTGGATCACATTTCAAAGGGACATGCGCATTAAGCTTGAGAGACCACTTCTTGTTAGCAGTTTTACTGCCATTGATGGGCGTGGTGCCAGTGTTCACATTGCAGGAGGTGCTTGCTTGATGTTGCAGAGGGTAATGAACCATTCACTACCTTCAACTTTCATCTGGTTTACAAAGTTATATGTAGTTTATTTGAGAGCTCGCTCACACACCCACAACCAAACTCATCCTTCACTGATGAGGGACGCTTGTGATCGCAACATACCACCATTCGCATCTAGACAACATCCACAACGACCTACTCTATCCACATTAGACGATAACGTGACTCTTTTCATATGAATTCTACCAGTAAATTTAATATGGCCCTCCCATCAATCAACTCCGGATTTATACAAAGGACTGTGATACAATCGATAATTCCCTCTCTCTCTCTCTCTCTCTTAGATGAGGGGTTGTCCTTGGATGACAACACACATAGAGGTCTAGCCCATACAACTTCATACCTTTACGAGATGTGGTGCTAGACTCGGATATCAAATGATAAGAACCATTCGGAATGACAAACTTAGCCATGACAACATTCATCTCCAAGATTAGGGGTGGCAAATGGGTGGGTTGGGTTGATTATGGGTTGAGTTTATAATGGTTGGATTAAACCGATTAACCCATAAAATAATTAAAATTTTTAATAGATACATTAATACACCAAAACATACACACACGTTAGTAGTACACCAAAATACAAACATACACACATTAATACACAAAAATACACAAATTAATACATTAAAAATATACACACATATATTAATACAAAAATTAAAACACATTTAATAAAAAAATACACACGTAATGGGTCGGGGGTCAACTGTCGGATATGAGTTGGTTCATGGGTCGACCCATTGGTTATGGGTCAACCCATGAATTATGGGTCAACATGTGGATCATGGGTCAACCCGTGAGTCATGGGTGGTATATTAGTGTGTATATTTTTTGTGTACTAGTGTATGCATTTTTTGATGTAGTAGTGTACGTCTTTTTTGCTATATTAGTATATTTAATTAATTCAATTAATTATGTAATTTAATAAAAAAATAAATACTCAACCCAATAGGTATCAATTTATAATCTATATTAACTCACTTAATTAAAATGAATCATATTACCCAACCCATTTAAAGTCCATATTAATTAATATAGGTACTCAACCCATTTATTTATGAGCGAATTGAATGGATTAATGAGTAATGAGTTAAGATTGCCAACTCTATCCAAGATTATTGATCCCATTGTGCTCACATTTTTTCTATATCAACAGGTAACCAATGTAATCATCCATGGCATACGAATCCATGGCTGCCAAACCCAGACACCTGGACCAGTGATGGGTCCACATGCAAAAACAGTGAATCTAGGTCCTGTGGATGGGGATGCAATCCGAATAGTTACATCGTCAAAGGTGTGGATCGACCACAACACACTCTACAATTGCCAGGACGGCCTCATCGATGTCACTCGTGGATCTACAGACATTACAATCTCAAACAACTGGTTTAGATACCAGAATAAGGTTATGCTTTTGGGGCATGATGATGGGTTCCTCCGAGACAGAAACATGAGGGTAACAGTGGCCTTCAACCATTTCGGCCCTAATTGCCGCCAAAGAATGCCAAGGTACATTTTTTTTTTCTTCATATTGCATGAAATTCTACACAAGCTAACCCTCATGAGTTCATTTAGTCGTCAAACAAGAGATGAGATGTAAACTAATGGATGTCCTACTAACCGAATAACTAATGCATGTAGTTAGCTAGTCATTGAGTTCATACAAGTTTTGTGTTGCAGTCATGTGTCTAAATACTACGCGGTTGAGACGATTCCCATTATCAAAATAAATATTTGAGAAATCTTGACTGGTATAATACATAGAACTCAAGGTCAAACATTCATAATTTGCAGGGTTCGCCATGGTTATGCACATGTGGTTAACAATCTGTACCAGGGATGGGGACTATATGCAATCGGGGGGAGCATGAACCCGAGCATAAAAAGTCAAGCAAACCTCTTCATCGCACCAAAATCAGGGAAGAAAGAGGTAATGTAGTTTTACTATTTCTAACAATTATTTAATCTTTCAGAATTCATATTAGGAGAGACAATTGAATTGTTTCGTATCATTTCAGAATTGTGTTGTGTAATGGTCAATTTTAACCCGTAAAATTTAAAATTATGCAATATATTTCAATACTAACATAACATGTTTATTTGAGTCGACTCATAAGTCTAAGATTAGGACACTTCTCACTTAACTATCGCCATCACCCAATATACACATTTTAAAAAGAGGCTCTTAAACTATATCGCCTACGTTAATCAAGTCCTTAAATTATATTTTATGTCAATTTAACCTATAAACTATGTAATTTGAGTCAAAGCGCCCTTTCAGTTAAAATTCGTCACTAACTTTGATGAAAAGCTTACTCATAGATTAGGTTATGATTTATGGGTCACATAACGTGCATGTGAGGGTTTTTGTCAAAGTTAATGATCAATTTGGACGAAAGGGCCATATTGAATTAGATTGTATAGTTTATAAGTTATATTGATACAAAACATAATTCAAGGGTTTGATTAACACAAATGGTATACTTCAATGGCTATATAGCTAGTTAATCTAAAAAAAATTCAAAAATCTCTAATTTTATAATAATTCATATAATACAAGAGGAATAAATTAAAAACTCGATATTTTCGTTAAACAGTGGATTTGTTTGGAGTTGGCTGAAATTGATTGATTTTATAAGCTTTGAAGTAAAATAAGCTAGGTCCGTTTGGACCTAGGCTTCTGGACCAACTTATGCAACAATTTTTTGGATCTAAAAAAAAACTTATTTAGGTTGATTTAAAAACCTAATTTTATAGGGTTTTTTTTTCAACTTTTTAGAGTTTTTACATTATTTTTTAATTTATTATGTTCATAAAATATTATTAGTGACATAAAAAAATAAAATTTATAATTATTTTTTTATTTTGACACAAAAAATATAAAAAAAAAATTTTAAAAACCGTCCCAAATTTTTGGAGAATTTTTAAACTCTCAACTTTTTTGAAAAAAATTTCAAAAATGTCCACCCTATCTATGTTAGAAAGTCGTGTTATTTTTTTGCTTGGGTGAAGAGCTAGCCAATTATAATCTCCTGTGTGTCGATTTTCTATGTTTATGAAGATGAAACGGAGAATCAAAAGTTGTTTTCCCTGTCTTTACAATGAAATGCAAAACATAAGGAACGCCATTGACGAATTCTATCAGCAATTCAGTACTGTATAGGGTAAGAAATTACCAAACAGAAAACAGATTAAGCTCAGGGAAGTAGGAAACTGGATTATATTTCAAGAAACTCACAGAGAAACGAATCAACAGGTCACCTGGAGGAAGGGAAACACGAACGGCGTGGCGTGGAATTTCCGATCCGTAAATGATGTTTTCGAGAACGGAGCTTCGTTCAGCCAGACAGGTGGTGGCGTGAAGCCGAACTATATTGCTGAACAAAAATTCAAGGTAGCAGATGCGAGATCTTTGAGGTCATTGACGCGATCCTCTGGTGCTTTACGGTGCCCTAGAATAGGTAGATGCTTGTGATTCGAGACCCAAGCTGATGGAAAATAGCAGCTCTTTACATATAATAGATGCTTGTAAATTTCTATCAATGACAGCAAAAAAAATTTATAAGTTATTTAGACTTAATTTATTTTATTAATCTAATTATTTATCATTATAAAATTAATTGTGGGACCTAATGTTTAGTAAAACCTGCTATCAATGTGAAAGTTATAATAATTTTTCAGGATTCGTTTTTTGATGTGTTGGCTCCAAGGCTAAACCTAAATGCAATCATGATGCCATGAAATCAAGACAAAATTAATGAATACGAATTTAATCGTAATAGATCAAGTCGTTACATGTATCATATATGAATTATATAAATTTTAACATAAAATAATTTAAAAGTGACACAAATTCAATAGGTCGAGAAGCAATATCGGTCTTAGAATGAACTGATCTAATAGTAAAAACATGGCATTTTGTGAAGTCGCCGAATCATCATCTTCCACTTTTTGAAACCAACATTGTTATATACAAAAATCAAAAAAAGAAGAAGAAAAAAACCTAAATTTTGAATCTCAAATCTTAGTAAATTACAAGATCAGTAGGTGCCACAAAATCTAGTAAATGTTTTGGTGAACACAACATTACCATTTGGAAATTCATCCATATTTTGTTGAGTTCATTGGAATTTGTGTGTATTATTCTTATGTTTGTTTATGAGTACTTACAAGTAAGATTAATAATTAAGCTGAGCTACTCAGGCTTATCTAAAAGAAGAGTCGACTCGAACTCGTTCGTATCGTAAATAAGCTAAACTTAAACAAATTTTTAAGCTTTTATATATAAAATAATCAAACTACTAATATTCGACTTAATTTGAACTCAATTCATTTTTCAAACGAGTCGAATTTAAACACTTTTTTAGACTTATTTAAAAAAACAAGGTCGAAAGACCCGACTCGATTAACATACTTTTTTTGACAAGCAAAAGAAACCTAACGGTCTCTAACATACCTACTTGCTAAAAAAACAAAACAAACACTACGAAAAGAAACAAGCTCAAGACAAGCACTTACAAATGAAGCTCAGCTGTTTGATTAAACTTAAAAAATTCCATGCCAATGTAATACCTATTGAACCAGACTCTGGAATTTGACTCTTCTATATTTCCACCCTCTATGCCTTTCTGCTAATCTTCCTCCACTATTACACATGTATTCCCCCACAATCAATTTAAGAGGGGGCATGTCCTCAAAAGGTAAGAAAAAAGCAGATGGTCTAGCAAACACAAACATTTAAACACAATTTGACAGTACAAGCAGCAAATTTCATAAAGTTTAAAGATCCTTCTCATAGTTTGTGGACTAAAAATTGTTAAAGTTCCTCCATTGTGACATAAATCAACTGATGGTTCAAATTACATTTCAGATACAACCCCAAATATTCATATGTTGTCCTGGTTTCTATTCGTGCAAACGAGAAGTGCTCTCCTTCGAGCTCTGTCTTTCATGTAAATTGATTGTTGTTCTTATGAAGAAAGATTACATGGGAATGACACGGGCCTTGTACATGCATATGTAAGCCATATGCCAATCACCTGAAACAAAAATTAAGCAATTACATTAAAATATGTGCAGAGTGTGGGGTAGGGTGGTTGTCGTGGTGGGGTGGGTGCGCATGTGTAAGTGCACGCACGAGCGTGTGTGTGTAGTTGCAAAATAGGTAAAAATCTGGAAAACCGAGATAAAGCCTGCCCATGATGGATAAATATCCCAATGACCGGTCCTTAAAAAGTTAAAGAACAGCCAATAACAATGTAAAGCGTGATTATGTTTGTGCCGGGGGCTACTAGAAGTTGGCGTGAACAACACCAAAGATTGTTTTCATAGGAAACCTCACCTCCTCCTGAAAGTTTTGTGATGTCTTCCTCCCGCTGCGGGATGGGATTATCATCATCAAACTCAATCCATTTCCCTGTGACCAGTAACAATTCTTTCTCAGATAATGAATATAATGTAACACAAATCAGCTCATTTAGACAAACAATTTCTTCCAAAGAGACTGACCACTTTCTTGCTTGACCCAGCCAACATAATGCCCTGAATCAGCACTTCGGCCCTTGTGAGTCAGCACAGCAACCAGATCATATATTCCAGTCAAGTGCATTTTGTTGTCCGGCTGGACACCTGAAACACAGGTTACCAATCAAACTTCGAACAAAAATTACACATACATGTAAGTTTCACAACGAGATCCAGCTGAAGCATATTGAACATTAAACAAAATTTGTGAGCCTTCAAAGTTAAAGGCAAAAGTTGGTCATTGGAGACTGCCCCTAAAGAGTATGCTGTGATCATTGGGAAGCTCAACAGAAAAGAGTCGTGCAGCAAAGGATTTTCACCCACAAGTGCGACCCTCTTGAGTCAGCAAAAGTGTGTTCCCCCCTCAGGCCGAGCTATACTACTCTTAACAACCAGAAAGTGGTCCCAAAAACATTTTGACCTACACCATTGGGTCCCTGAACATAAAACCTTCACCCTGCGGGACCTGCACCCACCCCCTTAGCATATGCTTCAGCAGCTGAACAATGCCACAGAAGATTTCTATTAACAGAATCACTTAGAATTTTAACTGCTTTGGAAGTACCTTTAGATGATTCTTCACGATTTGATGATCCCTGAAAGAACAAAAAACACAATAGTATATTGAAATATCTTCCAGAGTTGGTATGATTGTACAGTTGTAAGTATGTGGCTAGATCAGTCACATACCTCTGCATCAGCCATCTTGACATCACTGACCCTTGGATTGGAGCTCTTGTCACTGGTTTTCAAACCAAGCTTTTTACCTTCCTCGTCTCTTAGAATCTAAAACCACAAAAGCACAACCAAAGCTTAACCAAAAATGATCACAATTACAAAACAAAGAAATCATAGACAAAGCATGCATGCACGCACTGCACGCGCGCGCACACACACAAAATATTTAAATGGTCCGGCTTTTTCAGACCTACGTCTATGGACAAAGGGCGAAGAGAGGAAGAAATTCAATATAGAAATCAAGAACAGAGGTCATTAAGGTAGCAGCTCAAATCAGACCCAAAACCATTTCCACCCAATGAGTCTCAAAAGATGCCTTTCTACTTAAACCCTAGAAAAAACGGCCCTTTTATTGGTCCATTTTACAAGACATGCCCATTTGACAAACAGACTGCTTATAGGGGCTCAGGCCTTCCAGCCTTTAGAAAGGGCCACTTTGTCCAAGGATCAAACTGAATTCAAGACATCTTCATAACAAAAATGGATAGGACAGAACAAGCAGATGCTCAACTAAGAGGGAGACACAACTTGAGTATCATCAATAAAAAAAAGTTTAAAAACATATACCTGGCGAGGAGCTTCCAATCTCTTGCGAAGATCATCTGAGCACAGATCATAAACATCCAATTCCAATGGAAAATCCACTTTCTGTGGAAAGCAAATACATTATTCATTACTTCGCCGAATTCTTCTTTCATATATAAGAAGAGTATCAAATTCATGGGCCACCAAGGCATTTAATATCCACCACTACTGCCAAACTTTCAATGTTCAAATCTTTATACGAGCTTGAACACAGCCTCTCCTCAAGACCAAGCCATAGCCAATAAGAACAACAGGTGGAGAAGAAATAAAATGCAGTTTCAACCAATTAAAAGTAAAAAATAAAATAACGAAAGAAAAGAAAACTAAAACTACCCGAAGAATCTTGGCCTTCTGATTTGATTCCCTTTTCCAGAAGAACCGAACAAATTGAATAGTCAAGTACCTGTTCGTGAAAACAAATAAAACATTAGTCAAAACAGTGCCTAAAAAATTTCTCCTCATCCAAAGAGTAATGCAAAAAAAGCAAAGTGGGAGGAAAGAAGAGGAGGTAGCAAGGAAAGGGAGGGGGGAGGTGAAGTAGTTACATAATTGGATCCAGTGAGCTCTAATGCTAGTGATTGAAAGCCAACATGAGAAGAAAATGTTACAGCAGCACAGCCGGTATGTACCTTGGCAAACCATTAATACGTGAGTCTTTCAAGTGAACAGCACTGCGCCCCAAAGAAGGAGAAGCCTTTTCCAATTCTGATTTCAGTCCCTGCAAGGAACACTTTTTAGATACTAAATCCTTTACTGTGAAATCTAGGGCTAGATGGTTTCATCTCTAAAAACACAGAAATAAACAGTATTTTTACCAAGAAACTTCAGAATGAAGTGACATTTCCAAACCTGTTAAATGTTATATACCTGACTGTTAATATACCACCTAAGATTGTGGTTTCATTAAAGGATACCATTTCATCAGAAGTAGATTGAACAAAAAAAAAGAAATAGGCACAAGATAAAAGCTGAATATATGGGGTTGGCTCCAATGAATTGGGTTCCTCACTTCGTACATTATGCATAGTTAACTGGACTAAGGCATACAACTGACTTCTTGGCATCATTCCTCGCTACAATTAGAATTGGATGTATATTTATTGATTGACTGCACAAAGTTTGTGGGCCCCATGACAATCAATGATTGGCATATGAATTTTATTTTCAGATCATGTTAATTGGGTCCTATCTGTGGTCCAAATCAGTTATACAATGTTCAGATAGTCAAACTGCAGAGGTTTTTCTATTTCCGAGCTACTCATAAGGTAAGTAAATGAGAAACAGCACACTATGAACGTCTAGTTATATATTTTCATTTCAATTAAGCTTCAGTCATATGAGGTTTTTTTAGTGTTTAAGTCATTCACCCTTTTGATAAACCCTAAAGCAGTCCAGGTAAAATTCATATATTTCCTTCAAATTCTGCGCTTTTTTTCCTTCAATTTTCCACACATTAACCTGCAATGGGACCTTAAAAATCAATCCCTTCACAAACCTAATAAACTGCCCCTTAAGCTGATAGAATCAATTTCAAACCATCTGCTAGAGGTTGTAACAATCCAAACGATCCCACTACATCAGGACCCTTAAATTCCTAATTAGACTACCTACGTCCTTCCATGCCAAAAAGATTCAATCCTAACAACCCAAATCCATTTCCCAAATTTTATCTTAACTAACCTTGTGTGTGCCATTTTCGGATAGGCAAGCAAAGAAAGGCAAACCAAAATGGCATTAAAACTCCTTTGAAGTCTCGGATCATGTTGTTTCAGTACTAAAATGCCTTTCAAACCAAGATAGTTAACATCTTCCCTTGGCCCAAACTTTATTCTTTTTTTAACACCATCTTTTATTTTCTAAAATTTCGTGCAACCTACCAATCCAATTCAAACCCCACTCTATCTGTCAATACTGCAACCTTTCTTCCACCTTTTTTTACCACTAAATAAAAGCCTTTTATAGCCTTAGTGCACTAGGCTTCACCATTCGATGTTTCCTAGTACTGTCCTACATTAGGATTTTCATAGCATATCAATAAGGATTTTAAGTGCCATCTAGGAAAGATTGCGACCGTCTTTTCCTCCTTGTTTCGTTGAAACATCTTAGAGGTAAAGAAAGCATGGTATCATGGGGGATGACTGGCTTTAGCCCAATGTTCTTCAGCAAAGCATATTATGATAAATGTATGAATCTTAGATGTTCTGTACTGTTGCTCATTCATGAGAAAATATCTAATTTACTTCACTTTTACCATTTTTTGTGTGTGGCTAGGCTGTCCATTCATCTTGCGGCTATGGCTGCCTGCCCAACAGTCTATTTATACACAGCAAGCCTATCCATTTATCCAAACAACTGCTAGATTACTACTGGTGAATAAATTAGGCACAGATAGACGTTGTGGCATCTCGTAGACCTTCAGCCCAAAAAAAAAAAATTCATAATCCTAGAATGGCCAATTTGAAGATATTCACAATACGATGTAGAT
This sequence comes from Ilex asprella, assembly GCA_023539305.1. Taxonomy (NCBI): domain Eukaryota; kingdom Viridiplantae; phylum Streptophyta; class Magnoliopsida; order Aquifoliales; family Aquifoliaceae; genus Ilex; species Ilex asprella. The sequence continues at coordinate 13,923,127 of CM042202.1, forward strand.
GATACCTATAGTAATTCCACTAAGGCATCATTGGTTGCAGCAACAGTAAGCTCAAACTGAAAAGCTTTTTGTAAATAATGCAAGTAACAGATCTGTACCAGAGTTGCACATTTGATTACAAATGAATATTCCTTTTTGCTCATTGGAACCATATGCATCCATCCGAACAACAGATTAATTGTTGGAAAACATTACGTCTATTTTTGGCAGAAGTAGATCACGAAACAAGTCTGAACCGTCAAGTTGGGATCAGTGGCTTTGAGAGTGGAATTTCACTCATCTAATTCCGTGTTTAAGAGTGGGAGTTTTTTCTAAAAAGTGAAGCTCCTCATTCAAAGAGGGGACATTTGTGTATTTTAAATTGTTATGTACTGAGAAATTTCCAATTTAAACCAATTACATTCAAAGTAGTTAGAACTCCACAACTACAGAGACATTCTAACATGCTTTATTATAAACACCTACCAAATGAAAGGCTGGTAAACCCAAAATGCAATTACTGAGAATTTGTCATGTAAAGAACCATTTTGAGACAAGAATGTGATAGGTAAAAGACAATGCTGTCAATTGGGTAGCAAGACTTACATGCCTTAGCCCCTCGTGCAAATGATTCACCTCATGTGATATGTGGCATTTAAGTGAATAAATTGATTCTGTCTCTGTACTTTCTTCACCACTTTCTGGACAATGCACCCTACCCTCAAATCACCACCAAGAAAAAAATATGCGAAATGAATACTTTTCAAATAAATAAATGAAACTTCATATTTGTTTGCAGCAATTTCAAAGCTATAGAAACAGAACCAGATCATAAAGAGCTACTGTTTTACCATGAACAAACAAACCACTTCTGGGCATCAACCAGCCCATCAAAATATCAAACAAGGAAATCCTACTTTTCTAGACTGCAACATGATTAACCATCAAAATTGCTATTTTATTATATTTAATGATTGGTTAATTGCATATTATTTGTGATTAAATGTGTTCAATTCCTTAATTTTCTAGTTTGATACTTTTTCTAGTTGTTTGGTTTATTTTACAAGTAAATTGGTTGATTTAAAGTAATAATGAATAATGCGAGTGAAACAATCACTAAAAGAAGAATCATAATCGATAAAGATTGAAAAGTCAAGATTGAGATAGGAAGACTTGAAGATAAATCAGCAATTCAATCTTTATAAGAGTCCAAGTTTGAAAAAAAACTCATTTAAAGTTGGATTGGAAAAGTTTTCTAAAAGATAAGGATTTGACACGTCTTCAATATTTTGGTCATAACTTTTGACTCCGATATCCGATTGACCTAATTTTTGCGGGGTTGGAAAGAAAACTCCAAAAGCTACAAAAGTGTATTTCATGAAAATTTCGTGATTCAGCCTCTAAATATACGAAATTCAAGTTTGAAGTTTAAACAGATTGTATACCCACGAGGTCAAGATTTTATGCACGGGATTTAAACGTCTTTTTGGAAAGGAATTCTTTCCAAGCCAACTTTAGATCTCCTACCAATAGTTATCAAATCGTGTATCGGAAGGCGTATTATTTTTTAAAAATAGTATATTGTATCGTATATCGTAAGATACGGTACAATTTTAAATAAATATTAATAAAATATATATACCTTTAAAAAAAATCATACATTCATAAAAACATAGCATTTCATTAATACTCCACCAACTATTCAAATCATCAACATAGTCTACTAATATCATAATGCAAAGTTCACAACCATAGTTCACTAATTCAAACTTTAAACACCAAAAAGACTGGGCTTTGTAAATAAATTAAAAAATTAACATTAATCAAGATTTAAAAATTTTGATACAAAAAACAAAAAAAAAATATTTAGTTTTGTAAATAAATTAACATTATTTCTTCCGCTGCACAGGACCACATGTTTTTTGGAGTACCTGTCTAGCTCAAAACGACGTCGTTCCGTAAAAAAAAAAAAAAGTCTTTACATGTATCGTATCGCAAAAGCGTATCATGCATCAGACGATACAACGCAAAAACGATATTTTAACTCTGTATCGTGACGTATCGTACAATACGTATCGCATGATACTAACAACTATGCTCCTACTTATACTTAAGATTTATTTTACTATAAATAGAAGTTCTCATCTTAGAAGAAATAATTATTATTCTTTTTCCATCTTTTTATTTTAATTTTAGTTTGTCATGTCTGACTAGAAGGTTTAGCTAAGGTTAGGGGATGACCTCTCAATGAAGTACGATACTGTTATCGACTCTGTACTCAATGATTTATGATGTTCTTTTAATTTAACTTCTAACCTTTTAGCAAAAATTTTTCCCTGTAAAAATTCTTAAGTTGTTGTGTCATGTACATCGATTGCTTAAATTTTCCTGCGAGTAAATAACTGGTTATTCCACGCTTGAGGTGATTATCATTATTTCATAAAATAATATAATTTGTTGATTATTCAGGTTCCTGAATAATCTTTTGATTATAACTTTAGGTTTTCTTACTTGAATTAAACGACATCTAATTCTTGTCTCAAGTTAAGACTTGAGTCTTTTATCATTATTGTACGGAATTGAGAGGGAGTACCTAATATTCTAGTATATTTATTTTACTGTTTTAATTACTTAAATCATTATTCTCAACTCAACAATCTTTTAAATAAATTGTCTTCAAAAGTTTATTTTAGTATTTGTGTGATTGCTCTTGTTTTCACAATTCCCTGTGGTTCGACTTCGGACTTCCGAGAAATTTATTACTTCGCACAACCTGCACTTGGATGATCAATTCTAAAGTTGTAACAAGTTTTGGCAAAGTTGCAATTTTACTATTTGCAATTTGCAATTTTACTATTTGACTTTCCAACTTAGCTATAAAAATTGCCAATTCAATTAAGATCTACAATTTGTTTAAACAGATCCTTAACCAAAAACATAAGACTGAATTCCTTCAGAAGGTGTATGACTATAGAATCAATATTCTAACAGAGAAATGTAATTTACTCAGCATAACGGAACACATCATAAAGCTAATTAAACAGTTAATTAGTTTACACAAAGTGAAAACTGATGAGGGAAGCAAATAAAAAAAACTTAGTGAGAGAGAGTGGAGAAGCAAGAGAAAAAAAAAAGCTTAGTGAGTGTGTGTCTATGTGTGTGTGTGTGTGTGTGTGTGTGTGAGAGAGAGAGAGAGAGAGAGAGAGAGAGAGAAGGGGGAGAGATGCAGTAATAACACAAAATATCTGGTTAGATTGTATCATGCAAAAGTTATCTACTGTCACAATTAAGGAAAGATGTTAATGGAAACTCTGTAAATAAAGCTTCACAAATATTAAACCAGATACGTACACTTAAAATAAATGTATTGCTTCCTGACAAAATAACAAAATGTGTTGCTTCCTGACAAAATAACAGTTACACACGATAACTAAAATACCTGCTAACAAGTTCAATGCCAAAAAGTGCCTTGAGTGGATCGGGATTTTCACTGCATTTAAATTACAATGAAGGACTTATAAAATGAAGATAACAAAGACAACCAGCTATCTGTATAGATGCCAGGAAAATGTAAGTTTATAAGGTACCCTATCTAAAAAAGGACTGATTATAAGATAACTTCACTTAGTTACACTGCTACACACCAGATTAAAGTAAGAGCAAAGTTTTCGAGTGCAAGGATAAAGAACAACTGGGTGCCAAGTCTCGTGGCCTGAAAAGGCACTGGAGAGAGTAGGAAGGGGACAGCGGCATGGAAAAAAAAGAACAGGATAAATACTAAATTAATTTTCAGTATGGAATTTATCTGACATCAGTCACACAGACAATCCATTTCATACACCACATGTACCCAACAGTGAAAGCATACTACCTGGAACTTGGTGATTTAAGAGACTGAGAAAGGGTGTACAAAAGTTGTGTCCAACATTCTTCAGCATCCTGTCATTATTTAAAATAATAGGTCAAAAAAAGCAGAAATTCAGCAAATTCCTCAGATTAGGCTGACAGACTATGAGAAAACCTGTTGCATGAAGGATCCATTATGCAGCTGACCAAATTGAGGATACTTCTTCCGCAATACCTGTTAACACAAATGTCTCAATTAATGTACGACCTCTTTTGCCTTAGTTATCAACAAGAACTGCAATATGGCAACCAATAATCCACTCTCAATGTAGTCAGAAACATTTTCTTCAGAGCAAGCCCGCCCTAAAAAGATTCCAAACAAACAAAAGTCCACCTCTTCCCATTATCAAATCAGTGATAAAATTTCAGTCAATAACACACCATATCTCTAGGGTAACTAAGTTAGAACTGAGGCACGTCCAAAGTGATGAATCCGCATCTATATCACATTAGTGTTGTTCTTATACTGTAAGGGATGGACGTATCAGACACTTATCTGTCTTGTTATAACATCTACAGAGAGCAAAAAGTAAGCCCTGATTCTAATGAATTTGGACTACTTTTCTAGCAAGAACACATTTTTTTTTTCTTAAGCTCTAAATATGAGCAATGGGAATTCTCTGCAAAAACTCAAATACATTTTTGCTGCCGAGTCACTGCACACAGCCTGATGCATAGATTTGTGGCAGTGCTGACTTGTCCTTATCATTCAATAAGATGTATTACTTAATATACTTCAGCAGGTTATAGGAAAATCTTCCATCTTTATAGCATTAAACTTTGTTTTCACTTGTAATGAGCAGCCCATGATGGATGAAAAAATGAATAAATCATATATAACAGATAAACAGTAAAATAAGTATATTTACCAGCCAGAACTGCATTGGTGCCACTGGCTTGACATGTCGATCAAGCTCACTGAATAAATCCCGCGTAGCAGCAGTTAATAGATGAGAAGACTGATCCAAATCATTGCTTCTACCGGAATGTGGATATCTAATCACAATAGTACATCACACACAATAAATCAGTCATGACTGAGAAGGGAGAACACATATCTACCATACGAGGACAACACAAACCATAAAAACAAGAAAATAGCGTAGCAGGACCAGATTTGAAAATAAGTTTTTGAACAGGAATGCTCTTCCACAGAAGAAGAGAACTCACTCAATCAAAGCAGACTTCAGCTCTGGAACTGAATGCAAGCACTGGATTGTAGAGTTCATGTAGCAAGTATTTCCTAGATTAAATAAGCCAGCAGAATGGCCCTGGAAGCAGAAAGGACATTAGCTAAAGTCTCAAGCAATTAAAATAAAAAACATTAAGCGAAAAATTAACAAAAAGAAATCAATGGACAAGGCTATAGTACATTTCAGGAAAATAGGTAATGCAGACACAAACCAAACAAAAATAAGCAAAATAGACATAGCAGGAACTCTTAGTGATATAAATGTTGTGTCTGAAGCAAGACTAGCTGACCAAAAATAGTTGGGACAAAAAATTGGTATTTAGAGTTGTCAATCGCAAGATTGTAAAGCCATCTGCAGAGTGCAAATTATGAAATCAGATTTATGTATCAAACAAGATGTTACAGAAATACATAATTTACAAATTGAAACAAATAGGATTGGAAATTCCAAGCTAATTCGATTTAAATTCATCTAAAAAATTCTAAACCTCTCCTCATGAAGGCAATAAGGGAAAATGAGGTTAGTAATCAACCCCGTTTGTTTCATCCTCATTCATAGCCATAAAGTACACCAAGACCGTAATGATGCAGCAATGCCTTAGTTTTTAGATAGGAACAACTATAAATAGGGAGACTTCATGCATTAGAAAGAGCAATGACAAAGAAACTACAATGGCCATGAGGATATTATATAGAGCAAAATCACAGGATACAACCATAATGCCAGATTAAAACACCCAATGAGGTAGTCAATAACCTTACCAAAGAAACTACTTGTTCGTCTTCTGGAAGGTCTTCCACAAAAACAGGGCTTTTCTCTGGGGCCTTCACAATCTCACCTGCTGTTCCCATCATCATCAACTTTTGACCCTAGCAAAAGAGAGAATACCCGGATTTATAGTAACCGATCCCTATGAGTGCATTCACTGTAAGTATATGCGTAGTGTAGAAATGGTTCACCTCTTTTACTCCTAATGTCGACCAATCTGCGTCATCCTATATTGTGAAGAAAAATAAGTCAAGAAGGTTAAACAACTGCCTCAGATAAATCATCATGTTGATTTTCACAAATCTGAATGAAATTTAACATGTCAAAAATTAAATTAACGCAGGCTACTCATGTAATACTATTTCATTACCTTTAGTAAACCACCTTTTACCATAATCTTCTGCCTTTCAGGGGGTACTCCTGTTAGGTCATACAACTGGCATTTGAAAACAATTGGGGGCTGGCTAGTGTCAATTTCCACAGCTGGAAACAGTTCCTTTTGCCATTTTACACTCACTGCAACAAAATTACCACATCGCGGTGTCAGAGAGAGCCCTAAATGTAATGAAATTACTAAGTCGATGCACTGACAAACATTGAGCTATATTCTTCAGAACATTTTTCTCAGCCTTACCAAATCATTAAGTTCACATGCATCAAAGAAGTAAAAAGTGGAAGACATGAAGAGATCAAAGATATAGCCTCCAACTGCCGTACGTGAAGAGAAAACTGAAATTGTAGATCGCAAAGTGCAAATAATGTCTGGTAAAATAACAAATCCCCATTTATATGCCATCCGTAATATCCAAGTGATTGGCACTCTGGGCCATTGGTACCATATCCCTGTGGTTCCTGGGCACGGCCAACTTATAGAACTGTGCAGGCTCCAGGTCCTCGTTGAGTGGGTGCATCATTTCCTAGGCAATGGTCTCTTCACATAGCAAATTGATGACAGCCAAAGTATTTAACACTACAAGGCTGCCAAATATTGTCTATCCACATTAGCATTTATGAAATGGAATTCATGTGGGTATTATTCCTAAAATCACCCAATTTCCCATCAACATGAGAATATGTTGCCACTACATCTGAATTGACAGGATAAGTATAACATAAGGTCTTCCTTTAGCATCAAAAAAATTTTGAGCCAGATGAACAGACCGCTGGAATTAATATAACCATGCAAATTTTTAAATGAGCACAAATGCAAGTGCACTCGTGTGTGTGTGTGTCCGTGTGTGTGTGTAAATACCTGGAGTAAGCATACTCTACATATATGAAAAAGTGATTTCCACAACTAAAAGCTGAGAGAAGTGTGTGGAAGAATAGGGTGGCAGTGGCAGTAGGGAAACTCAGTTCACTATTTTCCTAAATTCCCCTAAGAACAACAATTGCAGTAACTGCCAATTTTTCAGACTGGAATTATATGCACATTTCCTCACACTAACAGACACAACAATTTAACATCATAAAAGGCGTACCCAATATACAAGACTCCTTTCATTGCAAGGTCTAGGTCTAGGGAGGGTTAGATGTAAACAGAGCAAGCAGAGAGGTTGTGCTGTTCCACGACTTGAAACCATGACCTCAAGATCACAATAGAGTAACCTTACCATTGCACCAAGTCCCACCACCATCATAAATTATACTAATCGAGTTGAATAGCAAAATTAGCAACATAAAAATGAAATCATTGATGATCCATCGCATGCCGGTAAACAATAACTCGTCAAACAAAGCTTCTAGGAGCCCTAACAGGAATAGTAAATATCGAATACACCCATAATCACAAAAACAGCTTTTTAAAGGACTCAAATAGATGATATATGACATTAAATCATACACTTGAACCCATTAAATCCAAACAGTGAAGTCGAAAATCGCCAAGACCCAACTCCGAATTACAAAATCACAATAAGAACCACACTCAAAGCTGTTCCATATCAAACGAATAGCAATTTTACAATCGATAAATGAACTATGACTCAAAAGAAGCCAACGATTTGAATATTGCAAAAATGAAAAAAAAACAAAAACAAAAACTGGGAATATGAGCTTGTTAGTTTTTGATTTGATAATAATGGAGAGATAGAGGTACAAACAAAAGGTGAAGGGTTTGAAATCTGACCTGTCGGCATGGTTTTCAGAGCTTCGATGGTGCGCAGGATCGGGAAAGAGCTGGTGTTCTACTGTTTACTTGAAGAAAGGGCAAAGCCAACAAAGTTAATATATGTTCTTCGAATCACATCACATATCGATATGTATGTATTTGAGGGATCAAACCAAAATTACAAATAAATAAATAACAAAAATAAGAATATCTATTTTAATGGGCCTAGGATATGGGCATGGGCCTTCTGTGGAATAACTCAAATTTCAAATTGTTCCATTCCTCTAACAATTACTTATTTTGTGAATGTTAGAGAGTCAACTTTGTTCATTTGGATTTTGAGGAGCGGGATAAATTGTTATAATTAAATGAAAAAGTCTCGGGGGATTTGAAAACGAGCAACCAAACTATCAGAAGTAGATCAGAAATTTCTTGTTTGACAAAGGTATCGTCTACTAAATAAAAGTAAGCAAGCAAAACATGGGTAGCAAAGACAAATTTTTGTGTAGCAATAAAGCAATCTAATTTGTGATTCTATTTAAATAGGCTATTCGCCTAAGTCAATTTCTCATATCGGTTGGCTATATTATGACGAAAAATACAAGAAATAGGTGTGAAACCTTCAAAATTCCAAACAAGCTTTATTTTTTTGTTTGCAGCTTTAGTTTCTGTTATAGGAGTGAAAGGATTCATTGGTAATTTGCCCTTTTACTAGCCTACTATTGATTGTAACCATAGCACTTATAGTCACTCAATAGAGATGTTTGCCTTTAGAATGAAGCTGGATGAACGGGTACTTGAGCTTGGAAATTGATGACATTTGGGGCAAACAACAGTCATAGGGGAGTTCAAAAAAGATTTGATCATATATAGAAATTGAAATATGTGTGGGGATGAGGGCAAATGTAGTCAAGTGGATAAAGACAGTGGATTATGAATCCACCACGCTTAGTTCAATCTCTATCGTCCACCCATCAATAAATGGATTATTTGATATAGAGACACAATATGACAAACCTAGAAAAAATTATTTTTGTAAGTCATCTCGTGGCATTCGAATGCATCTGAGCATTTGGTATCTGATTGAAATATAAAAAGTATAGATTTGCATCGTCTACTTGCTGATAACATAAATGGAATGACCAATCATTAATTGTATTCTTTTTTTAAGAACTCACTAATCGACCTTAAGGAGTTTTTGAACCCAAACTTGCTTTATTGTTAGAGAAGAAGGGAGTACTATTTTTCTGAGTCGTGACTCACCAAAACCAATGATTTTTCTTATAGTTGTGACATCGCTCCACCGTAGCCAATTTGGACCAGGAGAATAATGACACTTGTCATTCAAGATAAAGAGAACAATTTATTTTGCAAACCACCACCGTTGACAAGTCTCTAAGCAAAAGAGAAAAGGTAAAAAACATAGACAAATACGAGCCGACGAGAAATAACATGGTTTAGATTACCAAATATCAAACATTATCGCATTAGAAAATTAGAGCCCATTGCCTTTTTAAATTTTTTTCCAATGCAAAAACTAGAGACAAAAAGGGACATAGGCCACCAGTTAAGGCCGGTTTTCCTTAAGACCACAATGCAATAACTTGTTAAAGTTTCCTTCTGACCTCAAAACCTTGACCAATTAAAGCACTTAGAGCAATTGAAAAATTTGCCATAGACCGAAAATGCCTATATGAGAGATAGTCGACAGTTGATACCCTTTAATAACTCATTTTTTCTATTTCTAACCAGGATCCAACCATCAATCTTTAACATTGTGGGTCTATATCTTCATCCCATATTCTTCAATATATATTTTATTTTTCTCTAACGAGGAGAAACTTGTTATATGACAATCACCTTGCATCCAACCATGTTCGTGTCATATTTTTTTATATTGAGTGTCTTGTCTAGGATTAACACACGAGAAGGATTGCTATCAGATTGGGATAGTTTTCTTATATATATACCAGTTATTGTATGTGCCTAAAAGACACAGAGTAATAAAAAAAATGATTAACAATAAATATATTTGTATTCACATCTAAAATTAAATCACAAATATAGAGAAGAGATAATAAAATTTAAGCACCGGTTATAGTGGGAGTGAGCAATAGTAATAGTGGTGGATGGTAGTAGCGGTGATAGTGGTGATGGTCGTGAAGGGTGGTGGTGAAGCGATAGGGGGTAGTGGTGATAGAGGTGGTGGTTGGACAGTAACGATAATGGTAGGGTGGTGGTAAGGTGGTGGAGGGGGTAGTGGGGACGATGGTGGTCGGGCGGTAGGTGGTGGTGGTAGTAATAATGACGACGATGGTGATAGTAGGGCAGTTATGGTTGTTGTGATAGAGGTAGCGGTGGAGTGACAATGATAGCAAAGTGGCAGTGGCGGTGGGGTGGTGACGACAACTGGTGATGGTAAACGCAGAGGGGTGACGATGGTGGTCGTGAGGTGTTGGGTGTGGGGTGGCTACGATGGAGGTGGTAGTGATAGTGGTGATGATGGTGGATAGGTAGTTTAGGGGTGGGGTGGCAGTGATGGTGGTAATGGTAATGGTGATAGTGGTAATGGTGATGGGTGGTGATAGTGGTGATGGTGGTAGTGGTGGTGGTGGGGTAGTTCTAAACATTTTTTTTGTAAGTATTTATGAGAAATTATAAGTATTAAAAGTACTTTTAAAAAGTCATCCAAAACACATATTTGGTGACCTATTTTTCCTATCAAATTTGCAGTGTTAATATTACCCATTAGATTAACTTTGAAATAAAATTGAAAAAGATCTCAACTGCGAATAACAAAAGTCATTTTATTTATCTTTTGAGATTTAAATTGTATTGTACTTTACTATACAAATTATTCTTTATATTCTTTTTTTCATATCCTTAAATAAGATAATGAATAAGACCAATGGTCGCTTGAGACATACACAACACATGTTGTAACTTCTTATGTTTATTTCAAAAAACAAATTCATTTATAAGAATTTATATCAAGCATAGCCAGTCTTCGGTATCTATTTAAGACCAACGATGGAAATATAGAAATATATACACACCTAGAAACTATAAATGGACAGTCTGAAAATTGGTGTTTCTGCTAGAGTTGTTTTTCTCTTCTCAAAACCAACATTTTCATATACATTCAGTTTTTATATAATCCAATCCAGTATATCGTTGATTGAAAATTATTTCATTTAATTTAACAACAATCAAGAGTTGTTCGAGATACCTTTTTGCGAGTGCATGCTTGTGAATAAGCAATAATTGAATCTTAGATGATAGGACTTCATAACCTACTGAACTAAGTTTCATATTCAGAGGGATATAAATCTATTCTTAAAGACAACGGTTACACACCTTTATCGATAAATTTACTTATCTTACTTGTTTATTATCTGACTTGTAGCATTCTTGACTTGAAATTTTCACAATAATACACAGTGCAAGTATCTAAAAATACTAGATACATCAGAGTTATTATGTTAGACTTTGAGTCATATAGTTTATTATTTGTTCTGACTTGGCCCTTTTGTGGCATATATTGGGGTACTAACCTCACTTCTATATTTTTTGAGAACGAGAATTGATATATGACTTATTCGAAGTTATCACTGATATGCAAATAATGCATAAATATTTTCATATCGGAGTAGCTACAAATCCACGTTGTGGATAGATAGGTAAATGTTGCTCTTCCCCAAAAGGGAAAATCTGCTAGCTAGGGTGGCGTTTGGAAACGATTAAGTTTTTGGTTTTTGATTTTTTTTTTTGATTTTTAGAGTAAACAGACAAAAAAAACTCATTTGGCAACTATTTTCGTTTTTTTTTTATTGAAATCGTTTTCAAAATCGGCTCCGTTTTTAAAAACGTTTTTGAAAAAATGAAAAACGATTAACGCGGCTTTGCTTTTAATGAGGTCAAGGCTTCGAGCCTTATTAGCACCAAAAGACATTTATTTTTCACCCATATAAATAGTACCCAAACCCTAACTCCTCTGTCTCTCTTGCCTCCAGCGTGCATTCGTGCCTCCCTCTCTCTCTCTCTTTCTCGTCTGTCATCTTCGTCGCCAAGCACACGCAGCCGAAGCACACGAAGAAGCCGAAGCACAACCCAGTGGTGAAGGGGAGGGTTTTCGGTGGTGAAGGCAGTGGTTTTGGGTGGTGAAGACAGTGGTTTTGAGTGGGATTTGATTGGGTAGTGGTGGTGGGTGGGTTTCGGTGGTGAAGGCAGTGGTTTTGGGTGAGATTTGATTGGGATTTGATTCGGTGGTGGTGGTGGGTGGGTTTCGGTGGTGAAGGCAGTGGTTTTGGGTGAGATTTGATTGGGATTTGATTCGGTGGTGGTGGTGG
>CM042202.1:13935831-13945887 GCA_023539305.1 Ilex asprella
TCAATGGTGGGGTTTCGGTGGTTGTGGGGTTGGGTTGGGCGGGGGGGTCAGTGGGTGGTGAAGGCAGTGGTGTTGGGTGGTAAATTTTTGACATAATACCAAATAAATTTTTTATTTTTATTTTCACAATTTTTTAAATATAAATGACTAACAAACATGTTTTAAATTTTTAATTTTTATCACAAAAAAAACCAAAAGTGATTCTATTTTTTATTTAAAAAAAAAACTAAAATCGAAAATATTACCAAACGAGCCCTAGAGTTGTGGTTTATCTGGGCTTGGACTCTTGTCACTCTTCATCGATTAAAACGGTACGTTGGCCGAGTCCAAGCCGTCATGCAATAGCATTTTAAGGGTGAGGAGTATTTAGTGATGAACAGGGTACAAGTGTAATTAACCCTAAAATTATCGAACATCATTTTGATTATAATTGGAGGGGAAAATAATATCCCTAATTTTGTTCCTCTCGGAACCTCCAGGTTCGATTCCCTCTGACCAGTCTCTCCTCCTCCTTCTCAAGATCACCACCGAACCAAACCACAACACAAGGCTACACACCAAGAAGTGAATTGGAGTGAATTGGTTAGCCCAAACAATGAACGGAGGCTCCGGAAAGTTTGGCAGAAGCGGCGGAGGCGGCCGAGGTGGAGGCGGTGGTCCCGGAAAGCGTAATTCCCACTCCAACTTCCACCCTCCGCCGCTTCACCGGCCCTCCGCCACTCCAGACGGCGGACGCCTCTCCATGGGTGGCGCTGCCGGACCTCGTAACCGCACCACGACCTCTGGACCCACCACTTCCGCCCCTCCTACGTCCGAGGAGAACTTCAGTCTCGTCACTGACAATCCTCTCAATTTTGCTATGATTATACGGCTCGCGCCGGACCTTGTGGAGGAGATCAAGCATGTCGAGGCTCAGGGAGGTACGGCGCGAATCAAATTTGATGCCAATGCCAATAATCCACTGGGAAACGTGAGTTTCTTGATCAAATTATCTTACTTACGTTTTGTGTGTATTTGTATATATATTTTTTTAATGTTAAATTGAATTTATTGGTTGCAATTTTGAAGTTTTTTCTTGGGGTGCTATTGAGTTTGCTTGCTGACATGGTTGTTTCTCTGCTATGTAATTTTATTTTGTTTTGGTAATCATGGCATCTTTGCTCTTGGTTTACAGAAACTTTGCAATTGAATAACTAAACAATTTTCAATAAATTTTGTGGTGGTTATCATTCAGTCATTACTATATGTTTTCCCCGCATTTGGTTGTTAAATTAGTTGTAAGGTTTCTGTGATCAATTGTCATTATTTTCTAGGCCCGTATGAGAATTCAACTGGGTCATTGTAATCGTGTAAATTAGTAGGTTTTGATATTTTCCGTTCGAGGACCGATAGTACTTGAGATTTTCCAGAGAGCCGAATTGTTGATAAATCATTTTTTTTTTTTGCTAGTTTTTTTTTTGGGGGAGGGAGAGGGGGACTTGAACCCTTGATCTCAAGAAGGCAAAACCTTCACAAAGCAAGCAGTACCGTTAGACAAAAGGCAAAGTCTTTCCTGAAAGCTGAATTGTTGATGAATCATACCGTTGTATCATTTCAATACTTGTTTCAGGCAAAGTCTTTCATGAAAGCTGAGAGTTGTTCTGGACACTGATCACTTTTTCATTCCTTTTTCTAGCCGCGTTAGTGGAATTCTCCTATTCCTTTGGGGCTTTAACCAGCCCCCTTGCAGGACCCCAGACATACACACTCACGACTCCATTGCCACCCTTAGTTTCTTGTCCTACCAGAAACAAATTTGGTCCGTGTCTGACTTAGGTTGCTTTCTTAGGCACAATGGCATGCAAGCAAGGCCATTGAGATTTTAGAACCAATATCTCCATGATTTTAATTTCGACTAGAATTTTCTGTCACTATTTCAAAAACTTGTGTACCTGCTAACCTTTGTCCTCTTTTTTTTTCCCCTTAAGTTGTCTGGTTTTATGTTGAAAGGTTTGTTAATTGTACTTTCTTTTATAAATTTTAACAACTGTCCCATTTTGTATTAGACTATAATATGTATAGCTGCAATAAGATTCTATTGAATGTTGTATTTATTGTTGGTTCACTATGGTTTTGACCTGTTGTGGTTTGATCAATTATATTTCTAAGAAATCCATTATTGCATCAGGTTATTGATGTAGGTGGTAAGGACTTTAGATTTACGTGGTCACGGGAAACAGGAGACCTCTGTGACATATACGAAGAACGTCGAAGTGGTGAAGATGGAAATGGTTTGCTCGTTGAATCTGGGTGTCCCTGGCGAAAGCTGAATGTACATCGTATCTTGGATGAATCTACTAAAAACCATGTTAAAATGCGTTCAGAGGAAGCTGAGCGCAAGCTCAAATCACGCAAGTATGTAATGAGTTTGTTACAAAGGAAGTTTCACACATCCAGTATTTTTGGCCTAAGCAGATTTATATTGCTTTCTTAGATGTTTTGATTTTTTTTTTTCCGAATACAATTTCAACTAATTTCAAAATTCTACGTTTAACTATCTTCACTAGATGTATGTTAAGTGATATATCCAGGAAATTTCTTTGTGGTGTATTGATTTCTCCTTAGGATTATGGTGGTACTGTTTGATTATTTCGTGTTCTATCTTTTCTCCAGCCAAATATGCTGTATGTCTCGATTGTGTGTTTGCTTTTCAGGGACTTGTTAATTGAAAAACACCACATGTTATTTCTGTAGGTATAGTCTCTTTTGTTTGCTAACCACACATGGTTGTCAGTCCCTCTAAACTTCTGTGCTTGAGTTATCGGTCAACGTATCTAATTGGTTAGTTCTCAGAAGATGTTTATTTGTGAATTTTGCTTTTATATTAAGGTTAGGTTTGTGTGGTTTAGAATTAATCATCATTAGAACCAAACATGTGAGCAAAGTCTACCAACGCTAAATTCAGCCTATACTCCTTGCAAAAAAGATGTGTCTGATCTGGCCTAATGAGAACTACTTCTATTTAATAGTTGAAATGATGCATCCTTGGTTACCTTTTTAAATTTTCATGTCAAAACAATTGCTGGAAGATTGAATGTGTTAAGCTGCTTGGAGTTTTTTTTTCCTCTATTATGTTTTGAAGTTATATTGATTGCATTTCTTAATAACAGAGCCATTGTTCTAGAACCCGGAAACCCCTCTATGAAGAGTCAAATGAAGGCCTTAGCTGCTGCTGAGGGTAAGCTTTAGATTCAAACGTCACAATTTCTTTCTTAGTTTCCCTAGTGTACTAGCTACTTTCTGGTTTCTCCTATGCCCTCAGTCGTATAGTCATGCTTTTGCCCTGTGGTGATACTTTTCAGTTTTCATGAATCCAGCACTTTGATGTGAAATATGCACCTGTATCATCTTTGAGCATGACTCTGCTGAATTAAGAATTGTTTTGGATTTTAACATGCTTTTGTAGTTGTGGGTGGAATTTTCTTTTTCCCACTTTTTATCTTTTGGTAGTTGCGGGTGGACATAATTTTCTAAATTTGAGTATTTCTCACATTTTCCTGTGTCTGCTTTTGAGAAGACATTTTGTATTACCACCATTTGATTGTTCTTTCTATAATTATATCATTTCTTTTGAAGTCCTATTAAACAGTGGGAATCATCATTTATATCTCTTCACTCAAATTTTCATTGTCCAGCCCAGCAAAGAAAGGATTTTCATCATCCATGGGTATGGAGAAATCCTTGGGCGATACCCTCCTTCCACCCCATTTTTTTTTCACGTTTAAGAAAATACAATTAAGGCAACATGATCAGCATGGCTCCATGTCTGGTAACTGATTGGATATTATGTATCAATGATGGTCATGAAGATTTATAACTTGCAAGCGACCAAGGGAGTTTTTGTGACCTATGTGAATTAAAAGTCTACACATCTGAGGCTTGCAGTTTCAGTATTGATTTCCTATTATATTTATTTGGATATAACATTTTTACTAATATAATCTTCTTGTGATAGATGATCATATGCTTAAAGGCTTTCGTGTGTAAATTCCTTCTGAAGAACCTGTATACAAAACTCGGGCTAACAACTCAAAGTTGTGTGCTCAAATATGATGACAGTCCCTTGGTGCAAATAGTTCCAAATTTTAGGTTGTATGAACCATATTGGTTAATAACCAAGCTAGTGTAGATTGCCAAGAAGTTGGTATCTGAGCCTCCTGGAGGAAGTGAATAATTATCCTAGGCACATGCAGTTCCCCATCCCAAATGGACTAGACATTTACTTGGATAGGTTTATGGGATGGCCCTAAGGAGACTACTCACTTAGGACCTCTACCCTTTGAAGTGAGCACCTGTTTGCTTAAGTTCATTTCTAACCTTATTTTCTTGTTGCAGCCAATCCATGGAGAATGCCTTTTAAACAAAAGAAAGAGCCTCCATTCAAAAAGCAAAAATCTGAACCACCTCTGGGTAATTATATTATTTTGTAATTCCTTTCGGATTTTACTTTCTTTGATGCTCCACTTGGTATGGTAGATGAAACCCACGCAACATACAAGTGGTTAGATTTTAACGATCAAATTCTTAAAGGTGGATAATTTTTATTGGCTTTGGCTTTTGTTTGATTTTGTATTTCTTCCATCATTGTCATGCATTAATTACAGTGGGAGGACCTCCTAAATCTGTTTATAAACCTGGATTGTCCTCAACAACTCCTTCAAAGGGCAGGCCCTCCGCTTCCCCTGTGCCGTGTCCACCAGAGCAGTCTGGTGCATCTGCATCCCCATTCGGAAGTGGTAATCTTACTAAGGGCCATGCAAATGTAGAAGATGCCATGCCCACTCAAGCCACGAGTAAGGAGAATGCTACTATCTCTGAGAAAGAAATGTCCAGCCGGCTGGGTAGTGGTGTTGTATGGGATAAACCAAAATGCAAGGGAAACGTAGGAGCTAAACCTATGGATTTGCGGAGTGTGCTAATTTCTCTACTCATGGAGAATCCCAAGGGTATGAGTCTTAAGGTCAGTATGTGGTTAGTATCAATGCTTAGCTCAGTTTGCTGCTAGTGGATTCTTCAATCCAAGTGCTTATCAAAGAAAATTTCCTTTTTTCCCTTACTTTGGTTTTTTTTTTTTTGGGTGGGGAGGTTTTTAACTTCTTCAGTGCTATTTTTAACATTCATGTAATCTCCGTCGTTGCCTCATCACAGGCATTAGAAAAAGCTATTGGAGATACAATTCCCAACTCTGTAAGGCAGATAGAGCCCATCATTAAAAAAGTAAGTAGTGGAAGTCCTTGATACGGTTATTTGTAAGGGCTGTGAATTTATGTATTCTCATTTAATTTTGAGCATCAGATTGCAACTTTCCAAGCTCCAGGAAGATATTTCTTGAAACCAGAAGTGGAGTTGGAAAGCTTCACGAAACCTTTGTCTGAAAGTGGAAGGTACCCTCTGTTTCTTACTGCAGTGCTGGGCATGTTTGGGGCCTCCAGTAAAGTAGCCGTTTATCCATATGATTCATTATTATGACCTTTTTGCTATCTATTATTTACTTTATTTGCTTTGGGTGTGAATAACAGCCAGTAGTTACACAATACCTGTATTTGTTTCGATGACCGTGCTTTTGTACCTAGTGTGTGGTGGGTATTATTAGAAAGAGGAGGCAGCTAAAGGTATTCTCAGAACAATTCACTTAAAACATTACTTGTCTAGTAGGGGGTTAGGATATATCTTATGAAAGACAATTCATTACCTAACCAATAGTAAAATGGAAGTTGAATGGAGAGACTAATGGATCACAGGTGATCTGTGTTGTGACATATTTGATGTGAACTTATGTTGAACACTGATTCTGTTGGACAAATTTACCACAAATGCTTATATAAAAAAAGAATTGTACTAAGGTTCTGTTTGGCTCAGTATCAGTGCTATATTTTTTTGAGTAATTTTGTCCTCGTTTTTCATCATGTTGTATGGATTTGGGTGGATTTCTGTCCCTGCACACTGCACATTCATGTGTATGTTTTGCCTTTTCAGTTCTCCTGAAGATACTCTTCACCAATCACCTGCCCCCGAAGACAACTGTGATCAACTACCTGCTCCCGAACCCATCTTCTCCATGAAAGACAATACAAAGGAATTGGAAGAACAGGCACGGTTGAATTCCAAACCCGCAGAAGAATCAAATGCTACTGAAAAAATTGATATTTCACATCATTCACTTGAAGGCCCGGCTGGTAGTTCTAGTGATAGTGGAAGCGACAGTGACAGTGATAGTCACAGCAGTGCTAGTGGTAGTGACAGTGGAAGCCATAGCAGAAGCAGAAGTAAAAGTAAAAGTAGAAGCCCAGTCGGAAGTTTGAGTGGAAGTAGCAGTGACAGTGAAAGTGATGCCTCTTCCAACAGCAAGGAGGGGTCTGATGAGGATGTAGATATTATGACAAGTGATGATGACAAAGAAACCAAGCACAAATTGCGAGCATCTGAACCTGGGTTATCTACATCACCAATTCCTTGGAGAACTCCTGATGGTGAGCCTGTTCATAATGGGATTGATGAAAATCAAGATGGGCATGGTTCTGATATAGTTGAGATTGAGAAAGATTCGCTTGATGATGAGCACGAAGCTGAAATGGCTGTGGTTATTAATTCAGCTCCTAATAAAGAAGGAGAAAAACCTTTGGAAGAGACCAAACCCTCCTCACCAGATCGTCTTGAGTATCAAAAGAATCTAGTCCGGAGAGGAAATTTTAATATAGAAAAGGAAAATATGGCTAGGGCTGATTTCAAGGATGAACAGCCTGAGAGCGTTGACAAAGTATCGAAAGGTAAATCCAAAAGAGTACCTAGTGGGAAGCATTTTGATAATAATAAAAGATTTAAACCAGGAAACTTGGCTCAACCCCAATTTTCTGGGGGCAGGAACCCCCTTCTCTCAGGGAGTCCTCACAATTTATCTCACGAAAGTCTAGTTGAAGGACCTTACAAGGCCCCTACAACCCATATGATGATGACTATACCGGCCAGGGATGGAACTGATTTTGACTTACATAAAGGTTACAACCAAGCAATTCCTGGAAAATCTGTTTCTGGTTCTCAGCATTCAGATCGGGGATCTGTTGATCTTAGTACACGGGCAGATCCTCCTGCTGCTGCAGACAGGCCAGGTAAACATGCCGAGAGATTGGGCCGCAGCATTAAGCACTCAGAAAGAAGCCTTGAAATGCATGAAAGTTTTCCCACCCAGAAAAATGAAGTTAATAGAGAAGCACAAGTTGAAGATGGTCACATTCAGAAAAAGCTACTACATTCTAAGGAAAGTGGTGTCAGAGAGGCTGATTCCCAATACAGGAAACAGAGTGAATTGGTTGGGAAGGTCAAAAAGGTTGGATTAGTTTCAAACTCAAACACAAGATTTTCCCCCAAGGATAGCAACAAGACTGGTATGGACAGATCTGGTGTCACTAATGGGAGAGGTAGTATACTCCAAAGGGAACTTTCGGACTTGGAATTGGGTGAATTTCGTGAGCCCTTTCCGGAGGAAACACCCGGAATGAAAATGCGATTTGAGAGGAAAGGTTCCTTCAAACTCTCCGAGAACAAGCAAGCCACATCAAATTACCGGAATTCAGATTTGGGTGAAGGAAAACCTGCTGGGAAAACAACTGCAGATTCAAGAAAGCCATCCCCACCCCATTCAAATATTGGGATTGCTAGCAATGCTGAGGGCTTGTCTAAAAAGAGGACCCCTGATCATTATGTAGAAGAGTTTGCAAGATCTTATCATGGAGTTGAGCAGCCTCAGCACTTATCCAGAATAGACCATAGTGAAGTTGGGACCCTTTCTAATAAGTTAGCAGACGTTAGTGGTAAAAACAAACACAATGAAGCTGGAGGAAGCGGTCCGGCAGAGTATGAAGATACACATAGGAAGGTGCCTGTCAGTGCACCACTACAGAATGATTCTAGACGAGGTGCAGTTTCCCCTTCTACAAAGGGAAGTAAAAAGCAAAAATGTAGTACATTGGCTGACTTCACTGAGGTACAAAGGGATGCTTCTTTGACGGAGAGAAATGACAATGGTCGAAAGTGGAGAGAATCTTCTTCGGATGAGAATAGCTGTACATATTCTAAGTATGAGAAGGAGGGGCCGGAGCTAAAGGGACCAATAAAGAATTTCTCTCAGTAAGTATTATATAATTCTGACAATAATGATGCTGGCAGTATCTGTAATAGCGTGTGCGATGTACCCACTTGAATGTTGCACATTTGGTATTGTTTCATGTGTTTTTTTTTTCTGTATGCATCTTTAGGTATAAGGAATATGTGCAGGAGTATCATGAGAAGTATGATAGCTACTGCTCGTTGAACAAAATCTTGGAATCCTACAGGTATGTGAAACTATATATGCTCATTTTCAAGGTTTCAAATTGATTCATTTTCTGTTTTTGTGGACAATGGAATCTGGTTGTTTGTCGAAATTGTGTTATCTGAAAAAAAGGTTTAATTCTTAAATGTTCAGGAATGAGTTCAATAAACTTGGGAGGGAACTTGAAATTGCTAAAGGGAGGGATGCGGAGAGGTACTACAGCATCTTGGAGCAGTTAAGGGATTCCTATCGCCAGTGTGGAATGGTAGTGTTATATTTTTTGTTCCTCTGATGTTGCTTTTGCATATGTGGGTGATAGTATGTTTCGGTGAATTGACCAAGAGCATGGGCAATAGATTTGAATTTTGGCAATCTCGATCAAATTTCAATTTTTGCACATATTTTTTTTTTAGAATTCTTATGATGCCCATCTATTTTCTCAGTTGAAGACCTTATTATTTTAGAATCATTATGATAGTTCTAGTATTGTGAAAACCTGCTTGTTTGAAACTGCTTTTACTGACCTGGCCAGTTTAATTTGGCTGATGATAACTCTTAAGCCTGCACAGGTAGGTTGTGGGGGTTTACACTTAAATGGGATTTTTAGGGTTTTTAACCATTTTATATAGTTATACCTTTTTGTTTTCAATTGACGAACTTATTAGACAGTCTCTCCTGTGCTGTGAGAAAGAGCTGGGTGCTCTGGAGTTGAATGTATCAGGAATTACTGTCTTCATCCAAAGTCCCATGTTCATTTTAGTATTTTATGTGAACTTGATTTAATTTTGTAAGTAGTCTGTGAAAACAGTGTTGGACCAGTATTTAACCAAAACTTCGACTTACCATAACTTTTTTTTAAAACGTTTTCACAGTTTCTTATTGAAAAAGGTGAACAACTTTGTTTGTTGTCATATTTAGAATTCCAGAATTTGATAGAAGTGTTGTTTGAGACTTGCTCCCGGGAAGGTCTGCTGCTCCCTATTAGACTGAATAATGACTGCAATATTTTGTGTCTTTGTCTATTTGCTGTCTGGATCACATAACAATTTAATTGTGCAGAGGCATAAACGCCAGAAGAAAATATTCGTTGTGCTTCATGAAGAATTAAAGGTCATTATCCAACCAGCTACTTCCATATGTGGATGATATATTACAACATTTTACTGTAGCCTTTTGTAAATTGATTAAATTATTAACTATGACTTGTGTGCACAGCATTTGAAGCAGATGATTAAGGACTACGCTGTTTCATATACAAAAGATTGATGCTTTCTCCTGAATTTAGGATTTACTTGAGGGTTCTATTCGGAGACATCCATGCCTCTACGATGGTGGGAGTCCACTGTAAATGAATGTGACTGGCTCCCTGGAGAAATGGAGGTAATCATCGATTTACACTGTACTTGGAAAAAGAAACCATAACCCTGGCCTTGTTCAGAATGAAGTTGAAGGCGGGTTAATCTGAGGTGAAGTCGCGAGGCCATGACACACGATGGACGTGCTAATGCCTTTCAAAGGCTTTAGAGCAATATGAGAAGGGGGAATTTTGGGATTATACTCCGTCAAGATGGTATTGGTACATGTACAGGAGATGTACTTGTGGTTTACGACTACGTTTTTATTTTTGCTGGGACATGGTAGTTTCTGTTTTTTTTTTTTTGGCTGGGACATGGCAGTTCCTGTTGTTCAAACAGCAACACTGCTAGGAC
>CM042202.1:13953188-13974577 GCA_023539305.1 Ilex asprella
ATATATATATATATATATTAGTATAAATATTAGTCATCATATTATTACTCATTTGGTTAAATAATCGAGTTTTTATAATTTTTATAATTATAAATATTTTATCTATAATAAAAATTACAATCGATAAAGTCAATCTCAAAGTTCCACCAATTTTCAACTCTTCTACTATCGTTTGTACTCCACGAAGTCACCCGACCACATTTCATACATCACTCTTCACATATCAAATTTAAAATATTATTTAAAATTTAATTTTAATTAAATAAAATTATTCTTAGTTTGATAATTTTAAATATTAATTTGGTATTAATTTAATAAAATTAAATTTAATTTAGTGTTAATTTGATAAAATCTAGTATTAATTGAAAAAAATTTAAATGTTGCTTTAATGAAATTGAATGTTAATTTGATATTAAATTAAATAAATGACATTAATTTGATTAGGTTAAATGTTAAATTAA
The DNA here is from genome assembly GCA_023539305.1 of Ilex asprella. Taxonomy (NCBI): domain Eukaryota; kingdom Viridiplantae; phylum Streptophyta; class Magnoliopsida; order Aquifoliales; family Aquifoliaceae; genus Ilex; species Ilex asprella. The sequence goes on from CM042202.1 coordinate 13,953,650, forward strand.
TAGAATTTAATATTGTATTTAATATAATTAAATTTTAATTTGATAAAATTGAATATCAATTTGGTGTTGATTTAATGAAATTAAAATAATAATTTAGTGTAAAATTAAAAAATAATATTAATTTGATTAAATTAAATATCAAATTTGTGTTGATTTAATGAGATCAAATGTTAATTTAATTTAATTTAAATTAAAGATATTAATTTAATAAAATTAAATATTAAATTGATAAAGTTGAAAGTTAATATAATATAACTAAAAAAGAATGCAATGAAATTTCAGAATTAAGAGGGGTGTTATTAAAGTTAAATTTATTTATAAGGTGTGTGAATGAAATTTATCCCATAAAATCTTAAAGGGTATTTTTGTAAAACAATACTCAATGTTAACGCTTTAAGAAGAGAACAAATGATAAGGGGTTGTCATTGAAATTTTAAAATTGAGAGGGGTGACGTTGAATTTAGACCTAACGACGACAGGGGCGACGATGAAAATTTCCCTATTTTTATCCCAATGTGCAGCTAAAACCATGCTCAATACACCAGTCTCTTTTCTCCTTTCTCGCCGCATTGAAGAGCCTCTGCCGCCGGTCAGCCGCCGTGTAAGCTCTCTCCTCTTCTCTTCTTTCAAAACAAACACACTCACACACACAGTCACAAAACAGACAGTCAGCCCCGCATACAAAACACACAAACTAATTGATTCACACACATATTTACATACTCGCGCAAAGTCACACACACACACCGTCCTCTCTCGCTCATCGTCCCCATAATCCCTGCAACCTAGGTTAGTCTTACCCTTCTGTACGTGTCTATTCGCTTTTGATCGTGTCACAGCTTTTGAGCTGTCAGATTTAAGTAAGATTGTGCAGAAAGTTTCTTTAATGTAAATTATGATATGTTCTTCTGAAAGGGGTGGAAATTTGTTACATGTTTTGGGGAAATGAGTTGGTTTTGTGGATCTACAGATGGTTTTTCAAATAGATTGTGAATCATCAAGGAAATAGGTTTTCTGACTTCCCTTTCCAGAGAAATTTGATCGGGAAAGTTTGGTTATTATGCGTGTGTGTGTGTGTGTGTGTCATCTTCTCTGTAGTATGCAGTGATAAATATGCCATAAGCTATTGTTCAAGTATGAAACCTTATTAATGCCTTGTATCAATCTCCAATGGAAACCCAAACCCTTACCCAAATTTGAGTAAAAAAAACAGGGTAAAAAGCTTGGTTTGGTATAGACTTCTCCAATGGAGAAACCCAAATTTAAGGAAGGCAAACTTAAATTTAAAGGAGGACAAACCCATCTTTAAAAGATAATAAAATCTAACCACTGGTGAAAAGGGCCAAGTTATGAATCTCTCTTAATTTTGTATGGGTTTGGGTATATATTAGAGAAGATTTTTAAGGCCTTTTTTTTTCATCCCAAATTAAATTTGGGTCTAAAAGAGGGGAGGGTTGGAGATGTCCAGAAAGTTCATTTTTCCATGGTCTTATTAATTTTCAGAAGTTTTGGTGCTGTAAAACTTTTTTCCTTACCAACGTGCTTGTGCAGTGTACCTATATAGCTACATCAGTCAATGTTTCTGTTTTGTAGCTGCAGATTGCTAAGGTGACAGACTTTGAAGGTTGGGGAGGGCATACCCACTCTTCTTGGTATATTAGACATTTATAGTTGAGTGGGTGGAGTTCCGCGAGCAGGTGAGAATGGGAAGAAGGATCTTGAATGATGCACTGAGGACAATCGTGAATGCTGAAAAAAGAGGATTTGCCACTGCTCAACTTCAACCCGTTTCCAATGTCATGGCCACATTTCTCAAAATCATGAAATATCGAGGTATGCTAATCGATATGTTATGCATATATTCCACTTACGCACACAATAAAGTTCACATTTCCCCTAACTTGCTGCATTTTGTTTGGCTATGAAAAAACTTGAGGAAATTATAGAGAGGATTGAGAGAATAAAACTTTTCAGTTCAGTTTTGTTCTTGTGTGATTCCTGAGTAATTGAAGGGTGGTGTTAAAAACACGTTTCCAATTATTATACTTTTTTGGATTGGTATCACAATTATTCTTCCAAAGTAATTGAAGTGATTCGACTTTTCTTTTTCCCTTGAAAAAATCAGATTGTGTAACAGTATTTTTGTAAGGTATTCCTTTTTCATTTTCTTTTATTTTTTGATTATTTACATGGTTAAATAAGCAAGGGGGTGATCAGTTCTTAATCTTGTAGATGTTGCAAGATTGGGTTGAAGCTGAGTTGCATACATTCTAGTGATCAGGAGGTTTCAAGAGGATAAATTCCAGTACTTCGGAATTGCTCTAATTACAAAATGAAATCCCTTTTGTCTTGATTGAAAAAAAATCTCTTTGCTGAGTTGACGCTACACAATTCAGAAGAAGTAAAAGGTTTCTAAGTTGGCTACCCATGCTATAATTGGCATGTTCCTCTTTATCTATTCATTTATTTTCTTCCCTTTGCGTGGGAAGGAGGGCAGAGGGGCTTTTTAGTAGATGCTTAAGAAAAAAGATCTAAGGGGCATTGCCTTACTTCGGGTGTGTTAGGTTTCTCGAAAAGAGATGAAAACAAAAAGAGGAAAGCTAAGAGGAAATTGTTTGAATGTTTTTCAAATTAAGGATTTCCTTTTATATTCCATTCCGTCTTTGTGGATACACCATTTGTTTAGGTCGCAATAGGGATGATTTAAGCAGAGGGGTATTGAAGGACTACATTTTGCCTGTATCGTTGTAGTAAAACAGGATAGAGAGGCTCATCTTCATATTTCTTCTACTTCATGAATGCTCTCTCTCTCTCTCTCTCTCTTAGGCAAACTGGTTGAATTCCAGTAGTCTAAGGTGTAATTTATACCAATAGGAAGACGTGAACCTGGGTTTTGGAATAGGAAAAAATGAAGAAAGAAGAATCAGAGAGAAATAAAAGCAATTTCTGAACATTTTATGGTTCTTGTTTTGGAATATATATCACATTTTCTCTCAATTTCATCAGGTTAGCACTTAAGATGGGATTGCCCCTTTTTTGGCGTCCTTTCCTATGATTCGCTAATAAAGAACAGGATTGATTTGCGACATGGCTTTGCTTTGATGTGCTTTGGAAATGATTTTCTATGTTTCTGTTTCTCACTTGTAAATATACTTTGCAGGGTATATCAAAGATTTCCAGGTACATGATTCTCACAGAGTAGGAAAGATTACTGTCCAACTGCAGGGCAGGGTCAATGATTGTCGGGCTATCACATACAGACAAGACATTCAGTCTAAAAACATTGAGGATTATAGATTACGCACACTTCCAACACGTCAGGTATGTATGCTTTAATCATATAGATAAATATATACTCATATTTAGAGGTGCCATTGAACCTGAACTCGACCAGAGTTGATGTTGAATACTTGCAATCCTTAATAAGTTGGTTTCCTGGGTTTTGAGTCCACTGTAATTGTTTTTTTGAGTTTAGTTGTCAGTAGTTTGTTAATAGTCCTAGTTTATTAATATAAAAGCATATTATGGGATATATGCAGCATGCATAAACATGAGCCAAACTTCATTTAGTTGTTGGTAATTTGTTAATAGTTCTGGTTTATTTATATAGAAGCATATTATGGAATGCATGTAGCATGCATAAACATGAGCCAAACTTCCACTTAGAGGCAAAGACTTGCACATGATATTGCTTGCCGTCAAGGTTGGTAGATTTGCTGCGTATGTCTTTGCCTGTGGTTTATTTTGAAATGATTATTCTTCTGGACTTTGTACACCCAAATATATTTCATCTTGATTGTTATTTGGCTTAATATGCTAAAAGTGAAAACAGGTTTCTTTCTACTGCTACTCAAATTTCCTTTTTTTTTTTTTGGGTCAGGATTCTGAGTCAGCTTTGCACCTCCCAACATGTAGGCCATTTAGTGGCATTGTGTAATTTAATCCAGTAATCCTTTTTTTTTTTTATGGCTAGTTAATTTTGTATTCTAGCCATCTGTGTTTGGATATCCTCCCCTAAGCCCCCTAGCATGTGCATTAAGGGAATGTACGGTGGTCAGACAGGAAACACCTTGACAGACTGGACAGGCATATAGCTGCAATATTGATGCCAGATTCGCATTCCTTCCCTTGGAACAAGGCCAGAAGCACTGAGGATCGTTGGTGTTGGTCTCCAACTTGTCTTAATTTTCTTTTCTTGTTTCACATATTCTGAAAATAGAATTGATGTAGGTTTCAGGCACATCATGGTCTTGGGTTGTTCTCAGTTTTTAACTAGCACCACTTCTTGAAAATGAGGGAATTAGTTCACATGGTTTCCCAAAAATAGGCAGCTTTCAGAAATATTTCCCAAGAGAACTCAGTCAAATGCATTTTTGAAGTCTCTCTGGGGGATTGCATCTCGGGGGTTGGGGTTGGATTTGGGAACGGAAACAGTCAAACTTCATGCAGGCTTGTTCGAACTTCGTGTATTTACTGAAATATATGTAGTCTTTATCTTGGTCCTGTATAAATTCATTAGTGCATGCTCTAAGTAATTATCATTATCATTATACTTTTCCCACATCCCCCCTCTTTTCTCCCCAGAATTGCAATTTGCAAAAGGGAGCTAATTATGTTTAATTAAGTTATTTCTGTTTCGTCCTGATGCAGTGGGGCTATATCGTGATTACTACGCCAAATGGGGTTTTGGATCATGAAGAGGCAATCCGACAAAATGTGGGTGGTCAGGTTCTTGGGTACTTCTATTGAATATTTGGTGGATTGGGGCACAAGACAGAAGTGGGAAAGAGCTTCTTTTGTTTCTAATTGTTTTGTTTCATCTTAGGCCTACCTTGAAGGCAAGCCATGATAGAGCTCAATACTTTCTTTGCAGCAAACCCTCAATAAGATTCCAGTCGATGGTGTTTCCGAGTGCAGGGATCTTCAGTTCTTTTTTACTTTTGATTCTGCATATTAACTTTGCACTGTGTCACTTCTGTCGAAAATTGAGGGTTCACTTGTCAATTGTAGGCGTCTTCATGTAGGCATTATGTCAGATTTGATGAATGGTACCTGAATTAGATTATGATGGATTTTTTTTTTGTCCAGAAATTGGCTAGAATGCCTTGTGAAAGTTTGACTTCTTTTGCACATAGTGGTATTATGGAGGGCCTGTTTCTAGTCGGAGCAGGAAGTGTGGGAGTATGAATAGCAGTAGCTATTCTTAACCATCCCGCCATTCTAAAAAAATGGAGTAAGGGGTGACTGATCGCACTCTTAGCGATCAACCTGTAATCCTCAAGCTTAGGGGTAAATCTCATATGGAGTAAGGGATGACCGATCTCACTCACAATGATTGACTTGTAATCCTCAAGCCTGGGGGAAGATCGCATATGATGAAAAATTCAGTGTTCATCCAATAGAGTGAATGCATAGCTTCAAAGAAAATGAGAGCTTGCGAGATTTTATCATAATTTTTGTGAGTGATAATACATAAATAATTTCTTTGATTTTTCCAAATTTTATATTTTTTGGGTGCTGATGAGGGTTTGTATTATTACTACATTTTTTGTGGCGGCTAACAATAGGCAATAGAGCTTTCATTATTTAGATTTGAATTGGAAGATGATGGCTCGATCATATTGTATATCAATTTCTTTGGAATATTATGCACAATGGTCGATCTTTTAAAAAAAATTGATAATGACGACGATATAAAAAAGTTTAATTCAGATAGTTGGGTAAATTTTTTTTTTTTGATTTTTTTTACATTACTCTTTTATGCAGTTATTTCATATAAAAAAATAAAATATTATTAATGAATTTTTTTTTGGACTAAGACATGCACATATAACACACATAGTCCACGCATTTATTAATGAATTTTAAGTTGCCCATTGTGAAAGGAGTCTAGCTCCACCCCTCACTTGAACCATCATTTTTTAGCCGTCTTGCTCACTAAAACGCATCAGGACAGGAGCATTCCCTATTTTCGAAAATGACGAGCAGCTCGACTGTTAAGCAAGCACGCCGATGTAGGGGGTTCGTATCCTCCCCAAACCACTGATTTGAAGCTGCAAAGGTATGAGCACGCCAGTATAGGCTTGTATGATTGGATTAAAATTATTTTTGAAAATTTTTAACCAACACAAAACAGCAAGAAGACGGCGACTGTGCAATAATTACAGTAGATGTGAAATGCAGTTGATACTCGGCACATATCTTTTTTCTTTTCAATTTTTGTCAACTATTTTACGTCGATTATTTTATATGATTTTTGATATTTGTTCTGCTTGGAACTAACTTAAATACGCAATTTTTAAGGGTTTTAGAGTAAATAAGTTAGATCTTTTTGGACTTCGACTTTTTTACTAGTTTATGCAACAATTTTTTAGAATCGAAAGTTTATGCAAGTGTTTTTTTTGATCCAAAAAACTTATTTAAGTTGATTAAAAAAGTTAATTTTATGAGCTTTTTTTTTTAAATTTTTTTTTGAGTTATATCGTTAGTTCCACTTAACTTTTTATTTTATTATATTCTTAATATATTACTAGTGATGTAAAAAAAAATTAAAATTTATGTTTTAAAAACTATTTTATTTTGACACAAAAAAGCTAAACAATACTCTAAATTTGCTTTCCTAACTTTTTCAACTTTTTAAAGAACACTCCAAATGATTTTAGGAGACTTTTTTAACTCTGATTTTTTTGCAAAAATTTTCAAATCACAATTTTTTACCTAAAAAAACCAACTCCAAACATGCCCACTATATGCACAAAATAGCTGTCTAAATTTCATAAAACCCTATGCATAGACAGTTGGAAGGTAGTTTATCTTATTGCCTTTGACAGCCATGGTCATGCCCTACATTTCAGCCATTGGATGTTTTGTCCCAAGTTTTGGCACCAATCTGCATACCAGATCCAGGAAGATTGCAAGTTATTTATTTATTTTTTAAATTTTCCAAACAGATGAGTTCAATGAGGGGTAAAAATAATCAAGAAAGACAAACCAATGTTTTATTTCTGAGCACAGAAAAAATCAACCAGGTGAACAATAACATTAAGGCCAGAAAGAAGCTCTTAAAGTTGGGTGAGCAAAGGTTTTTCCTGTGATTCTTTCTTCACTTACATTACATGCAGCCTGCTCTTACCCAAAATTGGTACAGTATGAATTCCTGAGGGATCGGTCTTTTTCTGATACCATACAAAGGCCAAAATCATCTAGGCTTCACAGCCAACTAAATATCGGTGTCCCTCAGTCACTCTTTTCGATAAGTAAATCCGGGTGTTGCCCAATCACAAAATATCATTTCTTCTAATTGCCTCTCATTGAAGAATGGGCGGATGAGTCTGATTTCTCTGCCAGATAGTGCTCAAGCATATCCTCTTCTTCGTCATCTGCAAACAAAGATGAATTGTTTTATGTAAGCAATTAGACTTGGTGAGAGGGGAGAGTCCACAGTGTAATCATCACCTTCAAAATCATCATCATCAAAGTCAATGTCTTCCTCATCTTCGTCCTCAGTTCCTTCAGTGGTTGGCACTGCACCTCTCTACGAGAAGAGAAAACATTCAATTAATCCCAAAGTCCAAATACTGGCAAATTCCATCATCATCCCAATCTTCTACACAACCACAGCCCAAAAGAATGAAAACCTCTCAGTATTAAATATATGGGATAAAAACATCCATATCAAGAGACTCCCATTCATATAGTGTAGAGACTGTGAAGAAGTGGTTTGATTTCGTGGCTTATAATCCATTATAGGGAGCTTCAGTCAAACCAACAAAACGATCCTTCTTAAGCTCAAAGACCTCAAAATTCACACTTCCCCTCTTTTTGTTTTCCCAGTGAACCCAGTCCACGGAGACCCCACTCTTTCACAAATACCCAGTGAGCAACTACATAGTTGCTCTTCTTTGGTACCCTGGTGAATTCTTGCATAACCACCCAATCTGACCGACTTTAAAGGAAGATAAACCTAACTTTGACCAAATAATAAAAATGCACTAAAAGTGTCGTTCTTAACAGTGTATTTTCTGAATTCTGTCAAATATTGTGACTCTACAGCCAATGTTTTTCCACTGGAATTTTCTTTGGATTCTGACTACCAACCCAATCTAAACTTAGGCGACAAAAATAATCACCAAATCCCAAAACCATGACAAGTATTAATCAAAGTGCAGATACAGTTGAATATATCCACAACAAAAGAAAGAAATGAGCAGAATAAAGTACCGCAGCGCCTCGTCCACTTTCAAACCACTGTCTGCCTGTGAGCTTCTTTTCCTTGGGTGCTGTAAGTGCTGACTCGGGCATTAACCTAACAGTTGTAGCATGGTTGTCTATCATGAAGATAAAGGCTCAAAAGCAAGCAGATAACATTGACTAACTCTGTTCAAAAAGTATTGACCAGCATTTTATATGACATGAAACATCAACAGCCAGGACAGAACATGAAACTGCCAAGGTCTAAATTTGTGTATCAATCTCTCCCCATCACTCCCTGCCTCCATTTCTCTCTGCATTCTTGAAGTGCTAATCTTCCAACTGCTCCCATGCAATCTAGGTCATATTCCACAGACGCAAGACCCCTAATTTTTATAGGTGCTTAATTTGGAAGCAAAATTCCCTTAAACTATCAACGGCTTGTAAGGGTGCAGAAATCTTCCATGATCCCATTGGGTTCACTTTAAACCACCCAAATTAGTGCCATATCAGTTACTTTTGCACTATAGAGCATCATATTAACTGTCATTTGTTTTGCATAGACAAAATAACCATTTCTTTGAAGATGAGTTCTTTTTTTGCTTTTCTTTTTCTAAATAGAAGGCTAATACAGAAACTTACTTGGCTCTCTCTAATGCTAATTCTGCTTCAAATCTTTCTCGCCATGCTAGAAATGTATCAACGGTGACTGGTTCTCCATGCGGTACAATTATCTGAAATCAAAATATGAAGCGACCTAAATATGTAAGTGTAAAGGTCAAATGACAATGCAGGCATCAGAGATGTACAAACACATAAAATTCACATTTTCCCTTATTATCCTACCAACTCAAAAATAGATGTCAGCCTAACAGTCAGGCAGAGATATTAAAGTTTGTTGAAATAATTGTTTGGTGCAATGTTAAAAGCTTAGCTGCCAAGTGCCTCAAGTGAACGAGTGCATGTTCATGTATGATTGGACAGCTATGTACAATTAATTCAATCCCCAATCTAACTGGCCAAGATTGACAAGACAAAAACCAAGTAAGGGCCTTTTATAAACATTGTTTTGCAATTTGTATTTTTTCTAGATTAGAATGGAAAAAGTCGACACACAGAATTAAAGGAAACAAAATATCACCCTCTTTTACTACCTTCCATTATTTTTGGTGACTCTTCCAACTTATGAAGTCAAGAATCACACAGACCAAATAGTTGACACAACTGATGGGAATCAGTAACATGAGGTTTTTGCTGTGTAAAACATGCCTTTCTCATTAGGACTCCCACCTTGTACTCAGTACAACCTCTATCATCCCACATCCTCACTCATTTTCTAAGTTAATTTATTCCCACCAAGCCACAACCCATCTAACTTCCCTACTTTTAGCATCAGTGAATCCTAGACGTGTTTCTTAACCTATCTATAGATATAATTCGACCATGGCCAAATGGTCTAGTCTAGTCTGATACTTCAGCTTGTTAAAATTTTTCCTATTTAACTTTTCATTGCTGTACCTATATTTACCATCTGTACTGTAAAGGAGATTGGGTTTGGTCAGTTAGACTGCACAGAGTCTGTGCGCTGATGGGGGCCTATCGTGTCTCCCCACATCTCGCAGGTACATCTCTCACTACTCCATTGGGACTTCTCTCCATGCATGGCAACTAACTAACAATCGGATACACATCTACAATGTTATGCACTGTACCAATACTGATCCCCAAAAAAGGATTATTCACCCCATAAAAGTTTACAATGATTTTGACTTGCTCATGTTTCAGTGTGTGCTTATGCAAGCACAAGCATGACTTGTTTGGAAGTAAGGATGCAGGATGCAAAATCTTTGGACAAGACGTAGGTTTTTTTCCTTTCTTTGGATAAGTGAGCAAGAAAATATTTCTGTTGCCATGGTCATTACAAGCTATGTAAGTCGAATAAAATTAGGTTAACTGAATAAAATAAGTAGAATAAAATTAGGTTAACTGAGCTCACAAAGGTGCACAAAGAGGCTCGGTAACACCCATTAATCACTTAGAATGGAATTACTATTAACACGAACATCCAAAGTACTAAAATGTGCTGGGAAACAAATCAAGAAAGTTAGGAAGTCTTGCAGGCACAGAATAGAACACTAAACACTATTGGGAAACACTGATGGTGGAAATATTTGGAGAATAAAATAAAGAAAGAACAAACAAGCATACATCCTCTTTTGCTGCCTCTTCTTCTTCAGTGTTCTCAGTGCCAGCATCTTGAGCAAATCTTTCACATAGCCACTCTTTAGCTGACGAAACGAGTGTGTACATCATTGCCATACCAAGATTCTCAGATGCCTTTAGAACACAAGTGTTAGTCAAAAGCGGCATCAAGTGCATGACCGCTTCAAATTATAAACATTGAATATCTGCTAGCAGCAAAAATAGTCTTCTCTTAAAGTATTTTAATAATCAAGTTTGTTTGGGGGTATTATAGAATGGGATTTGACTAAATTAATCCAATCGTTATTTAATACCAAGTTTGGATCAAGCTTTAAGTCTCGGTATTAAACATATTGTAGTACTGGTAAGTTGCTAAAATGCCATTTCACACCCCATACTTGATATAAACCAATACATATAATAGGTGGTGTTATACAAGGCACGATTAATATTAATATCCAAAATGACAAGAGTGTCCCTATAGACCAAAGATTTATGCATTGACATAGGGTGCTTTTGTTTTTTTTTTAACTTAACACCATACATTAATCAATTATCCAGACATGAGATTGGTATTAGAACAATGAGATCTCAAGTTATTCAAACCTTGATCCAAACATGATTTAATTAGGATAGGAATAAGTGGTTGGCCAATTATTAACACCACTATGGATTGAAATGGAATCTATTGTTCATTCCCATACAATGTTATGCATAAACCATACATTGCCTAAAGGTGTTACATAGGGTTTTAGAAACTCACTCACCATTAGGGAAGGAAGCAGGAAGAGGAGAAGGGCCCCCCACCCCGGGGCAGGGAGAGAAAGGAAACATAAATAGTTTTCCATTTTTTAACACAATTAATGGTCAAAGAGTGAACACTTTTGGTATTTTAGGTCAATTAACTACTGGGAGCGATTGCTTGAAAAGACGAGATTCATATAAAATTAAACCGGGATAGACTAAATTAAAGAACGCATCTGACAAGCTATGTCATCAACGTAGTTAAAATGTAAACCTTATAACAAAGCCATGAGACCAACAATACTTTAAGGTACAGAATGTTAGACAACTAAGATACAACACGCTAGTGTTGGAAAAATGAGGATGTTATAATTTTTCGATAAGTAACAACAATTTATTGACAACCAAAAAAGATGAAAATAACAAAGTCAAAGATGGACAGGAAGTCCAAAACAATGCCTGTTAAGGAAAAGCATATAAAAAAACCAAATTACAACCCACATGAAGCTATTCAACTTGTTTTAATACAAAAAAAGGATGTCATCAAACTCAGTCGTTGAAGTCCATAAGAAGCCAAAAAATGAATTCTATCCCCCAATCCCTTAACTTCTTTACGTTTATCCTAAAAATTCTCGCATTCCTTTCTTTCCTCACCCATAAAGTAGCAAAAAAAACATTATGCCAAAGAACCTTCTATTTTCTATTTTCCTGAAATCCAATATGGGTTAGACAAAACATAGATCTCATATCCCTTGGCAAAACCCAAGACAAATTTGCATCGTCAAAAAGCTTATTCAAAAGATCACTCGCCAAAGGGCAATGCAAAAACAAGTGGTGGTAAAACAAGAATGGATAAAATTAGGAATGAATATATTCGCGAAACCATAAAAATAACACCAGTAGGAGTAATTAAAATAAGACTTCAATTAAGAAAAATGATCTGACATATATTGATAATAATACGTGAGATAAAAGTAGACCGAAATTAACTTTGAATTAAATAGTAAAAAAATGATATAATAGATCACGATTTAACTAGTAAATATGACTCTTTATAGAACACAATGGTGAACAAGATTTCCGTAAATGAGTCCAAATAGTTGAAAAAAAGACTTTGTTTTGCTGATTTGACTTGAGTGGTCCAATTCTTCAGATTCCAAAGAGGCTCATGGTGTTGCCACCTCATTTTTTTTTTATGTTTGAGTGTGCATCGGTGCACTCCAAGAATTTTCTAAATATCAGTAATTCATTTTTTTAATAGCCCCAGGTGATTTTTTCATGCTTCCCAAGCAATTTCGACAACATTCAACTGTCAATGAACTCCACACAAATAGCCAAACCTTGTTTACTTACAACAGAGGTGTGGTAAATACTGATTGATAGTAAATATGCTGAAGAGTGTATTGCAAATGAAATAAAGGGTACTTAAAAATCTACCTCTTGTTCAAGCTTTTCTTTCAGTGCTTTAAGATCTCCTGTGTGAATTCCTCTTAAACTGAAAAACAACCAATCAAGAGGTCACCACAGCAAAATTTTATAAATAAATACTCCATGTATACTGAATGGGAGTTTGGGTGAATTAGACAATTTAACCGTTTATTAAGTGTACAAGATGTGATAATTTTGAGGTTTGGTGGCAGTGACCCACCAACAAATTGAAGAATTTAGCAGGTGACAATCCTGCCTGATTCATAGCTGTGAATAGTTTTTAGAGAAAAACACGACAGTGTGAACCTAATAAACAAGAAATGAACTGAAAATCTGGCAGTTAGAGGGGTAAACTAAAAGGTTATTTACACTATTTAATGTCATTGGGCTGTCGCTGAGCAGTAATTACAAGTAGACTCACTTAGTACACTAGATTCATAAGTAGGGATGCTATTTAGATATCGCAATTGTAACCATTGAGTAGTTAATGAGAACTGATGGCCTTTCCTTTTTTGTTACTTGGACAATATTAGTATACTAGCTATCGATAATAAAACAGTGGAGGAAAGAAAATAAAAATTGCTATGCACACAAGAAGGATGTAGTCAATAACCTTTTTACATTCAAAAGTGGAGGCTCATCGGGATATTTTTCGGTATGAGAGAAAATTAAAGCCAACTGAGCTGCAATGGGATTCGACAACAGCTGAGGTTATTAAGGGATCCAAAATATTCCGAAGTGGGAAAAGCAGCAATAAATCTGTATTGAGAACCTGGAGGGGTTGTTGATTCATCTGCCTCATCATCCTGTTGAACATAGATGAATACAAAAATTTTGAAGCTTTAAAACAATCATTCTTGGAAACAAAAGAAAATATATCTCTACCATGAACAAGATTTTCCTCTCTAATGTAGATGTTCCCACTAAACATAGGAAGAATTCCTCTTCTATGAGAAAAAAACACCACTGATGTTTATTAACTAGACTTAAATCTCTTAAAGATGTGGCACTGTAGATAATATGTGGGTTAACCATCAGTCGAAAAGGCAAATGAGACAAAACACAGTACATACCTGAGGAGATATTGTAATTTGAAAGCACCGATTTGAAGTGTTGAGTCCACTTTCACTGGAGTGTAATTCTGGAATTATATTCCAACCAGATAAGCACGTTGATTACATGTCGGAATTTGAGAATAGAAAACAGTAACGTTAACTAGTAAAACAACAATTTCCAGAGCCATAAGTCTGAGGAACCTGTAAACTCATCCATAAGTATGGCTTCGAGTGCTTCAATTTCCATGTCCTGCTCCTGCACATAGTCTGTCTTAATGATTTAGTACAGCTATAGAATGATGTTGGGAACAATTTTTTTTTTTAATTTTTTCCCATCAGGTAAATTGTAAACAGTTGGTTACACATTATTTTAGACAGAATAACCAATTCACTATCTCTACTTCATCATTATCATCAATCAAAGGAAAACAACAAAATTAATCAAACCATTCAGTTGGTCTATTTGAGCGTCATAGATTGATGCAAACTTTGCCATTCCTTTTTTTTTTTTTTGGGTGCATGAACTGTAATTTCAATCAAAGCAACCGCCTTTATATGTGATTTTCTGAAAGCATTCTTCTTTCAATCATCCTCAAAGACCTCTCATAGTCTTTGGACACAGAAATCATCAACCTCTAAACATCCTTCAAACGTTAAATTGAACAACACCCATTTGATTTACTACCAAAAAGAAATAAAAAGAGATGCCATTGCAGTCTCTGGGTATCGGTGACTCCCTAAAAATCCATCCAGTCCTCTATATGCTAAAGCAACTAAATCAATAACAAATCATTCATACAAAATATTTCAAACCCTTAAATCATTCGGAATTATAAAGATTTAAACAATTGCATTACTATCATAAAAATCAACACTAAATATACACCCAAAATCAAACTTTTTTCGAAAATAAAACTGCAAACAAACATCTTGACAAAGTCAAATCACTTCGAGCAATTACCAGTCATGGCTCTGAACGGTTATCTCTCTCTCTCTCTCTCTCTTCTCTGTCGCTTACTCCTACCAAAGTTTAATGTGTATCCGGACGAGGATGCAGACACTCTCTTGAAGCTGTATAGAAAACCTAAAAAGAGCTCAAATCCTCAATCGTGGAGTACTGTTCTCTTCCTTTGTATTCACAAGTTTATACTCATATGGAATTAAGGTACGAGTGTGAAAAGTCACCGTTGATAGACTTCAATCACGTCCTCTTTATTATAGTCACCTTCTTCAACTATGTGTCACAAGCTTATCACCACCCGGTTAAAGAGTAAATGTGGGCCCAATTACAGAAAGTGGGACATGTGTACAAATTGTAACCGTATCACCACCCGTGCCTGATCAAAACAATCTCTCACTCTCTCTCTTGTTCAAAAAATAAATTAACAATATTAAATCTACAAAATCCCTCTCCCTCTCTCTCCTTTTCTGTTCATCTCATTTCTCTCTGAAAAACTGAAGGGCTCGCTCTCCCTCTCTCTCTCTCTCTCCTGGGAAGAAGATACCAAAAGGTAAGACCGATCCATATTCAAACAAGCCACTCTCTCTACTTCATTCTTCAACATCAACCCACTTTGTCTCTCCTCTCGCCGCTCTTGTTGTACTCTCTCTCTCTCTCTGAAACCACACGCATGGTTTGAAAAAAGAAAAAATGAAAATAATAGCAGAAAGGATTTGTAGATTTTGTTCAACGATGAAAAGCATGAGATCTTGCTCTCTAGGAATAATTCCATACTTTTTCCTCTTTTTTTTCTCTCCACTAGATCTGTCTCTCTCCCATATAAACCCTCCAGATTTTTCTCTGTCCTCTCTTTTTCTATGTATTTGTGATTTGGTTTTCTTATGTTTTGGTTGAATCTTTTATTTTATATATTCAGATATAGTTTGGTTTCGTGTTGCATGCAGGGTTGAATTTTTTTGTTGGTGTTCTTGGTTTTACAGTAAGAACCAAGAGGGCATGTGCATTTGGTGATACAGGAGGGTTTGTGGGTTTTTTTGGGGGCTCGGTGTGCTCAGAGATGGAGGGTTGAGATTGGATTTTTAGATTCTAAATTGGCTTTTTGTGTTTCTAAGATATGGGGAGTTCTGATGAGCCCAACAAGGGTATTGATGCATCGGTCGGTGGTTTGGTTTGGGTCCGGCGTCGAAATGGGTCCTGGTGGCCTGGCCGGATTTTGGGTGAGGATGAGTTGCCGGAAAGCTGTTTGGTTTCACCGAGGTTGGGCACTCCTGTGAAGCTTCTGGGTAGGGATGATGCAAGCGTGTAAGTTCTCATTTTGTTTAATTCCTTAAGTTTGATTACCATACCCACTTTCTCGAAGTCGATGGGTAAGATTTTGTTTTGTATTTTAGAAATTTAGATATTGATATCTTAAGTAGGCCTTGCACATACAAAAGGGGTTAGAGCTAGAGATTTGTATTGTAATTTAGGAAACCATTTTTCCTTGATGAGAACAACTTGTGAATTGTGTCATGTACAGATGAGGTCAAATAATTCTGTATGCAATATGAAAGGATGTTTTAGTGAAATGTTTTATTACAATTACAAGCATGTATAACTTTCCTTTTGTTCTCCATTCTTGACAATATTTGTTTTTTTGGTTTTAGGGATTGGTATAATCTTGAAAAATCTAAGCGTGTGAAGGCATTTCGTTGTGGAGAATATGATGATTGCATTGAAAAAGCTAAGGCTGCTGCAGCTAATTCTTCTAAGAAAGCTGTGAAATATGCTCGGAGGGAAGATGCAATTCTCCACGCGCTTGAGATTGAAAGTACTCGCCAATGCAAAACTCATCCGGACTTCTCCTCAAAAGTGGAGAATCAAGCTGGGGAACAAGATGGTGTCAAAGAATCACCCACCAAGTTGCATTCTGACGAAGACACTGACGATACAACTGAGGAATTGAGTATTTCTGAAGACAAATCAAATTCAGTGCAAGAATTGTCTCAATCCGGTGTATCATTTGAGGAACCTAATCATATTGGTGTTTCTAAGGAGCAATCTGTGCAAGGTAGACCACGTAGAACTCCGAATGATTCAGAGGATGATGGAGCAGAAGGAACTAAGCGAATGAGGGGACTGGAGGATCTTGGGATGGGTGTAGTGTCATCAAAAAGGAAGAGGTCTCAAGTGGCGCATGTTCATGAGTTCTTGAAAAGGAAACACCGTCGACGTACTTTGACAAAGGTTTTGGAGAGTACAGCCATGGTTTCTGTTCCTGTTATGTGTGAACAACTTGGCAGTCCAACTGGATCATCTCTCCTGGGAGTATCTGACGGCAAGGTTTCTGGATTAGATTCTAATGAATCCAAGAAAAGTTTTTCAATGGCAATTAACAATAACTCTGATAGTACAGGAGTTTCATGTGAGAATGGAAACTCCTTAGATGCATCTGAACATGCTGGTGATGCTTCTCTTGTTAGTTGCAAACAGAAGGAGAATGAAATTTCCAGCATGTCAGGGTTACTTGAGAATGATTCTTCTGACAAGCTATTTGATGTGCCATTTGTTGGGGAGGAAAAAAGCTGTGGAGGTATTCTTGATCATAGTGACAAACTAATTCTTATATCTTGAGATGATATTGCTCAGTCATTGGAAAAATAGGGTAAATTTAGTTTGAGTCCATTCCGTGGTGTTGTAAACAAGCATTGCAGATTATATCTTCACTGGACTATGTTCTTGCTTTTAGGGAAGTGCTAGTGACAAGTACCATTTACCCTGATCATTAAGAGTATAGTGGCACTTATTACACTCATGTTTTTTTATTTGCTTGTTTGCTGCATGTGGGGCTGTGGTGCTAGCAGTCAATCGGTTTCCTATAAAAAATTTAAAAGATTTCTGTTTTGTTTCTTTTTTAAAAAAAGGGGGGGGGGATTGTAAGCATTATGTGTTACTCTTTAACCTCATTCCATAAGTTGCAATCCACTAATGCTCTTGAATTTTCTGATGTCTTCAAAACTCTCGTGGAGCAAATCATAATGGTCATCATAGTTTGTATTTATTCCTAGTTATCTGTCGTGGTGTTTTCTTCACTCTGCTATTTTTCCCACTCCCTTTGTATTTAATTGTGGCTTGCAGTGATTCATTTGAACGAACATGATTACACATTCTGACATGTTGATTTTTCTTCCAGGCTTCTCTCCATTATTTGTATCTTGTGCATTGCAAAAGCAGCAGGTTGGTGCCGGAGCACAATCGAGTCAAAGCAGTCAAGTTGAAAATGTATCTTTGGGAAATGAGGAATTAAATGAGTCCGGTTCTACCAGTTCTGGGGCTGCTGATCTTAATAATATCAGCAATCAGATAGAGAGAGGAGGTACTTCAAAGTGGCAGTCAAAAGGAAAGAGGAACTCTAGGAACACGAGTAAAAATAAGAAGCAAGTTTTGAGAAAATCTATGGATGAGGATGATGAACCTGATGAAGACTTGACAGTTATGGAGCCACGGGATGTCTATTCTCTTGGCTTCGGCCAAAAAGTTGATGGCAACCCTATGGGTGGATCGGTCACTTCGAACAGCTGCACCTATCGAGCAAAGTTCAGACCAGCTACAGAGACCCAGATAGAGGAATTTCGAGGTTGGACCAGGCATGTTTCTCCTAAGGAACCTCATATGAGAGGGCCAACATCTGAGGGGCTAACTCCCCAAAGGTCGTTGCCCTATCGTCAGTCCCGTTTTACAGTCAATCCAAAATATGAGTCTTCAGATTTTCCCCACAGAAATTACAATGCTGATTTGTCCTTGTATGACGTTAATCTGGAGGTGAAAGCCAGTTATCGTCCTCAGCATGTTCCTTATATTTCCCTCATGAGCAAATTGAATGGTCGACCCATTATAGGCCACCCTCTTGCAGTTGAGGTTTTGGATGATGGCCATTCTGATCTCCTATTTAGTGGATCCGAATGCTACAGTAGCAGCTGTGAATTAGATGACGACATGGGTGAAAATACATTGCAAGGTGTTGAAATGGCTTATGTAATGAGGCCAAATTCAGATGGAAGGATTCCTGCCAAGCATCTCACCTCGCAATCAAATGTTTCACCAAGAAAATCACCCAAGTCAAGGAAAAATGGGCTCTTGTCTAAAAAGATCCGGAAGCTGTCTTCACTAACGGGTTCTCACGGGCGATGCGAAGAGGATAAGAAACCCGTGGTAGAGAAACTCAAGGGCCCTGCTATAGCTTGTGTCCCCATTAAAGTTGTTTTTAGTAGGATAAATGCCACACTGAACAGTTCTATGCGGCCTGCCCAACGTGTGATGACACCAAGCAAGCCATGAAATATGTTTGTCGGATGCAAATGGAGTAGCTGGATTATTGTGTTTTTGTTTGTAGGAGTTTTGATTCAATTAGGCAGCCTAGTTTTTCGACATTCATGATATAAATTATGTTCAATTGCCAGTGCTGTACATTTTGCCCTGATCATAGAGTACCTCCTTGTATAATTAGTGCCCATGACATTTCAGTGTGTAGTTTACCAGAGTACAATCAAAGTACTCTCATGTTAGGCTGCTCTGGAAATGTATATAATGTACCATTAGTTGAGATAAAGATGGTAATCTGATGTTAGGTTTTGATGATCTGAAATCAGGTGTAATTGTTATTGGTTTAAGGGCCTAATTGATAGGGTACTGCTCTGTGTGTGTGTGTGTGTGTGTTTGTTTTTTGGAAAATGGAAGCGAGATGTATCCAAATAAATTATTTTAATTGAGAATATTTTTTGGTTAGACACTATTACAGGTAGGGCTGTTAATCAAGCCAAGCTTGAACACTATTTTAAGTTTGTTTAAGAGTAAATAGTTAAACGAGCTAGCTCGTTTATGTGTAAATTAAGCTTGACAAAGGCTTGACAAGGGTTCGATTAACACTCCTAATTACAGGGAAGAGAGTAAAGGAGGTTTGGATATGCGATTTTAAGATTTAACAGAGACAATGGTCATTAGACCAATCGCTAACCTCGAGAATGGAGAATTGAAATACAAAATCTGAGAGTAAATCCGGGGTGGATTGTGAATGGAACTCTTTTCATGCATGCCTAAACCATTTAGAGAAAGCACAAATGCAAAGGTATCAAGAGTCGGTTTCAAACCAGCAATTTTGGGATCTTGGTTTTTGGTATGATTCTTGTCGGTCTAAACACGCCCCAAATCGATATTAATAAGTAAATTATTTATTTGACCTTTGAATATTTGTGTCAATTAAGTCTCTGAATTATGTTTTGTATCAATTTAGCTCCTAAACTATACTATTTATGTTAATGTAACCCTTTCGTCCATATTCGTCATTAAGTTTGACAGAATTCTTCGTATGCATAACACGTGATCTCTAAATTATATAATAATTTCTAACGTGAAGAATTCTGTCAAAGTTAATCGCGAATTTAGATAGAAGGGCTACATTAACACAAATGGTATAGTTTAAGAGTTAAATTAATATAAAATATAATTCAAAAACTTGATTAATACAAATAATATCGTTTAAAGGTCAAATAAATAGTAAACTTTAATAAGTATGTGACGCATTATAGTCACCAAACATATCGAGTTAGTGTTTGTTACCATTCCAAAAGGTCTTTTAATACATTTCTTTAATATTTGGGTAGGTGATCCATCCAACTTCACTTCATGTGAAATTTTATTGCACTTTGAGTACTTTTATGACTTCATGGCTTATAGGGTAAATAATTATTTTATATGGTAACAGAGTAGAAAATTTTGTGTCCGAATCTTACTGTCACCTTAATTATTAAAAAAAAATTATGAGCTTAGTTCAAAATATAGCTTGCACATGAGAGGACATGTTGAAATATAAATACTTAGCTTATATCATCTCCAGCAGGTTAAGTTTTTTAAGTATATAATATACGACATCATTACTGTTGCTATGGTATTACGATTTATGAAAAAATAACAAATGGGTAAGACAAACTCTACTTTTTTTTTTATATGTGATAGTTATTATATCACATGGATGAAATAATTACTAAATTATGTGGGTTTCACTTGTTCTCAAATTTTTCGGTTCTTTATTGAAGGGTCAATTATACCAATAATCCTTAATGTTTACCACTTATTGAACTTTAGTTCTTAAACTTTTAATTTCGTCAATTTAGTTCTCAAAATTCTTACATTGCACCAGTGCAGTACTACCCTTGCACTAACTTCCATTTAAATCATTGATGAAAAATAGCACGTGTTTGGCACATGATGTCATTAAAGGGTATTTATGTCTTTAGGTTTATAAAATAGAGGGTATAGATGTAATATCAGATATAAAATGAATTAGCTAAATACAATCACATATATTTATAT
>CM042202.1:13984577-14000392 GCA_023539305.1 Ilex asprella
GTCTTGTTTTCAAAACAAATTAGCTGGAAAAAAAATGAAAACACGTATCAAACACACTTTCGTTTTTTATTTTGATTTTGACAAAAACTGAGAACAAAAACAAAAAAACCAAACCTTAGTTTGAATTCAATATCAAATTCAATTTTGATTTGAATTCATTTTTGATTCTTACTTGTGATTTCAATATTGATTTTTGAATTGGTTTTATTATTTCATTTGTCATTTTGATTTCAAATTTGTTTTAAAATTGGATGAGAATTGGATTTTCAGGTGGTAGTGTTGGCGGGTTTCATGAACTTGGGTTGAAACTTGACTTTTGCAATATGTCATGTGTCACTATGTATTGTGTGCAAAGACAGAGAGAGTGAGAGTTTCATATTGGGTTTGGTAATGGTTGAGTGTGTCTGATGTGTTGCTTTTGTGGGTAAGTATTCACTGGGAATGAGTTGAGAGAGAGAAAGGGAGGAAGAGAGAGAGATGCTTGTTTGGTATGACAATGGTAGATAAAGTTTGTGTTTGTTTGGTGTGTTGCTCTTGTGGGTGAGTTTTTGTGGTAGTGAGTTGTGTGTCTATGCTTGTGAGAGAGAGAGAAGATGAATAGGAAAGGAGAACAATACAGTGTGTTTGAGTTTAGGATTATAATTGTTCAAAAGATGAATAAATGTGTTTGGATGTGGGCCTACAAACAATTACTTTTAGTATTAGTCACGTCTTGACGTGTTATTTTTCATCAATGTTTTAGACGAAAGTTAGTGTGAGAGATTGCACTGGTTCAATGTGTGAATGTTGAAGATTAAATTGATAAAATTAAAAGTTTAAAAATTAAAGTTTAATAAGCGATAAATCTTAAGGATTATTAGTGCAATTTATCCTTTATTGAAAGAAGATATCATGATGATTACTTTGTATCACAATTACATTTAATATTTTTAGTACATGGTAATTGATTGAGCAATGCTACTGAGACCTAATTTGTTGACCTAATTCATTATGATCTTTGGATTGGCTGTGGGGGCCATCAATCATTGGAACTTGATATCGATCTAATGATTTTACTGCAGCCACATCATTATGTCAGCAAATTAAATCAGTATTTTAAGTCCAAATAATATTACTTAATTTACTAAAGAGGAGAGAGAAAAGTATTGAAGGGATTTGAATTCTCAACAAATTAATAAAAAGGGTAGATTGGTCATTATGACGTTATTAGGACTTGGGTGTAATACATGAAAATGTGATTGCAACTTCAGTAATTAAAAACCATGTCTCGTTGCATCTAGGCCTAGGGTTTCAATAGGATATAAATACGAATTTAAGTTCCATCTTTCGTTCTTACTCTCTGCAAATCTACCAGTAAAGGCTGTCGAACGAAACTCTATATCTACTCTCTCGGTGAGAAACTTGGTTGTATATTAATCTCGGATTGTATTATAATGATTTTGAATTAATTGTCTTGTGTTGTGTTGGTGCAGAGATTGGAGTGTTGTAAAGAAATGGCGACAGTAGCGGGGCAGCTGATATGGGAGATGGTGAAGAAGAACAACTCTTTCTTGGTGAAGGAGTTTGGTAATGGAACTGCCAAAGTGCAGTTCAGCAAAGAGCCCAACAATCTCTACAATCTCAACTCCTACAAGCACTCTGGTCATACTCTTATTGCATTAGATCATCTTAGTTTCTAATCATCCATTTGAACTATCTATGTGCTCTGTTTGGTTACGTGGGAAACTTCAGATCGTGCATTCCTTTGGCTTCCGGGAAAACATGGGAATTGAAAACACTATAGATGGATTGTGTAAGCTTATTTTGTCTTAATGTTAACCCAGAAAGCCAAATTTTCTATACTAAACATATTGTGGAACTGTGATTTGGCTTAGTTAAGCGCTGTGCATTTCAGTGTCATGGGTGTTCAATTTTTAGAAAAAGGGAATATAAACTTTGTATTCATTTTAATTTTGATCTATACTGTAGCAAATGGTCAATGGAGTTTTTAGGGTTCTACTTCTGTTGGATGGGATGGAATTGAAGTTTGTATGTTTCTGTATTCTAAATTTTCTGTTTTTGGATATTTTTAGGGTTGGCAAACAAGAAAACTGTTACAATTCAACCGGGAGGCAAAGATAACTCAGTGTTGCTTGCAACGACAAAGACCAAGAAGCAGAGCAAGCCTGCTGCTTTGCTTAACAAGTCTATCATGAAGAAGGAGTTCCGCCGCATGGCAAAGGCAGTTTCAAACCAGGTAGTGAGTTTGTTACATGGTTTAAGCTGTCTATATTTTAATGTTACTTTCTTATGGTGTTTACATTAATTGATTGCTGATGAACGAATTGTGGATTCATTTGTGTTTATATTTCAGTGATTGCAATCTGTTATGCAGTTTCACACTCCTGGTAGTGTGTTTGTCAGGGAACATTGAGGGCTATTAGTATTATTAGTTTTGTGGATGGAATACTAATATTCTCATGATATGTGTAACTCACCAGTTGAGCAAAAAGTTGGGCTCTGTTATCCCAAAAAATGCTTTCCAATGAGTGGAGTGCAGGGTTTAAGATGTGTCCGTGACTTTTAATGGATAGCACCTCACATACTATAGATCTGTTTCATGCAAAACAGAGTTCAAGAGTCAAAAGTAAGTTGTTTAGGGTTTGTGCACAGTTCATCCTTTGTAATTAACGCTATAATGCCTAGTGATGTTAACCTTGTATAGGGACTTCATATGCATCACCATACTGAACCTTTAGGTATGACTTCATTGCAAGGGTTTTAGTAAGCTTAAGCTACTGAAAAAAAGCTGGCACACACTAAGTCTTAAGGTTGGGACTGGTGGACCTTTACTTTATTTTTGGTTTATGTAAAATATACTATATGATTGGACTAGCAGCCAGGGTTTTGTCATTGTTAATTTAACCACAACTAGCAGTTATGGAAGTCACTAGATGCAATAGTTTTTGGATGCTGCTTGACTTCCAGTGGTAGAACTTAATACTCACAGAGCTCAGTGCAGGACCTTTGATGAGATTATTTATGTCGATTGGCCAATTCATGTGTTTGCTTCTAACTTATCTCGTGCATTTTTTTCATTTAAAATTGTGATGGAGCCTTCTTATTGTGTTAAATTTTTTGCATTGGCTTCCGGGACAGGTTGACATTTGACTCTTATCTTCTAAATGAATGATGAGCAGCTAACATGAAACAATAATCCTATTAGAGGGGTTCTTTAATGAAATCTGTCTTTAACGCCAGACTTCTGGGCTCTACTCTGTTATTGCTCTTGTAATGCATGTCCTGTCTATTGCTAGTGATGGCAGCTGGCTTGAAATGGTTTGGCTTGATTTGAAAGATGTGTGATTGCAAGTGTTATCTTAGAAAATGGACGGATACATTTTATTTTGATTATCTTTTTTGTTTGTGCCGGTGGTCTCTGTTCTAGTTTGTGTTTTTCCGTTATATTATACCTCTCTGGTATTTTTCAAGAATATGATGTTCTTTGAGAATGCTTCATTTTTCTCTTCAATGTTTTGTTTATCGGTACTGCAGGTGGCTGATAACTACTACAGGCCAGATCTGAAGAAGGCAGCCCTTGCAAGGTTGAGTACCGTGCACAGGAGCCTCAAGGTTGCAAAATCTGGTGTCAAGAAGAGGAACAGGCAGTGTGTTAAGATCCCTGCGAGGAAGTGAACTTGAGGAGTTCTTTTCCATTTTTTGGTTCCGTCATTGTCTTGTCCTTTCTATGCATCCTAGAGTACCCAAGCTACCCATTCTGCTTGTTGAAACTATTTTTAGTTTGAACATTGATAGTATTATATTTTTGGCCAAGAGCCATGACATGCTTGAGTTTTCAACTAGTTTACTTCTTGTGGTGGGACTTCACAATTTAGTATCATGAAAGATGATGCTATGCTATTCATATCTTTTCGATCGTTGAATGGTGCTCAAGTTAAAGATCCAATATTTTTTCTGTTGGTACTTGGATTAATTTGAATGAGTTGTGAATTGAGTTCCTTTAATACCCCCCACTTCATTCTTAAAATGTGCTCGACTTCAAGCCTTTTGATGGAATTGTTGGTTATGCTGTTCACTGATGTGGTTTTGGATGCTCCCTTTTCTCAGTTCCCTAATTAGAGTTTGTTGCTATCACTGCCTGAAGCAACTCTCACTCTCACGTTTGAGATGACAACTAATTTAGTAGTCGTCGAGAGAGAGGCACCAAATACATCAACCTTGCTCGGTGTCGATGAATATGGTACTTGATATGGCATCACTTCTTCCAAGAAGCTAGCTTCATATTGATGTGCTTCTCTCATTTGATTGCAGTCTTCCTTATATATATATGTCTACTGTTGCGAGTTGGTAGTTTTTGTAGGGAAACCAAGCTCATGTTCATGCCTGCCCAATCTCACCTTTCCCAGGAAGTGGTTTCTACTTTTGGTAAGGAACCCAAGTTTCAGAAGTAACGGGTCAATTTCTTCTGGCTGCTGATATTTCTACGTATGCTCTCCCACCAACCATTCAAAAACAATGAACTAATAAGCCTCTCAAACTGCTTGTGTTACGTAATTCATACAATATTTTATTTTTCTTCCCACGGGTAAAAAAGTTTAACATGATCTTCACTTTCTTCTCCATTAAAGGTATTGATGACAAAAACAAACACGACCACCTTGTAACGTGGGAGATTTTGTTAGGTTATAATTTAATTAGGTCAAATTATCGTGAATTGAGGTTAGTGAGATCAATTCATTACCTGAACTAGGTTGATTACAATTCTTTTTTTGGTTAAATAGTCAAAGATGTTTAGGTTAATTTATGTCCACATTGAATAATCTTTTCTTAGGTCCGATTAGAAACATGTTATTCATATTAGGGCTAGCGTATTCATGAAAGATAAATTTCTCTTGACCTGACCTTAAAAAATTGTTAAAATTCGAACTGAGACCATCCAAAAATTTGACCTCATTAGGTCATAGTTTTGATGTCATTAATCGTAATTTTGATCTGATACGATCATAATTTGTTTTAAATTTCATGGATAAAGAGCGGTGATAAATTCCAACTTTGAGACCTGCTTTTTAGTAGCGTTCAAGTATTTTAAATCATTCCATGTATTCGAAAAAAGAAAAAAAAAATTAAAAAGAAATTAGAAATAGCAAAGCAAGTAATAAATAACTTAGCGAACAAGCACATACAGAGCAGAGGGTTCTTCTTCCGTGCAAAAAAGAAAATGTCAAACCAAAACGTGCACAGTACCTAACAACTCGCGGTTTTAGAATTAATCCAAGTCAAGATTCCAATGTTGATTAGCGTATTCCAAATGGGTGACATAATATTCGACCAGTATACCTGTCATTTTACCTAGAAGAAACTTGGTCACAACTTACAGGTCATACCAACCACCAATTTTTTTATTTTTTACTTTTGGTTATAGGATTTCTAGATTTTTGGGCCAATCACTCATTATATTTTGAGATCGGTCACCATAACTCTAGAAGGATGATTGACCTTTAAAAAGAGTAAAAAAATATCAAACATGAGACCTCAAACTTACAAGATAAAATATTTAAGTACTGAGCAACCTAATCAACACTCGACTAAAAGTTAGTAATTACAAAAAAAAACAGAAACATCATATGCAATGTCATTCGTTAAAGTGATATATCAAAATTAATCTCTTTAAAATATGAATAAGATAATTTATCACTTATACTTTCTGATATTGTTACGGCTGAGAGTTTGATGTTGATTGTCTATCATTTACCTCTCCGACATCGGCAAGAGTCTTATGTACTGGATATTACTTTGAATGATATTTCACCAATTATTTCATTATATTTTCATCCAAAACAAAGATTAAAAAACAATGAATCAATGAAGAATTTTCTGTCAAAATATCCAATGATATATATACATATATATACTAGCAACCGTCTCGTGTAATGTACGAAATTTATATCCCGTCTTACTATAACTCGTTCTTTCTCGCTTTTCTAGTATTTCTCTTTTCCTATCACATATGGGTAGTTCAAAAATTATTGAAGTTTATACGGATTGAAACTAATTTTTTTTTTTAAAAAAGTAGTTAAATGAAAGATGGTTAATTAATAAAATAGTGAAACTATGGTTATATTGGCCAAGTATTGATTGTTGATTGGGAAAATACCTAACTTTGAAATTAATTAAATAAAAATTCTAAAAAATAAGGAAAAAAATGGTATAGAAGGCTTTTCAATATGTTTTACATGGCACCTACGTAAAACAACAGGGGTTTACAGGCTGGAGCTTTTGAACTATATGTTTGGTATGTTTTTTGAGATGAGTTTAGATTGGCTTGATAAAACCCAAAATTGATCCAAAGATGAAATTCAACTTTTAATGTTGCCCATACCCATGTTTGGTATGCGTAGGAATATATGATTATTATGGTAATATATTTGTATATAAATGATTATTTTGCCC
Source organism: Ilex asprella (assembly GCA_023539305.1). Lineage (NCBI taxonomy): Eukaryota > Viridiplantae > Streptophyta > Magnoliopsida > Aquifoliales > Aquifoliaceae > Ilex > Ilex asprella. The sequence goes on from CM042202.1 coordinate 13,991,028, forward strand.
TCTACCTAATTTGTATATATGAGGTATATAAGATATATAAGAGTATAAATATTATTTGTATATTAAACCCCCAAACCCACACATATGAAACCCCCCTTGGGTTTCATGAAACCCATGAATGAGGGTTTCATGACCTGGCCATGACCGGACCGGGTTTAGAATCCTATCCCTACTTTACACATACCAAACATGGGTTTAAAGAGGTTTACTCCCTAACCCATGTTCCCAAACCCCCATACCAAACACATCCTAAGAGACTAATAAACCTATATCAAAAGGAATATGCTGAATAAGTCTCAAGTCAATGAAGTTTTTTGCTACACGCATCTAAATGCAGCCTTCTTTCTTCCTAGGAAAGTTTTATGTACCTATAAATTTGAGGAAGCTTTAGGAGGAGCAATTAATTTGCAGAGAACTCAATAGACATGTCTGTTAAAGAAGCTATTGCTCCTCCAAGCAACGACGAAGATGTGAAGGACATGGCTGCTGCAAAACGTCAACGCTCTGACAGTTGTTTCTCCTTCATGGAGATCTCAATGGAACCAGGGATTAAATCATTGAAACAACTTGATTCAAAGAAGTTCAAGGATGAGATCAAGAGATGGGCTAAGAAAGTTGTTACCTATGCTCGCCAGGTCAGTGATCACTTTGGAAGCTCTCGTCGCTGATTAAGACCCTGTTCATTTTCTGAATGACGATGATGATGAAGAAGAACCCAAAATCTTTTGTTCAATGTCATCACGCCTTGCCATTGCAGACTACTTGCTCGATAAGTAAATCGATGCAAAATCTCAATGAAGTCCTCATTCAATCTGGAAACTGGTTCGGAATGAGGAAACTGGATGCTGCAACAACCAATTTATGCATGCTGCCTGAACAATCAGGGGATGTTAAAAGGGGTAGTTCTACATGAATGTGAAAGTTTGGTTTATAGCTGTAAAATCTAAAATGATCCCCACTAATAAATTACAAATTTCGCAAACAATGATAAATATTTTTGGTTCTCTCAAGTTACCGAGACAAAAACTCAGTTTGTGATGCAATTCTCTACAATGATGCAAAAACTTGTTGAAATATCAAAACTCAGCTGCAAAAATGCTTCCAGCACCAGTTTCTATCTCTTGTATATTTTCCGTGAGATGTCTACACATTAAAGGCGGAATTGAAAAACATTCACATGACACCTTGTAGAATATCCCTCGTCACTCATTTTTCACCAATTCACTGAACATCTTTTCACCACCTGACATGCTCCTCAAAAGCTGCTTAGAGCACATGTCTTGTGCTTGAGTTGCATTCTTCATGCGTTTTGCTTTGACCCAAGCAGGTTCCTGTCAAGGAAGAAAATAAGATTAAACTCCTCAATTTCTCATCAAATTTACATCTTCAATTTTTGACTAGATGGAGATTGTTTACCTCAGGGACCATGCGAGAGAAACCAAACTTAATCAGTAGGAGGACATGTTCCATGATGAGAATTGCTGCAAGTCCGGGTGAGATTTTCCATTCCCCTTCCTCATCATACAAGCATACTAGCAGAAGGCAGTTGGTGCATATTGACATCACTATAAGAAACTGAAATTCAAAACATGGCTCCATTTGAGTAATACAATTGTTAGTGACAAGTAAATAAGGACCTAAAGAAGTCCGTACAATTACCAATAAATATCCTAACAATCTGAATTAATTTCATTAACTGCAAAACAACTAATATGTGTCTAGGGGTGATCGCTTCATATGCTTGGTAACTAAAACTTTCTACTGCATCACAGTCGAGGATGAAAATTCGTTTTAGCTCCACCAAACACCCAAAACATTTCAAAAACGTACTTAAGCCAACAGACGTTGACGTTCTTCAGTTTAGAAAAGAACCTATTTGTTAGAGCATCCAACCCAAACCAATTGGCAATGGGTGGAGTGGCCTCTCAAGTACATAAACCAACCTTGGTGGTCTTAATTATTCGATGTGGAATACAAGATCTCTTAACACTATTGGTACCTGAAATATGTTCAACCAAGCCCCAATTGTTGCAGCAGCACGAGGAATAGGCCGTTTTAACATGGCAAGCAGCTTTAGTGCATCTGTTCTGATTTCCGTAATGTTATTCTGCACGAGAAAAACAACAACATAAAAATCTTATAAGGTCATTTGTTTCTATAAAAGAAAGCAGCTAAAAGAAACTACTGTGAAAGAAGCTAAAAGAACAACTACAAATTGTTACCACTGCAGCAAAAACAAATGCAAGGGGGAATGCACAAGCAAACATCATGATCATTCCGAACTGCAATGCCAACTCCAGAAAGTCTGCAGGTGGTTTGTTTTAAATCAGCTGAAGCAAAGCAATTGATTTAAATTTCCAGCTGTGTAACTCATAACTAATGGAAAATGAAAAGGCCCCAATACTATCCCAATTGACAAGAAGTCCCATCATTAAGGATAACCAAAAAATTTTCAAGAGTATTATTAGAGAGAGAGAGAGAGATTATCAAATACCACATGCATTATCGTTTGAAATTCAATGTCTAAATTAGTTTCATTTCAAGCCACGTTACTACAACTCATCTGAGCATGCATCAAAAGAAAATTGAAAAGAAAGAAAACACTTTACACGCCATCAACGATTGTCTCAGTTAGCTCCAGAAATAATATAAGATGCCTTCAATTTCATAGGGCCTTTATTTCTTTTTTAGAATCTCATGTTTTCAGTAGCATGAATTTGGACATTACCATCAAAAAGCCCATCTTCAAGTTCCTTGCCAATGCTTGCTGAATAAGCAGGCTTAAGGTACTCTTTCTCTACCCTAGACATGGACTGGATCTTCCCTGCCGATGACCCTTTCTCATCTTTTCTCTTCTTTCTTCACATTGAAGCAATGCAACAGATAACGTTCGAGTTATGTAAGAGCAAGGCAGAGTTAATAAATCAATAACCAAAAAATTAAGGTGCTACGGACTAAGCGGATGAAAACAATGAAAAAAACTTACCGAACAGCTTTATATTTTTTGTAGCTGTATTTTAGATAAGGTACAGAATTTTCCATCAGATTTTCCAGCACCTGGAAAACATATTTAGCACAGTAGTACATATGTCTGACAACAGAAGCAAACTATAGTTAATGTAGGCAATAAACTTTTACTACCTCAGACACAATTAGACGCTGAATCAAAACTTGGCGAAGAGTTGTAAAGTTGCGGTGCAAGAGTGCATGGTAAAAGAGTCCTATGTATGACTGCATAAAATAAAGACCAAACACCTGCAACACAGTAAATCATATAAGTTTTGGTAAATCTCCCAGACCCATGAGGGATTATGGAAATTCCAACTCATACCTTGTAAACCAAGCTATCAGCTCTATATTCAGTACTTCTACTGTTTTCATATTTAACGAGCTTCACTGATATCTTGCCCCCAATTTTCGTAAAATACTGAATTGTGAAAAGGTATGCCGCAGTCAATCCAAACCTGGAAACAAGAAAATGAGTTCAATTTACAACAATGTTTAGAGATGACTAGTAACACATTTAAGTGTTTATGCTTCAATAAAAAAGTGTAACAGTACTGCAGTCGCAGACCATGCCTGCAATTGAAATAGACAGAATATCTAACTCCGCTAGGGAGGTCTTCAAGACTTCTAGTCCATGGGTGTCTTCAAAAAAAAGGAGGATTAATAATCCACAAATCACAAGGGGCCCAATTACATGGAGGTAAGCTGTTGAGACTGAGAGGTGCATGTAATGCCTTCTCTTAACTCTGCAGCATGTTTCTTTATCTACTGGAACAGCTATCAGTGAAAACAAATCTCTAACATTAACTAAGCTAATGGCTGGCTGATCCATCTGATGCTTCGAGTATTAACTCCAAAAGTAATAGAACTATGATATAACGCATTACTGGACCCAATGTATGTAACAATGCATCAACTTATAAGCATATCGGGATGTGAAACAAAAGACTTACTAAATGAGTTTAAAGGCTGCACTATTGATCACCCAAAGCATACACCAAAAGGTTAAACCAATATATAGGGAAAGAAACATAGTTTTTGGTTGCAGATCCTAATATCTACAACAGGATAGAGAATAAAACTATAAAATAAAACATAAACACAAATCATCATAAATTGGGGCTTACTTCATAAAACCAGATCTAATAGCCTCATACAGATGAGCATAAGCCAGTTCAAATGGCAGCTGGAGACATATGATACTCAGAATCACGATGGCATCATTTCTGAATCTCATCAGATGTCCAAACCATTCTTCTCTTTGGAAAACCTCTTTCTCTTTTGATTTCTCCATCCCCCATCTCCTCATGAGTTCCACAGGGGACTGGAAGGATCTCCACTCCATTTCCAAAAATTTATATCCAGGTTCTGTTTCGACTGGATAATTAATCTGCCACCTACACTACCCAATTAACCAAGTAAAAAGAAGAAAGAAAAATGAAATTGAAGAAATAAAAACAGCACTAGAAAGTATCAATAAAGAAATAGAAGGAAAAGCTTGGTTATATCGGATTACTGCCAACCAAGAATCGAAATTTCATTTCGGTGCATAGTTTCGGTGAGCTTAGAAACGGAAGCATTTCGGTAATCTTTCAGAAATATTTCGGAAACAAAGATAAATATGAAAATTTATTTCTGAAACATTGGTCGAAACATAGGTCAAAACACCTCGAACCATAGGAATTTTAATATTCAATCAATGATTCGTTTCGGTTTCCATTGAAATAGAAACATTTTGGATGTTTCAAAACGAAAGTTAATTCCTTGCTGACAGCGTTTTTTCACTTTTTAATTTGTTTGATTACCAGACAAAAGGTAACCAAGTAGTATTAAATACTGATGTCATACAGAATTACCTGGCTAAAAGAACAGAATTTTGACGCTTCCAGAATTGGAGAAATAATACAGCCCATGATATAACACTTACAAAGAAAACAGGAAGAACCAAAAACTGCATTGATCTGAAGAAAAGCAATAATCAAGTACAGAAATTATTCAATAAAATACGTAGGCAACATTCACAAACTTTCATCAGAATGCACATGGAAAGCTAAGTGGCCTACCAGAAATCAACCAACTGCAAGGTAAGCCCAAATGCAGCTGGAAATAACATCCATCGTGTGTACATCCCAAGGAAATCAAAATAAGTTGCTATCTACATGCACATTACACCATACGAAGATTAACTAACAACCATGAATGTGAAATTATTGGAAACATTAATTTTGTCTGTAAGTTGAAATTGGAATTGAGCTATTATACATGAATACAGTTTTCAAATGCAAGAAAATCAAGTGAACACTTACCTTCATCCCAAAATATGAACAAATATCATCAATCGGCTGCAATGTGAAGTCCCTCCATTTCAGAGCCCAACTTCTCAGAAGCTGCTTCCTCTTTGTTTCATCTGTGCACCAAAAATTATCTTACATTACACTTTCTCAGGATCAGAGTAAGTGTAACACATGAGAGCTAGTCTACCGTGTAAAGGAAAGACTTCTTTAACAATGCCGTTGGATGCCAATTTCCGAAGAAGAGGTTCTTTTGGCTCCCAGCGGACCTCTTTGCTATTAGACTTTAATGTTACAACGAACTTGCTCTTATTCACCTGCAAAATTTTGTTTTGAATATGAATTCAATAAGGGATAGAAATTTGAATTTACCCGAAAACAACCAAGTGAATGACATGAAACCCATAATATGATGCTAGTTATTCCAGCACAGTTGTTTATTCCTTGTATGTTTGCATACAAATAGACACAGGGATATAGATAGACACTTACACACTTATGTAAGGAAGTAGAGTTTTTGTCTACGTTTACAAACACTCTTAAGAAACAAGAAAACAAAAGATTTTAACCATGGTAAGTGTTTTGATTGAGAAAATCTGAGGGTTTCTGTGAAGGATGAGGAAATTGGAGAAATAGGGAGAAGTTATCTTGGGATATAATCACGTGAACATGATGTGGCTCATAAAATCAAAACAGATTGCCTTAAGGCCACTATGCTGTTTGGGACAGAATATCAGCCACTATGAAACAACACATTCACAAAATGGATTTGCAAAAATGAGGATTTAAAGAAGGATTTAGGGCTAACTGAAAGAAAAAAATAGACGTGCAAGGACAAAGGACAGACCAAAATTGATATGAAATGAGCAAGTGAAGGATGATACAGTTGCTTGTAATTTAACTAAACATATAGCTCTTGACAGATCCGGATGACGAAAATTTAATGATGTCGCCCGTTGGTTGTTACCTGCGTTAACAAAACTGACTCTAAATTGCAAGAAGAATCAAACTAAGTAAAAGGAGATAGACAATAGTCAACTCCTAGAGAATCCAATTACTCGGATACATAAATCAATTGTAACAGTGCCACTACACATGAAGTGGCTACAGGTTCACCTTTTTTCTAAGTGGCCATCTATACAACAATATGTTACAAAGATTGTCTTAGCAAGGATAATTAGTATGAAAATGAAGAAACAAGAACCATAGGGAATACAGACAACTCACAATCCCGTTTATTATGTGCTGGTAACTGTGGAAACGCTCACACCAGCTAAACAATGAACCATCAGGTTGCCTGACAAAGGCTTCAGCCCCATCCCACTCAAACTGTAAATCCACTCCTGTATCAAGATAAAATACTCAGTAACCAAAATTACTCCCTCTTTATCGGTGCAAAAGGTGGGATACCATCAGGGTTGGTAGACAATCACATACGCACACACACACAGAGAAGTGAAACATTGCAAGAGAAGTAAAACAGGAACTGCATTATTATCACCAATATGGGTTCTTTTTTTCAATTGCAACTCAGCTGCAGCTTTCCCCAAAGTCTCCAAAGGCGCTGCCAACTGAAAAATAAATAATTATGAAAGGGATGAATAAACAAACAATGTCAATGTAGGATCCGACTCAGCAGCCTTTTGCATCCGATTTTCATTAGAATTTTTCAATGGAAAGAAAGTAATAAATAAGAACAGTATAATTAGTCTAATTATACAGAACTCATCAGCAAAATACGAGGAAGAATTCATTAAAAATTTATATTGTAACATCGGTTGAAGAAGACATCAAATAGAAGTTGGGCGGAATGAATATAAAAACCTTCATACTTGAACCATAATCCATAAACCACTTAGAGCTAAAGAGTTCATCTATAAGCAGTTATTTCTTATAGATAGGATTTTGTGTGCAATGTACAAATACAAAATCAATTGCATATGTGAAAATCTCAAAGGGTAAATAAAAGCCAAGAGGATAAAAGTTTAACCTTGATAAATTCATCATTCAGGCCAACAACTCTATCAACTATTAGTCCCGCCTTCCTGAACTCATCAACCAGAACCTCCACACAATCATATTTCTCATCCTCTTGTTCCACAGCTTTCTTTGGAACTACAAACCCTATTTCAAAAGCAGTTTGTTCTTCCCCTCCATGCCCATTCATTTCCAGACTCTCCCACCCACCAACCCACCTCACACCCCTTGACAAGAAAACCCAAAAAAGAAGTTTCAAAAACTCAAACAACCAAAAACTCTGAATTTCGAATCAATCAAAGCAGATTCAACACAAAAGGCGATATGGGTGTCTTCGTTTAGAAACTGAATGTAGCTTCAACCCTAGAAGCTAGGTTCTGCTACAATGACGATTTGGTTCTCTGCCTTAAGAACACAGTTTTCCTAGAATCCAACTAAAAATTTGCAAGTTTGCTTAAAAACAGAGACAGGTGTATGTATAATCGGAAATTGGGGAAGATAGCTGTCATTTCGCGATTGACATAGGAAAGGTAGAAGGAAGAGGACACGTGGTGTTGTATGTTGTTTTGTGAAAAATCGTTTTTTGTCTATGAGTAGTAATCATTCGAGTGAGTCGCGAGGCACAACTGCCAATGCATCATCGTTTTCCGTGACGAATGAAATGGGTATCTGATCCACTCGTGACCCATCTCTCTCTCTGTCTCTGCAATTTCAAGTTGCAGGTGAAGGTGGGGAATGATGATGAAGAGAAAGATGGGTTACCACAAAGTTTGGGCCAAGTGTTGAATTAATACATAATCAATGGTGGAAATGGAATATATGAGTGTGGATTGTTGGGTTGTAAAAAGCTGCATATTCCTTTTCATTTTGGCCGTTGGTACGACGTCTCCCATTGCAGGCTGATCTTTAGAGGAATAGAAGGCTGAGACCAGTGATCGGGCACCCAAGAACCAAAGGGTAACATTCGGCCGTGGCTTTATTTATCACAGAAGACATTCCTCACATACAACTAAGGATCCCTTGGGAAGGATTTTCTAATAAGATGCTTCAAGTTTTTATTTCTATTATCAACTTAATGAATTGATAGCAACGTACACTTGATCAGATTATCATTTAATTTTTTTAACATAAATTGAAACAGGTGCGAGTGTTTCTAGTATGAGAATGAGGTATATCCATCATTTTATTTGCGATCAATTTAACACCATTTTGTAGGGGTGTTCATGGACGGGTTATGCATAGGTCCCATTATTCGACCCGAAAAATAGGTCTAAAACTCAATAAATTCAATAATTGCTCTGCTCAAACTCAAACCTAAGTTCAATATTCTTAAAAATTGAGTTTGAATTTGTCCCCCCAAACCCATTAGCCAACCTTAAACCTAACCCAATAGCCCACTCAAAAAAACCCTCTCAAGGGCCAGCCCATCCTGCCTTTTAAAAAAATTTATACTTTTATACCATTAAATTTGAAACTTTGAAATAAGTCTTTCGATGTCAAAATTTAAAGTATTAAAAATTTAGATGCTATAAATAATGTATTATTTTTTTTTTCAAGTATCAAGCATACACATTTTAAAAGGTAGATTAAGTGAATAGGTGTCAATCTAGTTGAGATGTATTCATTCTATCAGATTAGTCCATCTTCTGATCAAAAATAAAATTATTTATTATTTTATTTTTATCCATTTTGACTCTACTTTTGATTCAAAAATATAATTTACATAAATATTAAGTTACAAAAATATTTATTATTTTTAAATAAAATTGTATATTAAAAAGTTCGTGAGCAAAACTTGCCTACAGACCCACCCAATAGACTTACAAGTTGGGCTATAAGTAGTTTACTCTTACCTAAAATTTGGCTCGGCTCGGCTCGGCTCGGCTCACTTGATAACTCACTTGGATAAGGTCTTGTCACTACACTACTTAGGCCCAACCCAAAAAAAAATTCAGAAATGTAGCCCGACTCAACCCATGTACACCCCTAACGTTTTGTATATAATGAACAACACATTGATACTAATTCATAACATTGAGATTACAAATTAATTTTTTTAATATTTAAAGGTATAAATTAAAAATCAAAAAC
>CM042202.1:14009467-14024554 GCA_023539305.1 Ilex asprella
TTTGGGAGGGGGTGGGTGGCTTTGGATGAGGCTCCCACCAAGCCAGGGGGAGGGGCTAGAGGGTTTAGCAGGTCAAATCTTTTCCTTTTCCATCCCCTCCCCATCTTCTATTTAGTGGGAAGAAGGGTGGGGTGGGGTGATTGATTTTTCATGCATAAAATTTGGGAGTGGAGTGTAGACGTACAAAGGTGGAGCAAGAACGGCCCAACCCATTAGAAGACATGGTTAAAACATATAAACATGAAGCATATTGATCCCAACAAGAAATATACAAAACCCCCTAATTATCTACATCTACATCTAGAAGCCAAAGAAAAAACACACATGGCTTTTGTAGAAATATGATGTATCAGTCCATTCATTATGCTTGGTTGGATATTCTGATCTTTCCTTTCTAATATTCAGCTCTAATAGGCTCTTGTACTAAGAAGCAAGGATATGGACACGGGTGTCGTATCCGATATAATACAAACACGGGGATGTGGCAAAATCCCAAAATATAAGACACGGGTATGGCGAGGATACGGTCAATTAAACTAATAATAATATCTTTTATATATATAATAACAACATTAATAATAAGTAATAACTAATAAGAGGCTTTTCATGACTAGATAAAAAGGTTTATATCTTTTTACATATCCTTTTGATTTACTAATGTCTACATTTTTACAGGTATGACCGTACGAGGAACTCCACACAAAATCATTGCACAAAATAGCAATCCCAAAAAAAGTAACAAAACCCAAAAGTAGGGATCTAGAGAGTAACAAACTCGCTGGTAACAAAACCCAAAAAGAATAAATTAAACTTGGATATCTAGATCTGGAGAGTCTCAGTCGTAGTCCATCAAAGCTCATTCTCTTACTCATAGTTGATCGAAAATCTGGTGACTGGTGGAGATGGGGGTTCCAATTATCCAAAAGCTTCATTTTCCTCTTTGCACTCGATTAAAGATCTAGTGGGATGGGGTTCGAAGATTGATCTTTTTGTAGGCCCAGAAGCTTCTCTCTCTCTCTCTCAATACAAGAGATGGGAGTCACATTTACCCCTTTTTTCGTTTTTCTCCTTTCCTCCTCCCCTCTCTCTCTGTCAATACTGGAGATGGGGGTCACATTTAATCCCCTGTTTCTGTTTTTCTCCTTTCAGTCCCTCAAGTTTTTAAAATAAGAAATGAGACCCCACTGTATCCTTTCCATGTCCATCGCGTATCCGAGTTGTATCTGTTGCAAAAAAATCAATCCTCCTGTGTACGACACTTCTAGAAGTGTCGGACACGTGTCCGGTTGTGTCCCATGCGTATCTGTGCTAGACACGTGTCCGACACCGCCACGGCAACCTTCGAGAAGCTCTTCTATCATTTTTCTCTAAAAATCAAGTCTAGAGTGTGGCATATAAACTCAAATGTTAGAAATGCAAACAGTACCCTCTTCTAAACTACATCAATCAAAACGACTACACTTCCTTCCCCATGTATTTGGGATTCATTACATCCACTTTGTCTCAATATGCACTTGAAATCCAAAATTTGTACCCTCTTCTAAACTACATCAATCAAAACGACTACACCTTCTTCCCCATATATTTGTGATTCATTATATCCATTTTGTCTCAATATGCACTTGAAATCCAAATTTTATACCAATATCTGTTAGGGCCTTTTTCGCTCTCACTCACTCTTCACGTGACCTTGCACTCCTACAACTTAGACAACATAAACTTTTCATCGACGAAATTAATAACTTAGACAAGATGTATTATTCATTTTGATCGGAAATATTCCATGTTTTTGCAGATTTAATAACACATACATTCACAAGCATAGTTGCAGCTAAAAAATTCTTCACATTATAATTTTCTATTTTAAAAGATTAAAATTTTTAAAATTATATCATTAATCTATATCTATAATAATAAGAGTGGCAGAGACGGTCTATTATAAGAGTGGCAGAGTGATAAAAGGATGAGAGGGGAGGAAAAGACTAACGGATCTAGATGCCCTCAGTTAGCCATGTTTTGCATTCGACATGTTTGTTGATTATTGAGAATACCATACAAAGCACCTAACAGTGACCAAGAGACAACTATATGAGGAGCCCTACCTATAAAAGTAAGTATAAAGCCTCAACTGTATAAATGGAAAAATTAACAAAATTAATAATATAAAAAACATATCAAGTATGACCTGACCAAGACCTCATCAAAATGGGTACATGTTTACGGATATAACTCAGAATTTACAACTCACAGCAGAAATCCTAGTAATGATCTCAAAAGAGAGCTATAAGGCAGTAGCAACAAAAGCAGAGGTTCCCGTATATTTACAAATTCCCCACGATGTATTACTTGAAGAATGTTAAAGAGAATCAACCATACCCATATTTGGAGGACAATGGAAACGATACCCCATAAAGTCATCATAGAAAGCCAAACTACTAATTAGCCCAAGAAATTAGATAGAGAGAGCCACTAAGAAACTATATCACACTAGCTACAACAATAATAAAGTTCAGACAGAGCATCCAACTCTATTAGCAATAAGAAGAAAGTTGGCGTTAGCTGATACCTGACTAGGAATTTGCCTCCCATAAAAGATGGATGATCGTGGGAAATTTGCTTTATATGATGGCAGTGAATGAACATATATTGAATAAAGCCCCTCATTCCCATTAAGAAACCTCTCCCACAGAGGTGCCAGTGGCAATGGTCCCTTTGTCAAGAACATGAAGGCAATCTTGGGAGTTCTCTCAAATGGATAATCTTTTATTTGAGGAACAAATGAAGCCCTCCAGAACAGGTCAGTGTCATTCATGGTATGCAAGAGGTTTGATGGAGGCTTAATACAACTTTGTAAATCACTTGTCTCTTGAAAACAGGGTTGGATACTGGACTGCACCTCCGGAACTACATTCTGGACTCCTAAATACCGGGCCATATACATACTAAAAATTGAAAACACAATGCCTAGACCCAAAAACAGCAAGATAAATTGCAACAGCCTCAATGGCAAAACCCTAGATTGGTTACCTCTAACTGTGATGGCAGTGTCTTTGCCTTCCTCCAATGTAACTAACCTTGATTTCATCTTTACTTTAATATTCAATCAATTCCAAATTCAGGGATATGGTTTGTTTGGTTAAACTAAACCTGAAAATGCCCAGTAGTTCGGAAAATCCCTTCCAAATTCAAAAAATTCTGAGGAATTTCAGATTTCCTTTCCTCTAATGACAAAACCAAGCTCTGTAATGGCATATCCCAATAAGAATGACAAAATGGGTTGGGGTATCACCACATGGGTATATGATTCACAAGGGTTTCTTCAAGGAAGAAAGCTGCTTCAGCTATCACAAACTCACGAAAATCAGTGGTACCACTTCAAATTCCGAAATGGGTATTTGTAAAAATGTACTTTTATGAACGTTTAATCTCAAAAGAAGAAAGTTTTCAATCAAGACTCCATCTTCAGGAAATACATCTTAAAAGCAAATCATGAATGCCGAAGCAGGTGAGGTGGGTCTGTTTCGAACCATACGAAGATGTGCCAGGCATGAAGTCGCTGTCGTGATTCGAATCTACGATAGAGGATTCCCAACTAAATAGAGATTATGTAGCTAATTTTCTTGGCAAAAACGGAGCAACAAAGATCATCATGACAGAGAGAAAAGAGAAAACAGAAGCCGGGGATTGTGGTATTGTTTTTCACTATGTCAGCCTATTGATTGAAGGGATATGGGGTGGTGGTGGTGGTGGTGGTCAAGGATGAATTTATGGAGAATCAAAGACGTTTGAATTTGAACAACAAAACTGACTCTTTTCACACTTTTTGCTTGGGGACTTAATTTCTTCCATACCCTTTTGTCAAACGTGAAAATAATGTTCGAGGAGAGAGGATTGATGGGTTTGCCTGCCTTCAATTTCTGTAATCATATTAAGCATGAAACTTAATGTTGAAGAGACAGAAATATATCCCAGCGTTGGGAAAAATTTTTCGTAAGGGGAGAGAGAGAGAGAGAGAGAGAGAGAGAGAGAGAGAGGTGGCAATTGTCCAGACTCCAGAACCTAGGAGATGGTGACACGAGGATCTAACCTATAATGACCATTGAGTTCGATTTCGAAGGACACTCCTGTAGGGCTTTAGCTCTAATTTTAAGGATTAATTACAAGAGAAACCTAAAATATATAATTTATTTTATCTGATTTTTAATATTTTAATTATATTATTTTTATTTTTAAAATATTAAATATATTTTCATGTGATTCCTCAAATAGACAATTTTTAAATTGCTAACGATTTTTTATTATAAACTTATCATGTAATACTTAAATATGGTCTAAAATTAATTTGAGTAGTTTTTGAAAAAAAATGTGTAATATGAGTAGTTTTTAACAAAAAATTAGATAACTCATAATCAAAACTATGTAATTTGGGTAGCTCTTTGATTAAAATTTGATAAAAAATTATCCAAATTATTTTTTTGCACATATATTTAATCATTAAGTGACAAGTTTATAATAAAAAGTCGTTAACAATCTGAACGATGTCTAATTGAGATACTACATAAAAATAAATTCAATACTTCAGAAATTGAAATATTAAGGATCAAAATGAGACAAATCTCATATTTCGAGGATCTCTGATATAATTAACCCCAACTTTTAAAAGCCTCTAAAACTCATATTTGACAGAGTAGACCGGGCAATTTCATCTTGACCAAAGTTTGGGGTGATAATTTTTGATAATGTGAAATAATATGAATTGAACATGATATAAAGTCACCGACTTAAAATTGATTATTTTTAGACACAAATTCAAAAAAGACAACCTACTAATGAGGATAATAAATGAACTAGATTAATGTTAAACGCGAATAAACCAAAACTAACACAATTAATCTATAATAATAAGATATAATACTTGTTAAACTTCTCAAATTGAAATCAACTATCCTTATTTAGAAAAATAAAAGAACGATTATGATTAAATTAAAATTTATATATACGGTTCAGATCTCATCTAATTAAATCTAATCTCTCACAATCCATCCCACCTAAAACCAATATCCCGCCCACCATACATACGAGTAAATATTCATTGCAACGGTGATACTACGTCATCACTGTCACGTGGTGTCACCATCAAATTAGAAAACTAGAAATAGAAAATGTGGATCCCACTAATTTTATGTGTTACTAATTGGATGTGGTGATTATTGATAGTTATATAAATAGTGGAGTTTACTTTTCCTATTTCTAGTTTTTTAATTGGATGGTGACACCATGTGACAGTAATGACGTGGTATCACCGTTGTATTCAATATTTAGTCCATATATACACATGCCACCCAATTCAAACCATTCCTACGCGCACGCCAGTCTCTCTCTTCCAAAACAGATGAGTGCCCTCTCTCTCTCTTATAGAAGACTCTCAAGTACCCTCCCTTTCTCTCACTTGTTGGCTCCTCTGTCAGGAACGAGGCTAGGTACCCTTCCTCCCTCTTCACGCACACATAAACACACATTCGAACAGATACATACATTTGGGTATTTTGATTATTTTGGTGTTTTTATAATTTGGTTTTTTTATTTTTTGTATAATTTGAGTGTTTTGAATGATTTGATAATAAGGGTGAATTGTCAATTAGGGTGTTTTCATAATTGAGGTGATTTCATAATTAGAGTTTTTTTTGGCATAATTTGTGTGTTTAAATTAAATGAATATTATAGTTGTTTGATTTGATGTTATGTTTTTAAAATTGAATGGGTCTTACTTTTGTAATTTAACGAAGTAGTTATTTCATTAAATATGATTTGTAGGGTTTTTTTTATATGCATGTGATTTGTTATAGTTGTTAGTGAAATTTTTATTGAACTAGTTGATATACACATACATTACACGTGGATCATTTTAAGAGTGAAATGATTTTTATACATGACATGTACCCAAACTACCACAAAGGGGGCACATGATAGAGTCGGATGTGAATTGACTGTTTAGAGGAGCTTTATTTGCCATTCTGCAGATGAAAAAATGGACACAAAAGCTTATGAAGTTACATCACAACTATACTTAGACATGATTAGAGGAGCTTTATTTGCCAATATATACATCAGTATGTTGCAACTTAATTGCCAAAGGGAATGCACCTAGCTAATCATGCTTTATTGTAGGTCTTCCTTCAAAAAGTTTAAAGTTTGCACTTGTGCACAAACTATCTCTTTCGTGACACTACGAGCGCATCAAAACGGAAAATCACTAAAACTTTTAAATTTTGTCATAGAAACTTATGACCAAAAAGACATATCTTTCATAGGACACAAACTAGTAGGAATTCTAATGTGTACCAAATGTATTGATATACAACATTACAAATCTTAAACATAATAAATTCGTAAGTATTTAGAAAAAAATGGTTGTAACTGAATAGCTGGTGAGTTGTCTTTCCTATTCGATAATTATTAGCTTAGAGAAGTGACATTCATGACAAACAAACAAGAGAAAAATATGGGGGAATGAATGGATTTTAAAAAATATATTTCAATAATAAGCATTGGCCATTGCTTTTGACTTATGTCATGGTTATTTTCTTGTTTGAGTAAATAGAAGAGTACCCCATGCCAGCAAGTGAAACCACCATATGTTTTGGTTAGAACCTTTGTATCCAACAGTTTAGATAACTTAGAGGATTCTTTGCAACAGACCATGAATGTTCTTCCCAGTGCTATAACAGTCAAGAACTTGAGTGCATCTGCCTTATGAAGTAATAGATGAAGTTAACAGTATTGATCATCTTCACTTGTAAAATCAGGTAGCTTAACAATGTTTAGAAGTTTGGGTTAAGAAGCATTACCCTTCACATTGCATAGTCCATCCATACGGCATCCGACAATCAAGAAAAGCCAAAGATTGGTTCAGACGTTACACAAAGAAGTCTTGTAAGAAAGACTTTTTTAAAGCAATTAAAAAACTAATACAAATCCTACAAGAAGACTACTAATCTACTGTAGCAATACCAAGACTTCTAGAATCATATGGAGGCTAGCATTACAAAACATATATAATTTTAATTAAAAACTAAAAACTATTTGGAGAGTTTGTATTAATTCCAATGATATCAAAGTGTGGAGTGCTCTTTCAACTAAACATAAGTGGAGGAATACTCAGGTACCTGAAAGCAGGCAAAGAGCCTCAAGGATTTTCAAGAGACAAACTATGACAAAAGTGAGAATAATAAATGATTGAAGCTCCAATAAGTAACTAATATTTGATTATTGGGTTAATTGCAAATTAAACTCTGAAAGATCGTTTGAATCTCAATTTACATCCTCAAAAATAAAAAATCTCAATTTACACCTCAAAAGATAAAAATTTATATCAACGTGCACTTGAAACTAACGACCATCAATTTGCAGCCTAAAACTATATAGATAAATTATATTTAGATCCTCTCATACTTGTCACTTAATCATTTAGACCCCTCACATTTAGAATATTACTCTTACACCTCCTGACGTTTATGCACGTGTAATACATAATTTATTGTCGTTGATATATATTAATATAATCATTAAAAAATATAATTTTATCATAATAAAAATTATAATTTTATACTACCTTTTATTTTGTGGGCCCGTTGTAATCTAAAGTTAAAAAATAAGCTTACCATTTGAATGACTAATATAATGCAAGTATTTATATAATGTTCTTTATATCCAATGTAATACATCACTTAAACAGAATTATTTAGATGACCAATTGGGAGAACATTTTTACACCTATTTGGATCCTCAAGGGATGTAGCTGTAATATTTCAAATGTGAGAGGTCTAGGTATAATTTATCCATTTGGTTTTAAACGGCAAATTGACGGCTGTTAGCTTGAGGTGTGCATTGATACAAATTTCTATCTTTGAGGGTACAAATTGAGATTTTTAATTTTTGAGGGTGCAAATTGAGAACGATCTTTCAGGGTACAATTTGAGATTAACCCTTGTAGTTATTAGTTCAGATAAAATTGGTTTTTGAATATCAATCAACTATAAAATTGAAAATCCAAGATTTTCCAATTAGATGTTTTTTGTATGCAATACACACACACACACACACACACATGATGGGTCAAGCCTAAGGGCCCAACTCATGTTACAAGCCCAAGAGGCCCAACTCCAAGAGATCCAGCAAATTTAGTCCAATGTGGTCAACCCGGTCAAGCTCATCATGCTTAAAGAGCTATATCAGCGTGGAACAACTCATCAAGTTCAAGGAGCTACACCACGAGGGGAGCATGTAGGGTCATCCAAGAGCCTCCTCCTCTCCACCTTGGAGTACAAGAGTCTCTTCCTCTCCACGTTGGAGTAAGGGTCATCAAAGAGTCTTACCCTTGCCCGTTGAGGAGATGAGAGGTCACCAGGAAGAGGAGATATCAGCAGACTAATTAATACTATTAAGTTGCCCCTAATCCGTTACGACCGTCCGACTGACTATGCAATTACTGTGCAGACAACTATAATTTGTAAGCTCCCCTAACACTTGGGGGACATCTTACAAAATCAAGCTCTCTCCTATCTTTTGTAATTCTTTGTTCTCCCTACATACCGGAATTAATAAAATATCTAGTGAACTCAGCCATTGAAAGTGGACGTAGGTCTTGATTGACCAAACCACTATAAACCTTGTCTTCTCTCTCTACCTATTTTACTGTATTTTATATTTTTAACTTGACTGTGGTGTGCAAACTAATTTGTGCATCATCAGTTTGGCGCCGTCTGTAGGAAAGACAAAATTCTCACCTAAACATTTTCTCTGTTAATTTGTCGCAATCACCATCAATGAA
Organism: Ilex asprella; assembly: GCA_023539305.1. Classification (NCBI taxonomy): domain Eukaryota; kingdom Viridiplantae; phylum Streptophyta; class Magnoliopsida; order Aquifoliales; family Aquifoliaceae; genus Ilex; species Ilex asprella. The sequence continues at coordinate 14,018,298 of CM042202.1, forward strand.
TCCCCCTGAAGACATTCTACCACGAGAGAAGGAGGTTGCTCCTCCACCTGCCAATCCTATTCCAAGTGCCCAACAGATGTTGGAGAATATGCAGCAACTTGTGGCTCAAAACCAGCAGATCCTCCAACTCATGCTCACCGGACAAGGAGGAGCCCGACCTGGACCTCAAGTCAGAGGAGCTCCACACCCTGGGCATCAAGGAGTTCCCCATTTGGGCTCTCCCGTGGGTGCCCCACCCTTGGGAGCTCCCTTGGGTGCCCCATAGAGGGGATCCCCCCATGAGGGACCTCATCCTCCAGCGCCTGCTCCTGCTCCCCATGGTGGAGACCCTCCTCTCTAAGAGGATGATAGTGAGAACCAAAGCATGGAGCATGGGAGTCATGTCCGTGATAATTCCCAAGGTCCTTCTCCCAATCATTGGGACTAAAAAATCAATTGGAGGATGTCTTTAACGCCATGAAGGCACACAGACTCGAGATAATGGATTACCTCGTTGGTCGAACCGACACGCCTTTCAAACCTGACGTGGTTAACTACCCACTCCCTCAGAAATTCAAGATGCCATCCGTGGAGACCTTTGACGGTACGAAGGATCCATTGGACCACCTTAAAACTTTTAAGACCTTGATGCAACTGCACAACGTTCCCGACGAAATTATGTGTAAAGTGTTTCTAACCACCTTGAAGGGATTCACTCATCAATGGTTCGCCAAACTCTCCCCAGCCTCCATTGGTACATTTGTTGAGCTGAACATGTCCTTTGTGACACAGTTCATTGGTGGACGCCGCCATCAGAAAACTGCCACCCACTTGTTCAATATAAAACAAGACCCAAATAAGAGTTTAAAGAGCAACCTCACTCGTTTTAACGAGGAGGTCCTTTAGGTCGAGGAGCTCGATGAAAAGGTCAGCATGACCGCCTTCTTGGGAGGCCTCCGGTCATCAAGCTTCCTTTTCTCATTGATGAAGCGTCCACCTAAGAGCATGCTAGAACTATTGAAAAAAACTAAAAAATATATGAATGTTGAGGAAATCAATAGGTCCAGACAAGGTGAATCATCTGGCAGATCACTAAGAGCTTGATCTGTCTCTACAGTACTCTTAAGCAGACAACTTATCTCCAGCTTAGCAGCTCTCTTGCGGGTCACCAAAAAAAGCCTGACATATCTCTACTCTCCTCTCAAGTAGACAGTCTATCTCTGCACTGCTCTTAAGCAGACAACCTATCTCCAACTTATCGGCTCTTTCGCCAAAAAAAAAGTTTGGCATATCTCTGCTCTGCTCTTAAGCAGACAGCCTATCTCTGCACTGCTCGCAAGCAGACAATCTATATTTCAAGCTTAAAGACTCTCTCATGGGTCGCTAAAAGCTTGACCTTTACACTGTTTTCAAATAGACAGTCTATACCTTAAGCTTAAGGACTCTCTCATGGGTTGCCAAAAGCTTGGCCTCTGCACTATTCTCAAACAGACAGTCTATACCTCAAGCTTAAGGACTCTCTCATGGGTCGACAAAAGCTTGACCTCTGCATTATTTTCAAACAGGTAGTCTATACCTCAAGCTTAAAGACTCTTTTATGGGTCGCCAAAATGTTGGCCTACCTCTGCATTGTTCTCAAACAAGCAGCCTATCTTTAGCTTAAGGACTCTCTCATGGGTCGCCAAAAGCTCAGTCTCAAAAGACTAGCTCTCTTAGAAGCCATCCTCAAACTCTGTCTTTGCTCTCACGCAAGTAGTTTGTCTCTCTCTTCAGGCAATCATGTTAAATATTTTAATATTTGGAATAACATTATGTTTGTCATCTCTAGGTAGGTTCTTGAAACTCAGGTCGTCGGCCTCCCAAATCAGCCGCCTGGTCGCGCAGATCAGCCTATGCAAGCCCCTCTATGTAGGTCTCCTCGCCAAATGTTGCCTACCTAAATAGAGCTCGCTCACAAGGAGTCTCTATCCATACAAACATGGGCGCCTACCATGCCACTTACTTCAGTGGAGCTCGCCAGGTCTCAGGCTCTCCCAAGCTCCTCAAGTTAGTACCCAAAGAGGCGATCAAGATCTCTTGCTCGCCCAACCTACCCACACCAGCGCTCAAAGAGGCGCCCAGACCATTCCCCAAGTCTCCATGCTCGCCTAACAGGCTGCCTGCGCGCCTACACCACCCAAAGCTCCACCATCAATAATCAGCAGCACCCAGCACCATAGACGTTTCACCGTCAGCTCATTGCCTACTGCTTGGTTCACCTCAAGAGCAGTGCTCAGCGCTTGGGACACCTCCACAGCGACACCCAGCGCCTAGACACCTCAGTAATGGCGCCCAGCTCCCGGTCATCTCAAAAGCGGCGCGCAACGCCAAAGGTCCCTAAGTTCTCGTTAACCCGAACATCCTCGGCGTGCCTCACGACAATTCTTCCATGGTCAGAGTACCCCTCCTGCGGCGCCTGGCTCTCATTGGCGCCCATGGAAACCCGCCAATGGTGCCTTTATTCACCCAGGGAGCAGTTGGGCTCGCCTTCAGTGCACATGGACAGCTCGCCCCTCCTCCATGCGCGTCCCACCTACTCACCTAGGCAAGAACAGTGCCTGAGTGCCCTCCATTGTTCTCCATCCATGTGCACAACGCCTGGATGCCCATCAGTGCTCACCCATGTGCGTCGCCCAAGGCCAGCAACGCCAACCTCCCTGGGCAGCTCACCTAAAACCTCCAAAGAGGCCGCCCACCTTATTGGCCTGCTCGCCCAAGGCACCCAAGGGCACCCCCAGGCTCTCCCAAAGCGCCCAAGGCACCCCAAGCTCGCCCAAGAAGTTGTTTGCTCCCCTAAGCTTGCCCCAAGTTCGCCCAAAGCACCTAGAGAGTTGGCCTGCTCCTATAAGGCGCCCAAGGGGCTAGCTTGCTCGCCCAGAACGCGCGCCCAAATGGCTGCTCGATAATTCGACTGTAACTCCAAATGTGACTTATTATATATTAAATCGAAGCTCTCGACGAAGTGAGCAAAAGTCATTATCGTTGGTAATGAGCTTTTCAAAAAAAGGCCCATAAACAGCTATTTTGGCCTCTTGAAGTTTTTTCCCCCAAAAAAATAAAATTTGCTCTCCCAGGAGGTGACCTGTTCGCCCAAAACCGTGCATCCAACTTCCTGCTCGAAATTTTGACCATAACTTTTCCTTTGTTACTCCAAATGAGACTTATAATATATCAAATCTAAGCTCTCGGCGAGCCGTACAAGACTCACAGACTTTGGCTGTGATTGATGTTGTAAAAAGTCCAAAAAAGGCTTAGAAGCAGGTATTTTGGCCTTCCGAAGTTTTTCCAGTTGTGCCGGTCAACCGAAAATTCAAACTTAATCGAATACCCTCCTTTCCAAGTTCCATTGGACACAGAGGATTAGGGGAAAAATAATAGGTTAAGCCCAAGAGCCCAACTCATGTTACAAGCCCAAGAGGCCTAACTCCAAGAAGTCCAACAAATTTAGTCTAATGTGATCAACCCGGTCAAGCTCATCATGCTCAAAGAGCTACATCAGCATGAAACAACTTATCAAGTTCAAGGAGCTACATTAGGATAGGAGCATGCAGGGTCATCCAAGAGCCTCATCCTCTCCACCATGGAGTCCAAGAGTCTCCTTCTCTCCACGTTGGAGTAAGGGTCATCCAAGAGCCTTACCTTTGCCTGTTGAGGAGATGAGAGGTCACTAGGAAGAGGAGAGGTCACCAGGCTATTTAATACTATTAAGTTGTCCTTAATCCGTTATGACCGCTAGACTGGCTATGCAATTACTACGCAGACAACTATAAATTGTAAGCTCCCCCAACACTTCAGGGGCGTCTCACAAAATCAAGCTCTCTCATATCTTTTGTAATTCTTCGTTCTCTCTACATACCGGAGTTAATAAAATATTCGGCGAACTCAGCCATTGAAAGTGGACGTAGGTCTTGATTGACCGAACCACTATAAACTTTGTCTTCTTTCTCTACCTATTTTACTACATTTTATATTATTAACTTGACTGTGGTATACAAACCAATTTGTGCATCATCAATATACATATATATATATATATATATTCCTCTATATATATTCATATGAAAGTGTGTGTGTGTGTGAGTATCGACATTTGACGAGATGTGTAATCAATTGTTATAGCCTTTCATGATTCCTCACCATAAAACCATAGTCGGAGTAGTTGAAAAATTGAACTTCTTTTTTGAAGGGTGTCTTATAGAGGAAAATAATAGTGGCCTTTTAAATATTTCACCATAAAACCATTAGTATAATATAGATGATAGGAGTTATTGATAATATTTTGATTGTTTATGGTTTCAAAATTTAATGTTAGGTTTATTTTGATTGCAATAAGGTTTTGATTTCATTTTTTTTGGGATATTGGATCTCTTGATTGTATGAAATGAAAATTGACTTCATTATTTTCAAATTATGGATTGAAAGTTAAGTTTGCGATTGAATGTTTAGGTAAACAATGTATGAAAGGAGTATTTTCAAATTGTGGATTGAAAGTTAGGTTTGCGATCGACTGTTTAGGTAAACAATGTATAAAAGGATGTGTGAGTTTGTTAATTCGTGCTTGAAGGGATGTTAACTTCATTATTTTCAATTCAATGTTTATTTTATACATTATGTTTTGATGATTAATTTTTTTGGACTTAGAATTTAGGTTCTTGATTGAATGTTATGGTTCCAAAATTGAATGTTAGAGTAATTTTTACTGGAATGGGTAATATGTTCATCTTCGGATCGTATTAGTGTCCTCCTCTAAGAAGATGGGTCGAATTGCACCACATCTACAAGACATTAAAGTCCCTCATCCAATTAGGCAGTTGTGTGGTGTTTGTCAGCGCTAATTCAAAATATAAAATTGAAAAAAGTTGTTTCTCTCTTTTTACGCATGTTTTCCATGTGAATTTAATTACACATGGTTATCAAGATATGTTTGGTTTAATGTGAATTGCTAAGTATTTTGGTGGTTGGGTATGAAATCAAATGTCTGGATTTTAAAAATGGTTTGTTCATCCAATATAATGAATGGGATAGTTTGGTTATTATAAGAATCAATGTACGAACTGAGAGCTATGTAGATAAAGTTTTTATGATTTGGTGTTGGATGAATTTATGTGACTATGAAAAAAATTGTTATTACACGAAGCCAAAGATGTGTGTGTTGGATGATTTAGGGTTTTTTTTTTTTTTTTGTGACTAAGGAAGCAACAAGACAATGTGCAAACAGCATACATTTAAAAAAAAAAAAATTGTCTAATGATTTTCTGTGTAGTTGCTCATCTTAATTATGCATGTTTGTTTGAGTACATGTCGATATTTGTTTATTTGCTTACATGACAGGTTGATTATTAATTTTTGTAGAATTTATTTATTTATTTGTTTTAATATTATTAATTGGTGATATTATATTACACTGCTATGTGATATCACCGTTGTAATGATTATTTTCTCCAAATTGAGATGATTGAACACGACACAACCTTTCAGCCACTCAATTCCCATGCAAACCCATTTTCTACTCCAAAACCCTAGTCTAGTTTACCACCACAAAGGTTGAAAAGGTTATTCCCCAAAAGCCGAAAAAGTTAAAAAAAAAAAAGAAAAAAAATTATTGTATGATGAACTCCATGGAAATACTTTAAAGAACCCTAACCATATGCCCTTGATAATACTCAAATCATGAAATCAACAATCATCCACACCCAAATCTCAACTTTTTTTTGTCTAAAACTTGAAGATTCAAATGATGTTTCCATCATTGCATCTTCTTCGATGAAAGTCATTAATTGATAATTGGGTTAATAACATTTTTGGTTCTTAAAGTATATATTTTTTGTCTGTTTAATTTTTATTGTATCAATTTTGTTAATTTAGTCCTACAGTATTAAATTCATGTCATTTTGATTGTTAAATTTTTGACGGAATAATCACGTGTTAAACAAGTGATACCGTCTAAAAAAAATAATATGTGATCACTTCCATCAAAAAACTTAACAGATTATCCGATTAGAGACTAAAGTGACACGAATTGAATATTTTAGGGATCAAATTGATAAAATTGATACAATAAAGACTAGACTGATAAAAAATGCATATTTTGGCGACTAAAAGTATTATTAACCCTCGCCAATTTCTCCTAATTATGTGCAGGCACCATTTCCACTGCTGTATGTTTCTTAAAACAAGAAGGAAGTTGCCTTTGTGTAATAGAAATTGTATTGAGACAAGTTACAAACAGGGTATTATAT
>CM042202.1:14024654-14042713 GCA_023539305.1 Ilex asprella
ATATCTATCTATATTCATATATAGGTTAAAAGTTTGATTAACATTAAAAAATTTCTCTCAATTATTTATCTATATCCATGTATAGGTTATGTGTATATATATATGTGTGTGTATATATATATATATATACTAAATTGAGTAACATGAACAGTAACATAATAATAAAAAATAGTAACATGAATTTGAATATATAGGTTATGTGTGTGTGTATATATATATAATAAGACTAAATTGAAATTCATGAACAGTGACATATATACCTAAATTGAAATTTATGAACAGTAACATATTAAGACTAAATTAAAATTTATTGAAATTAAATTGAGTAATATGAACAGTAACATACTCAACAAAAACAGTAACATGAACAATAACATAATAAAAAAATAGTAACATAAATTTGAATATATATATATTCGACTACCACTTTCCTCACCATAGTACTGCCACCATCGCACTTCCCGAGCAACGCCAACTGTCATATTGTCATCACCTCCACAACAACGCTCACCACCACACAAAAATTCATTCAAGTTCCACTCCGATAGCTTATTTTTACTCTACACCACCTCCACCACTATATTTGTATCATCTCCATCACAACCCAGCGTATATATATAGAGAGAGAGCGAGAGTTTTGAATTTGATATATATATATATATAAAGAGAGAGAGAGAGAGAGAGAGAGAGAGAGCTTTGATTTTAAATTTATGACGGAGATTTTATTGACATATTTTAATTGACATTGAATGAAGGGATAATAATTTTCATAATAGGAAATTAATTTAAATCCTTTCAAGGAAGGGTATTTTTGAGATAAAAAAAAAGTAGACTTAAGTCATTACATATAATTTTAAATATGGACTTAGCTCCTTATAAGTTTCCTTGCAGAACTTATCTCCAAACAAGTACATCTAGGGGACACACTTCCAATTTTCACAAAAAACAACGGAGTCCAATAGCCTTTTTATAGACTATTTAATCACACAGTTGAGGAAGTAGTACTCTTGATCCTTATTCATTATTCTAAGTGAAACTCTTATGAGTGGTGTTTGGCGCGCCCAGATTCAGACCAAGTCCGAACTAAGTTCATGAGTTGATCTCAAACTATTAAAAGACAAATCAGACTTAACTCATGGTCTCAGTCTATTCCAAAACTCAACAATTCAACAAGAGTTAACGCACGTGGAAGAACAATCATCGGGATTACCATTACTCTAAAATAGTGTCTATCATCAATACTAGTTATCCTCTCCGATAAATTAGTAGTTTGACTTTCACGTTACCGTCAGAATTAGGATTCTATACCTATAAATTATAAACCCCTCTACACATGGGGGCAGATGTCACACACCTCACCTTGAGCTTACTATTGTTCTCTTTCTCTCTCTTCCCCCTACTACCTTGTACTCTCTTATTAATAGAATTATTCGGTCACTGTTGTCACTTTCAGTGATTAGGTCAACCAAATCCAATCATCTAATGTTTATCTCTTATTATAAACTGCTTAATTAATTACCATACATCACACTCGATTGATTTAATCTTGCATAAACTCACTGTGTGTATCATCAATTTTATTTTAGTATTGAAATATTATTTTTTAATATTGTATATTTATTTTTTTTAATTAAAATGCACAACATCTAATTTTTATTTTATTTTTTTAATTAATGATAGTAAATAATTCAAATTCAAATATATAATTCAAATTATTCTTTAATACGGTATCTCCACGACATCATTAGCCGCCTTACCCCTTGTGAGCGACCAACGACCATGGCCGGTGACTTTCTCCTGCACGCTAACTTTTAAGCCGCCTACGTTGACATGAAGTTTTAAGAGAGGAACACTAATGGTTGCACTTCTCTTTTCGATTGTGACACTTCAATGTTGTCTATTGAATATTCTGAAGAGAAAAAAAATGCATAACGAATTTTCTTTGCACAAGAGAGTTTTGATACAATGATAAAGTTTATAACCAGAATCGTGAAATAATCGCACACTATCTCCTTCAGGGGCGGATCCACAGTGGGGGCAGGGGGGGGGGCAGCTGCCTCCACTGGAATTTTAAAAAGTTTCGGGGATCAAGTATAATTTTAAAAAATTTAGAATTTATTATAGATTTGCCCCCACTGAATTTTTTTTAAAATTTTTATGGGTAGTTATGTTATTTCAACTAATATATGAGTCTCACTTATAAATATCAATGGAAGATGATATCAAAAATTTGGACATTTAAAGATTAACTAATATGCTACGAAATAGGTTAGTCATCTCATTTGTTTTATGTTTATACATTGAACTAAATTTTGGGATTGTAGTCATCTTCTTTGTTTTATATTTATATGTTAGACTTGAAAATTAAGGTTTGTAGTTCTCTTTTGTAGTTTATTTTTTAAATGTTGAATTAAAATTAGCGCCTGTGACTCTCTATTGTATTTTATTTGTTACATGTAGAATTGAAAATATAAAATTGGGGCTTGTAATCATCTCTTATGTTTTGAATTGAAACTAGGATGTGTTAAAAAAAAATTGAAACTAGGATTTGTAGTCTTGTATTTATTTTTCTATATTAAAATAAAATTGAGACTTGTAGTCCTCTTCTATGATTTATTTTTTATAGATATTTAATTGATATTTGGGTTTATAGTCTTCTCTATTGTTTTATTTTTATATGTTGAATTGGAATTAGGACTTGCAGTCGTATCATTTGTTTTATTTTTATTTGTGAAATTGGAATTGAGTCTTGCAATCCTCCATTATAATTAGACTAAATTATTTTAATTTTGGTAGTTTGAATAATTTTATTGTGATAAGTTAAGTACTTCATATACCTAGGTTTAGCTTACTAGAACAATTATAGTTTAAGTTAGTTTCGATTGTTTGTTAAAATTTAATGATGAATATTCAGTTTGTAATTAAAAATTTTAATTTTTGAATTAGTTATGAAATTTTTTCTTAAAATTTAATATATGATTGAGCCCAATTTTACGGTTCAAAATTTTTTTGTTAGGTCTTATAGATAAATCTATAATGAGTTATTTTTGTTGGCTCTTTTTGTATATCACTCATGTATATGAATTGCGTCTTTAATTGAAATTCTATTAATAAAACTACACTTTTGTGAATATTTAAAATTTTAATATTAATATAGTATAGGTTGCCCCCACTGGAGAAAAAGTCTGGCTCCGCCCCTGATCTCCTTAATAGCTTTGCTAGAGAGAAAGTGTACTCCTTGATATTTTTAGGGAAAGTAGTACTCCTTGATCTTAAGAATTTTTTTTTTCTTAATATTTTCAACGTCCTCATCGATAGTCGAGGCGTAACTTAGTCTTCAAACGAAAAGTCTCAATCCATTCTCAACTTGCCTCACTCTTTGGTTGGCCTTTCTACTAGACTAATTAGAATTCCAATCAGTGCAGTGGGTGTATGTATTAGCCCATGTTGCTGTCAAGTATATAACCTCTAAAAGGATATATGATCCACTACTTTACAACCTACTTCTAGCTCTCCTCGCCATTTTAGATATCTGGACTCGTCTAAATTCAGTATTATTCACAACTTCAGCTTTTCACCACCTCAGTTTGTAGGAAATTACTACAACCTTCTGCATATAATCTTTCTAAACTCTTTAATGTTTTCACGTTTCGTGTATGAATTCTTGCTCTCATTTTACAAAATTCGTGAATTCAATTTTTCAATACGTGAATTCGATTAATTTGCGCTCTTACTTACTTATTTTATTTTTATTTTAATTGCCCAAGTTGAATTCATCCAACTGTTATCCTGTAAATCATACTCATTCAACAATAATTTCCAAGCATCGACTAAATCATGTAATTCCTTGTATCCATAGATGGACTCTTTAAATTAGGGTGAAAATTTTGAACCATGCTTATATATGTTTCCTAAATACTTTAAAGCATTTTGGGAAAGATGTCACCAACACAACATATGCATGTCTCTGGCATCACTATAGATATAACCTTAGTCATTGTTTGATCTTGATCGGTGAAAATGGTAACATGCTTCTTTCCAAACATTATTTGTAGGAACGTCTCAAACAATCATTGAAATGATACTACAGTTTCATCGTACAATAATGCAGCACCAAATATTACTGTCTCCTTAAATTGGTTGAATCCAATCAAAATTCCTAAAGGTCAATACTCCTTGTTTGTTCGGAATGTCATGTCAAATATGACGACATCTCCAAAGTGACCATAATCAATAATTATTCATAGATCAGCTCAAAAAATAATTATTATACGCTCTTCGGCATCCAATTGGACTACATTATAAAATTATGGATTTTTAACTGCTTCTGCTTGGAAATATTGCAATAAACTACCCACGTTATCGTATTTCAAGTCTTGTTACCTCCTTTCTCGAATGTAATTTTTTTGGTCTTGATGAGTGAAACCTAAGCTTTCTCTCCCACCTGCTTGCGTACTCAAAAGCTCGTAGGATGCCTTAAGTGATATCCCACAATCATCATCAATATCAACATTGATGCCTTGGGCTACAGTGACCTTCCGTTGGGATGACATCATATGCATACATTTGGTCACGTGAAAAATGTGGTTTTGTTGGTCTTCCCATTTGACAACAACAAATTTTCCAAAATCTCTCTTGATGGAGATGCACATGTGAGCGTGACAATTTGTTTGTATCTCTGCCCGAGGCTTTGTTGTTTTCCAATCTCTTTGATCTTTACTCTTTTAACCATGTTTACAACATACATATTTTCTGTAAATTAATACACCATCCTTCAAGCTCTTGTTGTAATAATCTTTTTTCATACTGAATCTCATAGTTCCATCATAATTATTATAGAACCTATAAGCATCTTCTTTTGAGTCAAATTGCATTCCTATACATAGAGTATTGTCTGCTTTATCAATCTCAACACATTCCGTTTGCACTATAGATTAGGTCCCCTACAATAACCAAACAATTACACAAATTAAACATAAGATCAAAAAATGTCCATATAAATTTTCAATTGCAAATAGAACAAATAAATATTTTTTTTTGGTCCCTATCAACAATAAAATCTAATGTATCAAAGTCTATATAACTCAGTTTCATCAAAGCTTAAAACACCAATACTCACATATCAAACAATCAAATATACTCACAAAAACATAGTAGAAAGAATGATGGTAGTCACCTAATTATATCAAGATTCTATAGGAAATTAAAAACAAAACTTTTGAATTTTATGAACTGAGAAATCTTGAATTTCATAAAAAAATTGAAAAAAATATCAACATTATCCAAGTGTGCGAAATCGTAGGAGACGAAGTTGAAGTGTCAAACAATCGATATAGAGAGACAGAAATAGAGAAGAACAATGAAAACTTTGGGATTTTAGTTGGTGATTACAAACTCTTTGAGAGAGTTTTACGTCTGTTTTAGGCGAGCCAAATTTAACTTTGGAGGGAAGGAGGGCCATTTTGCGTTTTGTTTGCCACAGGGGGGTGACAATGTCGTGGGGGCTAAGATGGGTTCAAGTTGGACAATGTCGCATGTGTGTGTTTTTTGGTTGTTGAATTTTTGCTTCAGAACGTCGTAATTGCTCTTAACAACATAGTCTGTTGTTAGACTTTTAACGACAGAGGAGCTCTACCCATAACGGTGATACTATATCATTATTGACATGTGGTGTCACCATCCAATAATAAACCTTCAAATGAGCAACGTTAACTTCACTTAGATTGTTATTAAATGACATTGCAAGGTAGTTACTAGAATATATGGGATCCACTTACCCACGTATTATCTTTTTATTGGATGATTACACCATATCAACATAATGACATGATATAACGGTTACACTCAATATTTTTTCCACCAATAAGCACGGCCATGGACTGTGGTTTTTGCTCCAACACAGTAGACCTTAGAATTTCTAGATGGATAGCCCGGTCCATGCCATTGGCAGTCAATGTCTCAATTGCCCGGCCCGGACTTTTGACGAGGCTTATGCTCTCTGAAAGTCAAAGCTCCTAGGGAACACCAAACTAATAATGGGCGTTAATTTAGAAGTCGGCTCAATCGGACAGTAATTGTGCAAATGCAGCTTCTTTACCCAATTCAACCCATGCAACTCTGGTTTTTTTTTTTTTTTTGTGTAATTTAGAAGTCGGTACAAAGATTTAGATTGATTTGAGCTAAACTACATTAAGAAAATTTATTTGAACCTGTGTACATTTTTTTTTTTGGAAAAAGACTAAAAAAGTATTTATTGCTCCATTACTATTTCTTTCTCTGTTTCTCTATATCTATTTCTCTCTCAGTTTCTCTCATATTGATAATTTTTTTTAAATAGGTAAATATTTGATTTAATTTTTTTATCTGTCTATCCCCCTATTTTCTCTCTCTATTTTCCTTATTTCCTTATTTTCTCCCTTAAGTTACACAACACAATTATACTAATCAAATACACCAATTAGTTATAATTATCCTACAATACACTAAACAGTTACTCATATGTTCTAATAAACCAAACAGTTATACTAAACAATTATACGAAATTCCAACACAAACCCAATTTTTTATTTTGTTATTTACATAAATTAAATAAGTATATCATTTAGTAATACGACATGGTTACATTAATTATATATATTAAATTGAGTTTATCATTACACAGAAGACTTTACTATTATACTAAATTTAATATATATGATTGGTGTAACAATATCGCGATACTAAATAGTGTAACTATTTAATTTATGTAAATAACTGAATGACAAATTAGATTGGTGTTATAAATTTGTGTAATTGTTTGGTGTAACTATTTGATGTATTAGAATGCATGAGTAGTTGTTTAGTGTATTATAAGACAATTGTAACTGATTGGTATAACTGATTAGTTCAATTCTATTGTTGTAATGTTGATATAAATAGAGAGAGAGAGAAAAATGGTTAGAGAAAATAGGAGAGAGAGAGTGAGAAATAGGGGAGAGAGATATAAAAAAAATTAAATTTTTACATATTTGAAAAGAAAATAAATTATCAATGATAAATATAGAGAGAAAATAAGGGAGGGATTGGGAAAATAATGAGGAAAGAGAGAGAGATTGAGAGAAAATAGGGGAGAGATAGTGAGGGAGTCTAATGAAATTTTTTACATATTTAATTAGATATATAATTGTCAATCAAGAATGCATAATTTAAGGAAGAGTATTTAGGTAAAATAGTTTTGATTTCATTTGAATTTTGTAATTAAACACAATATGTTTTATTGAAATTGAACTTAATAGAGTAAATAATTTATCCATACACTTTTCCTCAAATAAGTCTAAAAAAGTATACCCACAACTAAAAAACTTTTTTTTTTTTAAGAAAGAGAATTTTATTGATTTTTCAAAAAAAATTACAACGAATGAATGGCCATGAAAACTGGACCAAAACAAAATACAACAACTCAGCATATACAACAAGATCAACGAAGAACCAAAGAAATCTTCCTCCTCAAAACAGGAATACCCCTTCGATCCTGTTGCAGTATCAACTTCCCTGCAGTAGGCAAAGAGACAGAATCAGAAAAATCACAAGAACAACCCCTCTGCACAGCATAATTGGCCAAAAAATCTGCTACACAGTTTGCCCCTTTGAACACATTACAGATTTGAAAATCCAGTCCGTGCAAGAACCCAAAAATCTGATCCAAATCAGCCCTACATCTTCAAGTAGGGGTGTTCAAATTTTTGATTACCCGCAAATTCTGATACTCTACTCTATCTAACCCGACCTTATTGGTTGGCTACCTAAAAGAATCGGGTAGGCCAACAGAAGAACTTAATCAAGAACTTAATTTAATGTAATCGTTAGATTAGTTGTAGATTTTAATGTTAGATGAAATCTACTTTCAATTCAATGAAAGCATTGAATTAAGTTCTCAGATTAGGTTACTCCTTCCCATTTGATCCATTACAACCTTTAATATGGCTAATTGACGTCAAGGAATTATTGATAATGTGGTGGACAGTTTGGTGAATATCGAAGTTGTAACATCTAGTAATCGATTGTAAAAACTCATGAAAGTACATATTACACAACGAAGGTGATGCAATACTTCTGGTGGAGAGTTAACATGAAGCAGTACTTATTGGGTAGATATGAGCTTTGATTTGAGAAAACTATAAAAGACTCTATTCCAAAAAGCTCTTGTATCAGAGTAAGTGTGACTGTGTGAGAACTCTACCATCAACCCAACTATTTTTGGGCCGAAAATACGAGTTTTAGTTTACTTTATATTTTTGTCCCTATTGAAGATATTTTGTAATTTTTTTTTTTTGGGTATTGTAACAGTTGACGAAGACTTCAATGAAGTCAGCTATGGAGTTTTACAGTAAGTTGGATATGGAATCTAATTTCCGTGGCTTGCTGAGTCAACTATGCAATCAAAGCATGAAAAGAGCTGTTACATATTTGAAAACAACTTCTAATAAATATAATCATGCAGTGGAACACTATTTAAACACAATTATTCTTCTGCATAATATTTTAGTCAGCAAGTGGAAGCTCATCCAGACGCGGGCATGACTACATCTATGCACAGAGTGCTGCATAAAGACACGTCTCTCTCACCCAGTTGTTTTCTTGTCAACAACCCCTCAGAGGCCACTCTCTCTCTCTCTCTCTCTATATATATATATATGAGTGTGTGTGTGTATTTCTTTATTTATTTCAGTTTTTTGTTCTATATCCATCATATATGATTTCCTTTGTTGTAATCTTTTGTGTTTCGGTTAATATACTTTGACTATGAGAATAGACAAACATCTTTCATATGTAAATTACACAAATATTAGTGTGTTTGTTTTAGGTATTAGGAAAGAGGTACGGGTCCATCGTATCCCACCTATACTCATATTTATATACACATTTTGGGTCCAAATAGGCTCGGATATTACCATAAAAAACCTTCTTAAATAAACCCACTTATGTTGTAGGTTAAAATACTCCGGTTAGGGAGTATTTTTATAAAATACATTTTTATCCCTAGCAAACCTGATATAAATACTAAATATGGGTATTAATTAGACTAAGTTGGGGTTCTTGACAATTCTAATAGCTATACCATCATTCAGTACTCTATCCAAACAAAGAATTACATGAAATAATGGTAGATTCATAATTTTTTAATATCCAAACCAAATAAAATATAAGAGGAATAGATTTTAGATTTGTATTTTTTTTTTTTAGTGGATGGGTATGGAATGGATGATAATGCTGATGTGTGTGTAATAGTATTTAACATCTACTTGGTGATAAAAAGTTGTTGGACATGTTCTTCTAGTCTATGTAATAGTTTAGGGAAACGCCAGCCCATTTTGCCTGTTTGAACAAGTCGCATGTCAACGGCCGCAGTGCACCATTTGCTTGCAACAAAACAAACCCTATTGGCTTGACGGTATGTACAAATTATGTACCAAGAGCTGTACCATTCATTGGAATCAAGGGTGGCTGTGTACTACTCATTCAATATTTATATGTGAATCTGACTGGAAACACCCAAATGTGTCATAGACCGACCATGAAAATGATAGATTTGTCATGTCCACTACAAGAAATTTCGACAAAACCGGCGTTTGCAAATTGCACATGCATGAAGGAAATTGTGTTGAATAAATTACATGTATGATCCCTAAAAACTTTCAACCTTTGATTTTAATCAAGTCCTTAAACTATTTTATCTCAATTTTCAACTTTTCATTTTGAGTTAATATGGACCTTTTGTCTAATTTTGTTGGATTCTTTGTATCACCAAAGTAACACACATGCCCCTCAAATGACTCAAACATTACTATAGGGATACTTTAAACGAAAATTGTAAATACTTGAATCCAACACCCTAATCCACGCACCTTACTAGCCCCCGCCTTCATCTTTCACCTTAGATATGAACAAAGAGGGCGATAAATGGTGGTGGGAGCTAGTCAGGTTGGCTCGTCGAGGTGCTAGGTTTAAATTTGAGAAGTTGAGAAATTTTATGGGGTCTAAAAGTATTCTTGTAATCCCATTACATGTTACAAAATTTTACAAAACAATAATATTATTTAGACTTAATTTGTTTATTTTTAGCCTAATTTATCATAGTCATTGGATTGATAATGAAACTTTAAGCTTGTCGGGTTGCTAGGTTTAAATTTGAGAAGTTGAGAAATTTTATGGGGTCTAGAAGTATTCTTGCAATTCCATTCCATGTTACAAAACAATAATATTATTAAGACGTAATTTGTTTATTTTTAGCCTCATTTATCGCAGTCATTAGATTGATAGTGAGTCATAACGAATGTTGAGATCCACGATCAATTAAACGATTATGAGTGATTAATGTCAGTAAATTAAAACTAAATAACATTGATCCCGACAAAAAATTGAAAGAGTCGATTAAAATAAAATATAGTGCAAACTTCGCACATTACCCCCACACTTTTAGAAATAAGCTCATAACTTCCATGTGGTTTGTAAACTAAAATGCACAGATGAATTTTTAGTCCAATTTAACAGTGTGGGCAAGTCCCTCACTTAGAATCAGAATGGCAACGAAATTTTGACTTCAAAAACACTAAAATACCCTCTATTCCCACCGTGTATTGACTATCCCCCCCCCATCTCTCTCTCTACCAGATCTCTCCCGTTATTGCAGAACACGTTGTCCTTCCCTTCTCAACCACCTCTACCAAGTCAAAGCGAATGACCACATCCACACATGAGAGATAAAGTAGAGCGAGGAGTGAGAAACAGATCCTTATGGAGACAGAGACTATGTGGGTGGGTGAGTTGCAGGGTGACAGCCGTGAGGTGGGGGTGAAGGCAAAGAAGAAGAGAAAGAGAAGAGAATAAAAAAGGGTAATATCCACATCTCTTGAGATTTTGTTAAATAATAACTAAACCCCCTATTATTTGGGAAATAACACTGTCCTGCCATCTGTTTAGTTGTTTGTAACAAATTGCCCCATCGTTTGTGAATTTTTAGGGAAATGTTAAGAATTTAATGATGCAATCAATTTAATTTTTTTAAAAATACCAATTATACCCCTATATATATTATAGAAAAGTTTATTCTCACTAAACCTCTTAAAACGGTAACACCACACATGTTCCCAAACAATACCAAATCTCTCTCTCTCTCTATGCAAAAACCACACAACCAAACACAATCAAACCAACCCCACACTCTGCCAGAAAACCCACCAACCCGAGTAAATATTGAATGCAACGGTGATACCATGTCATCATTGATGACATGGTATCACCAACCAATAATAAAACTCAAAATAGGAAAGGTGAACTTCATTTGGGCTTACATAGTTGGAGTGTGAGAAGTTATTTGCTTACATAACAGATTAGTTACTGATTTTTGTGGGATTCATGTACTTATTTGTTTTAATATTATTAGTTAATGATATCACATCACTTTGTCATGTGATATCACCGTTGTAATGAATATTTTCTCCACCAACCCGCACCTCTGGTGGAGCCCCCTAAAACCCAGCACCATCAAAACCCCAACCCAATGCATAAAACCACCATTCACCCTTCCCCATACTAAAACTCCCTTGGAACCTATCTCGTGGTACCTAGACCCATGAACTGAAAACCTAGCCCCCGTGAACCAGAAACACCTCTATTTTCGCCAGAATACCCCTATAATTCTCTCTCACTATAACCTTTATATGCAACTCGATGGTAATTCAATAGTCCGTAATTTGTTTGGAAGATTATGGTATGTAGAATTAGGGCCTTTTGGGTGGTATTTTAGGTCTAAAGCTAGCAGTGTAGTGGTGGTCTTGGTGTTTGGCAATGGGTTATGTAATGGTGGTGTCGATTCAAGCCATGGGTGTATGGCGATGGTTGTGGACCTTTTGGTGCACTAGTGACGCTAGTTTAGGGGCCATTGGTGTGCCTTCAGCTTTATGCGTGTGCGATGGTGGTTGACGAGGTGGGTACAACAATGACTTTGATGTTACAACGGCTTTTGGGGGGGTCTGGTCTGTGCAAAGGCATTCAAATGGTTGTTGGGAAGAAGATGGTTTCGAAATAAAGAATTCTTTTTACCAAAATAATATCTAAAACTCATCCAGATTAATTTGGAATTTTATTAAGGGAGTATCATGGATATTTCACAGTTCATGTAGGAGGGCATTATAGTCATTCTAGAGTTTATGTTATTCATAAAGGATGGACGTCACTAACAAAGGAGGACTATGTTATTTTTTAAATAAGAGGAGGTCTAGGTGTTATTTGACCAAACATCAGGAAAGATAAATGTAATTACTTAATAAAAAAAAGTATTAAGGCCATTTTAGTATTTCTGTTAACGGAGTTAGGTGTGCACATTGGTCTACAAACTACATGGGGATTATGCACTTATTTCTAAACGTGGGGGGAGTAAAATGATAAAGGGCAAACAATAAAGGGGAAAAATGAAGTTTTCCCTAAAATAAATTTAAGGGGTCGAACTGGAATTCGAGGTATAGTTTAGGGATTTCAGTTCTGATTATATATTCGGCAACAAGTAGTTAGTGAGATTATTAAGCACCATTATATGAAGGGAGCCCCATTATGCCTTGTATTATCTGAATAGTGTAATGGAGATCATCTTTGCATTGCTTCTTGGTTTTTCTCTTGGAATTGTCATTAATGCGCAGGGTGATCAATCAGGTTTGATAACTCATCTCTCTTAATATCACTGTCAATTCGATTCACTACCCATATAGCTAAAGCTTCCATTTCCATCTCTCTCTCTCTCTCTCTCTCTCTCTCTCTCAGGTTTCATAAGCATAGATTGTGGATTACCAGAAGGTGGGGACTATACTGATGGGAAGACTGGCATAATTTACACTTCAGACACAAGCTTTGTAGACAGTGGTGTCAGTAAGAGCATATTACCCACATACATGACAAGCTCCATTGAACAACAGTTCAAGACTCTCCGAAGCTTCCCTGAAGGAACAAGAAATTGTTACACCCTAAGACCTGCTCAAGGAAAGGGTAACAAGTACTTGATAAGGGCAAGTTTCTTGTACGGAAACTATGATTCCCAAAACATACTACCAAGGTTTGATCTTCATGTCGGAGTTGATACTTGGGACACAGTGATATTGTCCGATTCTTCGACTCCGTTAAGAATGGAGATCATACACATTCCCAAATCGGATTACATATCTATCTGTCTCGTAAAGACAGGCCTCTACGCAACACCTTTCATATCATCGTTAGAGTTGAGGCTTATGAACAATATCATATATGAAACTCAATCTGGTTCATTGAATCTCCTATTTCGCGTCTATTTTGACTCATCGACCACTCAATTAGTCAGGTCAGTCTTTGTTTCCATTAGGTTTGCCAAATATTTTTAAAAAATCTTTTGTTTTTAGCTAATCGAAACTATGCACCGAAATGACATTTTAATTATTTGAACACAACTTTCAAACCTAATACGAAAATGCCACATAATTAAGAGTTTGTGTTTAATCTTTGTGGGTTTGAGTGGTATGTTGATTGACAATCTAATTCGCTTAACAAATGGATCAGCACAAATCTTATCCAACTCACCAAGTTGAGTATAAGTTAACGTAATTTACATTCGATACGATTTATCGAATAAATATCTTACTTTTTGGGAATAATAATTTTTGCCCAGGTACAAAGATGATATTTATGATCGCATATGGAGACCCTTTAGCTTGAGTGATGCTGTGACATTAAACACTTCCAATACATTTCTATCTAACATCTTTCAGCCACCGTCGATAGTCATGAGGAGCGCCGCCTCGCCGGGAAATTCGGCAGACTCATTGTCCTTCAGCTGGGACACTGACAACGCAACGGACCAGTTTTATGCTTACATGCACATCGGTGAAGTTCAATCATTGAAAGCGAACCAGTCCAGAGCATTCGATATCTATATTAATGGAGCCCTCTTCTTGTCTGAACCAGTTGTTCTAGATCCTCGAGTAACAAATACAATGTACATCACAAAACCTATCACTGGTTACTGGAAGTACGATGTTTCACTCAATAAAACCAGCAATTCAACCCTCCCACCCATCATCAACGCTGCGGAGATTTATTCTGTGAAAAACTTCTTAAGTCGTGAGACATACGAAGAAGATGGTAAAACTTCTTAAGTCGTGAGACATACGAAGAAGATACTTATTCCTTAATTATTAGTTTTTATCATGCATCTTCATGTTCAACCCTTTTGTTAAAACTCTCGTTTAAATTTGTGAATGCTAGTTGATGCTATGTTGAGCATAAAGTCAATGTATAACATTACAAGAAACTGGCAAGGAGATCCATGTGCACCTACAGCGTTTGTATGGGACGGTCTTAACTGCAGCTACAGTGCCGGCAACCCCCCTAGGATCATCTCCTTGTAAGTTTATGGGATCTAGTTATTTTTAGATTTAACATTTCTAGACTACAAATCGGATACAAAATCGATATGAGTAAATATTATTTAAAACTGAAAATCTGATTTAATTTAAGAAAAAACACCAATAAATTCTACTTTTCAACACCCTATTGACATGTAGAAGTTTATATGCCAGTAAATCTTACATAGTATAAAAATAATTACATAAATAAATATCTTTATTTTATCTCTTAAATATAATGTTTTAGCTTTGAATGCTTGAATTTTTTTTATGCCAAATTATTTTCTAATTAATTCAAAACAATATGGAAGGAGAAGAAAAAATATATAATTAGACAAAATTTTCACAATGATTGTATTCATAGATTAGTTTTTATATTGTTAATTTATGTAATTATATATTTTTATGGTTGAGATTTGATAGTCAAGTGAGTCAAAATTTATATGCTTAAAAAAGTTAAATATAAGAAAAAAAAACATAGAATTGTATGATTTATTATTTTTATAAATCTTTATTGTTAATTACGTGTTTTGAGTGTTATGCACTAATTAAAAAATAATAATTTGCTTTGGGTCCTAATAACAAATATTATTGGTAAAAATACAATTGGTATATTGATGAGAAGGATAAAATTGGAAGAAAACATACTATTGATGGAGCATAGAACTTCTTGGGAATAAATTATCAAAAATAGGACTTAATTGTCCTAAGGTAAACATGATAACACTACATATCCAACCTTACAATGTTACAAACTCTGTAAGTATGATCAGTCTTGCATTTGCTAACATTTCAATCTGTTGATGATGCCAATCAATTTAGCCCCCTAATTTTTCTGCTCATTCATTTCAGGGACTTATCAAACAACGGTTTAACAGGGGAGGTACCTGATTTTCTCTCTCAACTCACTGCACTTAGGGTCCTGTAAGTCACCTACAACTAGAAATGCCTTTGTTTTTTTTTTTTAATAGATTTCATGGTATGCAAGAAAAAAGGTAGTCACTAGTCAGCCATGTTTGTGAGCTTCTTTTGCAGAAACTTGAAAGGGAACAACTTCAATGGCTCAATTCCAGCACAAATCCTCGAAAAGTCGAAAAATGGAATGCTGTCATTGAGGTTTGCTCTATTTTTCTAAAGAGTAATACAATTTGGATCTAAAAATTTGACATAATTTACTGACATAATGATGTAGCTTCAATAGAACTATTAGATCAACACCAAGTTTCAATATTTGATGAATTCCACAACCAATTTAAATGTCATAGTGAATTAGTTAACGCGTAATTCTGAGAAAGGGTGACAAAAAAAAAAAACTACTAAAATAAAAATAGAAACTTTAAGGACCCATTCCTAGTGTAATTGACACTTTTGTTGTCATCCTTAGTATTGATGGTCAGCAGGGCAACAACACAAACAATACAATTACCTGTCAGTCTGTTTCATGCACGAACACAAAGAAGAAGAAGAACAACGTTGTCGTTCCAGTAGTAGCCTCAGTCGTTGCTGCATTGTTTGTGGTCTTGACTGTATTGGGTACCCTGTGTCTGGTTAAAAGGAGAAGACAACGAGGTATAAATCTCTGTTACAAAATTTGAAGTTCTTAATCGAAAGTTTATATGAGATTCTTCATGTTGTCTGTTCAATTTGATGTGATTTCAGTAGTGAGGAAGGTGGATGCCAACTCGAACAAGAATGATAGCACAATCGAGACAAAGAATCGTCAGTTTACTTACTCTGACGTCCTGAGTGTCACCAACAACTTCGAGAGAGTCATTGGTAAAGGAGGGTTCGGCACAGTATACCATGGATATGTGGGGGACACACAAGTCGCTGTGAAGATGCTCTCTCCACAATCAACTCAAGGGTACAAAGAATTTCAGGCAGAGGTAAGTTAGAGATATTATCTGAATCGTGAAAACTTTTAATAAAAAGTGTTCGATGAAATGCCATGCTGAACTGTGGGTTTAAATAACAACAGGCCAACCTTCTTATGAACATTCATCACAAAAGTTTGACATCTTTTGTTGGGTATTGCAACGAGGGGACAAACATGGGAATCATATACGAGTACATGGCTAATGGGAACTTAGAGAAGCATCTCTCAGGTACTTGAAAAGTTTCGGTATCGGCTCTTTCACATGTTTCCTCTTAATTTAAGTTCCATTGGAATATTTTCAGTTGATAACCACATGATTAAAGTTCCTCTCGAAACAAAAGCATACAATTTGAATTGTTATTTCACCGCTGCAGCTAAAAATTCAAGTGTTTTAAATTGGGAAGACAGACTTCAAATTGCAATTGAAACTGCTCAAGGTCAGTTATGAGCAGATGAATTCCTATTTACTGTCATCTCACTTCTCGTGCTTCTTGTAGATGTAGGTGAAACTACTAATGGTGGAGTTGATTTGCAGGATTGGAGTATCTGCACCATGGTTGCAAGCCACCAATAATCCACAGAGATGTGAAGTGCACCAATATCTTATTAGATGAAAAGTTTCAAGCCAAACTAGCTGACTTTGGGCTATCCAGAGCTTTTCCGATTGAAGGTGATACTCATGTGTCCACAGTAGTTGCTGGCACTCCTGGGTACCTTGACCCGGAGTAAGTATTTTTCATTCTCTCTTCATACCTTTTTTTTACCAAGAAACCTCCCAACCACAAGTTCGGACTCTTAGTTGTTACATGAATTTGGAGTGTACACAATTATTCTTTAATCATGCATATTGGGTCAATCAAAGAGTCTATTGTGAGAGTCGAACTTAAGACCTCGAATAATTAACCACTGAAAGGTTATCATTTGAGCTATTGATGGGTTGAGATCATTTTCCTTTATTGGTCACTTTCTTATACAAACCACTATTGTGATCTTTTTGTCAGATACAATCATGTTTAACAATATTTTCGATTGCAGATATTACTCATCAAATAGGTTGACAGACAAAAGTGATGTCTATAGCTTCGGGGTTGTACTGTTGGAGATAATCACAGGCCAGCCAGCTATAATAAAAACTCATGAGAAGGCTCACATTGTTCAATGGGTTAGTTCAATTCTTGAAAAGGGGGATGTTAAAAATATTGTTGATCCAAGGTTAGAGGGAGGTTTTTATGTTAATTCTGCCTGGAAAGCTGTGGAGTTAGCAATGGCTTGTGTCTCTCGTTCTTCCAACACAAGGCCAACCATGACTTCTGTGGTGAAAGAACTGAAAGAGTGCTTGGATATAGAGACAGCTGACAATGAGAGAGAATCAAAGGATTCAATTGGGGTGATACCAACGAATATGGAGAGTGGACTTGGTCCCCGTGCAAGGTAGTGGAGTTCGTAAAAATTTGATTTTTGTGTGTGTTAAAACATTTCTACTTCAATAATGTTACTTGCACCAAATTTAGCTCTCAAATCCACTGCTAATGTTGGATGAACAATGAATTCGATCCAGTATTGAAACCCATTGGTTGTCTAACTACGGCAGTGGATTCAATCCACAAATTTGGTCAATGAATTTGGTGCAAGTAGAATTGCTATTTCTACTTTAGTAGTGGTTCTTGAAACAACTTTTTTCTTTTGAAATCTGAAGTGTATGTCATGCCAGATTATGTACCATTATCATGGCCCTGGTGGAAATTTTTTCCTCTTAATTTCTTTGTAATAAAGAACTA
>CM042202.1:14042813-14059491 GCA_023539305.1 Ilex asprella
CACTCCATATAATACCCTGTTTGTAACTTGTCTCAATACAATTTCTATTACACAAAGGCAACTTCCTTCTTGTTTTAAGAAACATACAGCAGTGGAAATGGTGCCTGCACATAATTAGGAGAAATTAGCAAGGGTTAATAATACTTTTAGTCGCTAAAATATGCATTTTTTATCAGTTTAGTCTTTATTGTATCAATTTTATCAATTTGATCCCTAAAGTATTCAATCCGTGTCACTTTAGTCTCTAATCGGACAATCTGTTAAGTTTTTAGATGGAAGTGACCACGTATTATTTTTTTTAGAGGGTATCACTTGTTTAACACGTGTTTATTCCGTCAAAAATTTAACAATCAAAATGACATGAATTTAATACTTTAGGACTAAATTAACAAAATTGATACAATGAAAATTAAACAGACAAAAAATATATACTTTAGGAACCAAAAATGTTATTAACCCAATTATCAATTAATGACTTGGAAACATCATTTGAATCTTCAAGTTTTAGGCAAACATAGTTGAGATTTGGGTGTGGATGATTGTTGATTTCATGATTTGAGTATTATCAAGGGAATATGGTTAGGGTACTTTATAGTATTTCCATGGAGTTCATCATACAATTTTTTTTTTGGTTTTTGAGAAACAACCTTTTCAACCTTTGTGGTGGTAACCTGGATTAGGGTTTTGGAGTGGAAAATAGGTTTGCGTGGGAAATGAGTGGTTGAAAGGTTGTGTCGTGTTACCACCGAGGGTTAGATCAGTTGGTGAGGGACTGTTCTAGCTTAACCAAAGTCTCGAGTTCAAGTCTTGAGAACGCAGCTGCGTTCGGTAGGGAGAGTTTTATCGCCCTTGTGGTCTTACCCAGCTCGAATCCAAATTAATCGGAGCCAAAAAAAAAAAAGGTTGTGTCGTGTTCAATCACATCAATTTGGAGAAAATATTCATAACAACGGTGATATCACATAGCAGTGTGGTATGGTATCACTAACTAATAATATTAAACAAATAAGTAAATGGATTTTACGAAAATTAATAATCAATCTGTCATGCAAATAAATATCTCCTTACTCTTCCTCTATGTAAGTCCAAGTAGAGTTCACCTTGTCCACTTGGAGTTTTATTATTGATTGGTGATATCATATCTTCATTGGTGACATAGTATCACTGTTGCATATAATATTTACTCATTAATTTGGGTTCATGTCGAACATTATTCAACTTAACTCAATTCATTTAATTTGATCAATCCGATGTTCTTACACGTCCCCAACCTATTTATTATCTTGTCATATTCGGGTTAGTTCATATAATTCATGAACCAAAATTCTAAAATTAAGACATGTTATCTCTTAACCAAACTCATGCTCATAGTTTTTCCATAAACTAAAAAATCATAAATTCATATAGTTGTAAATATAAGGAAAAAATGTTATTTTATTCACTAGCTAGTTTAGGAGCTGGTAATTTTGGAATAAATAACGAGTGTGTATTAGTTGAGTTTATCACTTGCCAGAATTTGAACCGTCTCCTATTTTTGTTCTTAATTGTATACAATGAAAGTCACTAACATTTTGACTTTTCAAATTCTTACACTAAATAATCAATATTAATTACTTATTGGAGCTTCAATCATTTATTATTCTCACTTCTGTCACAGTTTGTCTCTTAGAAATCCTTGAGGCTTTTTGCCTGTTTTCTAGTATCTGAGTATTCCTCCAGTTATGTTTAGCTGAAAGAGCACTCCACACTTTGATGTTACTAATTGATGCACACGTGCATTGTACGTGGACTATTTTAAGTACAAATTAATGTATTCCTCCTCCAAAATTTACAATGAAAGTAAACACATACGATCTTATGATAGCAATCAACTCTTGTGAGTCCATTCACACTTATCAACTCTGTTAGATATGTATCCACTAAAAAGTCGATAACATGGTATGTACTAATTCAAATGCTTGAAATAATAATTAGAAAATGAGGGGACAAAAATATAAAATAAGTTGTGCAAGTTTCATTTTCATGAGCATGAACTGAATGCAGACATCTACTTATAAAAAGAGATTCACTTCACAGGCTTACAAGAGTGAACAAAGAAAGTTGATTAGCTTTTCTCATAGGTGTTATAAGGTCATGCAACCCCATTCTTTGACATGAATTCATGCATGTGAAATTAGACATAAGGCTCAAAGTCTCGTTGTAAGTTATGTGGGACGTGTACCAAAATGCCATTGCAATACATTTCCATTATGTTATAACCATAACGATTTTCTGTGAAGATAAGAACTCCTAAACAATTGAACTACACAAGCTTACTTGCTCCTCCTTGGCTGATTTCCCATATGGCATTGAGTTCCTGTGAATCTATTAATAATGGCCTACCGTAGTCTCTTGACTCCCCCCTTGTACGTTGTCATAACAGAAGGATGAGTAAGTGGAACTTTCACATTGTATTCATAAAGGGATGTCGAAGATATTGCAGCCATTCTAACACCATAAAATTTTATGGGATGGGATGTAGATCATGAACGGATATGGAGTCCAGGTTGCTCCATCAACCAAACAAATTTAGTTCTAACAATGTCTGCAATAGGGTATTTAACCTAGCAACAAAAATTTAAGTGCAGATAACTTTCACTTTTGTCCTCCTAAAAGAGTGGGAAATATGGTTTGATACAAATAGTGCAAACTACCACATTTGCTAAGACCACTTTGGAAAGGAATTAAACTACATGTATTCTCAGGCCTCAAGTTTCCTCCTCCCCATTTAAGGAACAAGAGCAAGAGTGATAACTATTTTGCCAAACATAACTAAGTGACGTTGAAGTCCACAGATAATAGCTTTTGTTGCATCAGAAATGTCCCACAAATTTAAAGGAATTAGACCAATAAAATTGATGAAAAACAATGAAAATGCAATTGTGCACGTGCATGCTGTGTAAACATCAATTATAATATTACCTAATGAAAAACTCAGACACGTTCCATCCAAAATAAGAAAGTTGTCCCACAATGATAATGTAAGCCTTTTATTGTAAACAAGAAAAGATAACAACTTAGATGTCCAAAAAAATAAAAAATTCATGTTGCCAACCTGAATAATCCAAACAAAATCAATCAAAATGATTTGGGTTTTATACATACAATAATGAAACATAGTGAGCATATAGTGAATAAAATGAAATCTACTAAATATTCTATTATATAAAATCGCCTTCAATCAAATGAAGATATGCACAACACTGAAATTACCATCAATATGGTAATAAATTCTAGATCAAAAATAGCAACCACAACAAATTAAATAACAAATATTTGATGAATGCCAGCACAACCAATTCACAATTTGCTCATGAAGATGTAGTTTGCCTTTTTTTCACTTGAGAAATATGTTATACTTTAAAATTTAAAATATGTGCCTTGAAATAATAAAATAGAGACTATACAATGTAGGCTCACAGTAAAATATAACAGAGAAAGTGAACAAAAAAAAAAAGATGAGAAGAACGACGCCGGAAATTTCAAGGTCCACAAAAATAATATAAGAAAGAAAGAGAACAAAAAGTAGAAGAGAAGAATGAAAATTTTGCTCTTCTAATCAAGATTGGGATGTTCTATATTCCTTGGATAACATAAATACTTTTGGGTTACAAACCCATTTTCTTCTAATGCTTTGCAGAATAGAATGGAGTGGAGGAAGAAAATATATTTGGACATATTTTTGAACACAAAAAATGTAACGCTTGTGTAGGGGTGCGTTAGTGACTTAGCGCTTTACTAATAACATTGAAAGGAGCAAGTCAAAATCTACACCTAACAAGTTTCTGAGTTCGGCTTTCGGGGCTACCTACTTAGTTGATGTAATTTTGTAAACCGATGCATAGATTGAGCCTTCAATGTCCCATATTTAGCTGAGACAGGATTGAAGGCATGTCATTGATGATTGTTTGGTGATAGAAAAAAATGTTATTTTTTTTAATTTCACTCATTCATATCCTCAAAATATGCGTTTGATATGAAAAAACAAAAAAAAAATCTGAAAAGCAGATGGAAAAATACTATATGAGAGTAATTAACATAATATAGTAAAAAAATATTATTTTTTTATTTCACTCATTCATACTCACAAAATATGCGTTTGACATGAAAAAATAAAAATAAAAAAATATGAAAAACTATGCATGGGAAAATGAAATTCAGAATCATGTGTAAGGCTAATTATCTGGTCTAAAATTAGCTCATCGTCTGCCAAATGCAACCTAATTGTTGCTCTTGTGATTTGGTTAGAAAAGGATAAATTTTATAGTGATTGGTTAAAAAGGATAAATTTATCAATTGATCTAATTATTGAGTCACGGGATCACCCCATGACTTTTAATTCCATCCAAATTGTTACTGGTGACTAACAAGGAAGGTTAATATTGGAACACAGCCATGCGTGTAAAAATACTTATACCAAAAGAACTTCTACTTCTTATTCCAATAGAATAATACGAAGTTGAATCCTTTTTGGTAGAGTTACTAAATCAATTTGACACTATGAATAATAAATAATACAATATTGGGTTGCTTGGTTTTGTTATCCAATATATTATGGAAACCATAGACGATATGAACCTTAAAGAGAAAAAAAGGTAAATTGATGCAAAAGAATTAGAACCCACAACTACCTACAATACATGGAGAACCTTATTTAAAGCAATTTTCCTCTAGAGGATTTAAAATTTCTCATCAAACAAAGCAAAAAAATGAAATTTACTTGACATCTATATTGGGTTGCTTGGTTTAGAATATCCAACATAGCAAGGAAAAATAGACGAATAAACCTTAAAAGGAAAATAAAGTAAATGCATGCAAAAATCAGAACCCACAACTACCTAGATTAAATGGATAACCTGATTTAGAGTAATTTTCTCTAGAGGATTTAACACTTCTCATCAAACTAAGCAAAAAAATTGAAATTTATTCAACATCTATAGAAAACGGAGGTGTACCTCACGCAAATACTTTCCATAATTTCTAAGTTGCAGGGAATTCGTATGATTTGCATTCACTAACTCTTGCACAAATTATGATCTGATCGATGTTACCATTTGCAATCCCATGTTCATTGCTAAAAATGAAAAACCATAGTGAAATAGCATAATATAAAGTTCAAGAAGTGAGAAAATGAGTACATGTATAACCTTTCACAATGCACGGAGAGAGGTGATTGAATTGGTTAAGCATGTTTTTAACTTTCTGTACAGCAATATGTAAAAAAGGAGCAAAAGACTCATAAACAACAATGTGGACATGATAAAACTCAAAAAACTGATTTCATCACTAACTAATCTAACACTAAGACCACTCCTTAAAGATAGCATTCATTGGATCCACTCAATTACCTCACAGAATACTCACTCACAATAGTGACTAAGACTTTCGCTCTACACTTATATTTGACCCACTATATGGACAAGACACAAGGCTTATTACTTTCAAGCTTAGATACTTGCCCACACACAAACAACACCAACAATCTAATTACAACCTAGTACTTCAGATCACCAAATCAATTATAAATTATTCTCAAGCAAAATAGTATTTTTTGAAATTTACACATTCATATAGTTTAATTTATCTCATAGTCGAATTTTCAGTAAATGACCCAAGGGGGAAAAAATAGAAGTCAACCAACAGATGTATCATCGAAACAATTTAGAAAAAAATCTGTCATATTAATGATTAAACACCTATTGCTCTCCTCGAGTAATTTGGTCCTCATGTCTAGATTATAGGATTTCTTGTCTCAAGCAATGCAATATCCATGTATAATACAATTCTCATAAAGTAATTTGCAAGCATGCACATACAAAACAGAGCTACAACGTAAAACATAAGTTTGACCATAAGTACATTGACAAGCTTGCACACACACCATTTGTATCATGCCAAGACTTTGAGGACTTATATTACCCCATGTTAACATCCAAAATTGTTCCCATATTCACACTCAACACTCATCTCAATGTCCACAATTGTAACACATTACAAAACCTTCACCCACAATATCAAAAAAAGAACCAACAAAAAAAATCAATTGAAAAAGCACTTGACATTATAATGGCAACATTCTATTAGATACCCCATCACAGGCAAATTTATAATACATCCATTCTAAACAGGGTGAAGAAGCAGTACCTTGCTAAGTCTGGAAAATTGACAATAGGAGTAACAATGGCAACGAGTGCAAACTACATAGAGCTAAGTCAATATTCCAACTACCCACTAACCCTTGATCAGCTTAAATCCAAAAAACAGCAAGCTACAAGGAAGCTTGTAGCTTAGCTAAGCATACGTCTTCATTATCTCAGGTGTCAAACCCCATTATCTTAATACTATACAGGAAAGTCACAACCATAACCACTGAAATTAACCAGAAAAAGACAAAATTAACCCAATTTCTTATTGTAGGCTAATCAATATTGACGTATTATATAAAAGAAACTACTGCCTTCGACATACTTACCTTCGCGAGTACATGTCCAATCTAATAAGCCACAACAACCCAATGGACAGAACTCCTAGAAAAAAAGGCAAATACCTCAACAACAGGCTAAATCCAATTTATAAGCTCGAAAATAAAACAACTAAGATCATACAAATTCTGAATACAACACACCAAAATGATTAAAAAATATATATAAAGCAAACTCATATAGTAAAAAAGCTAAATATATTAGGCTGAAATCATGTAAAACCCAAATATTTGTAAGGGAAAAAGGTTTTCCAGAACTCAATATCAGTCGTTGGTGCTTATTTTGTCCTTGTGGCCCATGAAATCAATTATTCTTATAGCATACCATTCTCGCATTTCTTGTGCCTTCTGCAATTGTGAATTTATCTCAACTGTCGTAATCGATGTTGTCGTCAGACGAAATTCACTTATAATTTAACAAGAATTTTTTAAAAATTTGTTTACCAAGTGAGTTGTGAATGTCGAGCAATTCATGTTCGGAGATGGAAACAACTAATCAACATAACAGGTTAAATATCACTTCAGAAGAAACCACTCCATTTTGACTACAACAAAACATTATCAAACAATAGAACCTTTCCCACTTATAAACTAACTTCACATATGCAAAGGCCTATAGCATTTCTATTACAAAAATAAACTTACATAAGTATGTTGAGCCAGAGTGGTCAATTCTTGCATCGTCATTTCTGCATCTTGTTTGTGGGTTATGGGGTCTGAGTCCAATTTGACATACAATATGAAACATTATTTCCAACAAAATCAAATAGCAACAAATTGATTATTATAAATTATAAAGCATCTATCTCAATTGGAAAAACATCGATCCAAGTTGTGCCATTCTGGGTCTTTACCCAATAAAATATTACACTTCTAAAGGGAAGCTTCGGATCGGAGGTGAGACTCACAGACCTCATTTGTGTATAAAATCCATAGCACAAAATTCTCCACACACCCAACACATTAAAAAAATTATTTATGTTCAAGTGAATTGTAAAATATCCTTTAAATCTCAAAACATAAGAAACAGGAAACCACCAAAACTTGATTATATAACCTAAATTAGTGATTATATAACATAAACCTTCTCCATGAGTAATTATATTGGTAAATTCTATGAGTGATTATATAACCTAAACCTTTCTCATGAGTGATTATATTGGTAAATTTTGAACATTTCTCATGAGTGATTATACAACCTAAATGTAAGCTAACAAGAAATTGGTTTTTGCTGCTTGTTTTATGAAAAAGTAATGAGGCCTAAATTTCTGAATACATAGTAAATAGGAATTTTAGGATTTCTTCAACATGTTATTAATTTATGCCTCATTTAACTTAGATCATATAAGATTGTTATTTATTCATTAATTTTTGAACTGTGATTAATTATTCAACGGGCAAGTAATAGAAAGGCATGTAACTTACCTTCCCAAAACTCATGTACTGCTGGGATTTTTGGTACCAACTTATACTATCATTTTAATTTTTTGTTTGTAGTGTCAAAGAATGGCATAATCAAGAACAGGAGCAAGTAGTGGATGTCTATTTTCTTGTAATAAGTGATGTGGATGTGGGCGACGAGTAGTTGTAGAAATTTCAGAATGAAAGATAATCCAGGAAACCTATATTACAATTGTCCAATTGGTAAATGCATCTTATTTGCATGGTTGAAGCTAAAGAAGTACAATGAGCTGAAGCTAATGCAGCACGAAGAGTTGAATAAGTTATAAATGAAAGCTGACTTCAATGTCTCGAGTTGCTACTATTTGGAAACATATTGCTATCATGATTTATTTTACTAGTGTTGATTATGATTGTAATGCTAAAATGATGTAACTTGTTTGTAACAAGTTGATGATGATGTATGGAAATAGTTGGTTTTGCTTTATGGAGCTAGTTTTTGGGATTGCATGGAAATTTGTGTTTTGCTTGAATTTGTATTGGTTAAGAATGAATGTGTATTGGTTGGTTGAAAATGGTGCATTGGTGTATTGGTTGAAGACGGTTCATGGCATGAGTGAATGTGTATTGGTTGGTTGAACATAGTACATTTGTGTATTGGTTGAAGATGGTTCAGGACATGAATGAATGTGTATTGGTTGTTTGAACATTGTGCATGGTACATAACAAAAATTATACTTGTCTAAGATAACAACTACACATTGAACGCCCAACTTTTTTGTTTCGTTGTCCACCTTGAGTCTCCTCATTGGAATAATCATATACGTTGTCCAAGAAGCAAGATTCAAGATCTACCCGAGCATTTTGTGAACCAATTGATGCTTGAGAATGAATTTGAGTGACTAGAAATTGATGCCCATGAGTAAGTAAATTCATTCGTATGTGAATTTTGCTCATCCGATTAAGATACCTTCAAAACAGCACTCAAAGATATAAGATACAATTACGAAAAAATAAGAATCCAAAAGATCTTAACCATAATGTTGGGGTTGTAATACCTTAGACCTATGGGAATTTCTGATTTTCCTCTTCGCTGACTTCTAATGTCAAGGCTTCAATCGACCTCAACTCTTGCAACCACCATCTTTCCTCTTCAAGCCAACTACTCGTAGAATATTAGGGTCAACATTTTCTACTCCTTCATCACCATCATTGTCCTCCTCACCACCAAGTGATGCATACATAAAATCTACTTGTTTGAACAACTTATCAATACTTCGGTTCACCAACTGGTTTGTTTGCTTAAGGTTAGAACAACGAGCTGCTAAATGTACCATTCTAGGACATAGTTGTCTGTAACGTGATGCGGCCATCAAATTGAGATCCTTCTCGTTTAGTGTGACACTGGAATAAGGACTTGACCACTTTCTTGCATCTCATCTCCATCTTTGTATTATGTATTGGTCAGGAATTTACTTAATATTCATCATGTCTAGCACTTTAAATGCATGACCACATAATATCCTAATCATTTTAAATTTTCGAAAGCTACAAAAAATGGTTTTCTCATTGACATTGATTAACACCATATACTTTCTCTCTTTATCATACAATTCCACTACAAATTGATAACATCCATTGAACACATTACAAGGATTCGCAATAGCAGACTGGAATACATCATATTATCTTGAAATAAATCAAAAATAGGAGGAGTGTAACATTGCGCTGCTTTCACCAACATAGGAGCTCTTTTCAACTTCATTTTAGGCAACTTTTTCCTAGCTTGATATTCTTTCTATGTCTTCTTATATCTCTTATCATTTAAAACTCTGTCAAAATGAGTAAAAAAGTGAACAATATCATGGTTTGACTTTAAGTACTTTCATAATATTGAGTTCAAGCTCTTACTTAGCTGAGTGTTTGTCATACCAACTGTGAAAGTCCGCTTCATACACACATGTACCCATTTTTCTCTTAGTGCCGAAGTTGAATTCATCCAACTGTTATCCTGCAAATCATACTCATCAAGCAACAATTTTCAAGCATCAACTAGCTCATGCTTTTGCTCGTATCCATAGATGCACTCTTTAAACTGGGCTGAAAATTTTGAATCATCCTTATATATGCTCCTAAATGACGATCCTAATGAATCTACATTCCTACAGAAATCTACTACATTCTTTTTATCTCTCCTCATTCTCATTCAAACCATTGGAGAGATATTTACATTCTTTTTAACTCTCTCTCTCGTATACATTTTAAAAACACTCTCTCATCACACTCTATCATCTCTAATATAACTCTCTCTCTCTCACTATATATATCTCATACTCTCTTTCACTATGCATTATTTATCTAGATGATTCTAATTAGACTTTCATTCTATCTCAATCTCTCTCTATCTCACACTCTCTCATTATTTGTCTTGACAATCCTAATTGATTTCTTTACTAAAAACATATATTTGTATGATTTATTGATGAGAAAATATTTAAACGTTAAAAAAAAAATCAGGTTGTAGACATTCAAAGCCAAATTAATTACCAATAAAAAAATAAAAAGTGATATCAATTGCACTAAAAAAATAAAAAAAAAATCAAAACCAAGCTAATCACCAATAAAAAATAACAAGTGATACCAATTGCACAAAAAAAAACTAGAAAATTCAAAGTCAAGCTAATTACTAATAAAAAAATAACAATGACTAATGAAAAAAATAAGTAAAACCAATTGCACAAAAAAAATTCAAAACCAACTCTAAATTTTTTTTTTTATTTGCATAGGTTTCCCCTTGCTAATATTTATTTTTTTTTTGAATACTTGAATAGTGCAAAATAGACACCGAAATGAAAAAAAAGTCAGTTAAAACAAATTTTTTTTTGAAGTAGTGAAATTTTTATTTTGTTGATTTGGTTTAATTACAGTATGAAAATATTTCTATAGCATCCGAAAAGTTACAGCAGCAGAGAATTTAAATCAATTGTCATCGCAATTACAAATAGATTCGCTGGACAATGTTAGTTCAGTTGGACTTTTTTTTATTTTTTGAAAATTTGATTTGTAGTTTAATGTGGCTGTTAGATTTGATTCGGTGATTTAATTGTGTTATTAACGATATTCCTTATTAAAACTAGACAATCTATTCATTAGATTTAGCTAGAGGTTGAAAAAATGAACATTCATTTGGCGGAAAGAAGAACTACCATAAAGAAATGTATGACAGGATAATTTTGTAATAGTGTTAATTTAAATTCATGGAGATTATCGGATTGTATTAATGTGATATGATTCTTCTTTATTTAAACTCTTGTACTTCTTTTATTTAAGACATTCTTGGATGTCCCATTTTCTTGATAAATTTTTTGTGTTAAGAGTGTCTTTAGGCACGGGAATGACTAGTCCTTATATATGTTCCCTAAATGCTTTAAAGCATTTTAGGAAAGGTGCCAATAGTATAACCTATGATATGTCTCTAGCATCACTATAGATATAACATTAGTCATTGCTTGATCTCGGTCGATGAAAATGGTAATAGGCTTCTTTCTAGAAATTGTTTGTAGGAATGTCTCAAACAACCACTGAAATGATACTACAGTTTATCGTATAATAATGCAGTACCAAATATCGCTGACTCCCTAAACTGGTTGAATCCAATCAAAATGTCTAAGGGTCGGTACTCCTTGTTTGTTTGGAATGTTATGTCAAATGTGGCAACATCTCCAAAGTGGTCATAATCAATAATCATCCTTAGATCAGCCCAAAAAATATGTTATGCGCTCTTCGACATCCAATTGAACTACATTATAAAATGATGGATTCTTAGCTTCTTCTGCTTGGAAATATTGCAACAAACTACCCGCTTCACCGTATTTCAAGTCTCGTTATCTCCTTTCTCGAATGTAATTTTTTTGGTCTTGATGAGTGAACCCTAAACTTTCTCTCTCACCTGCTTGAGTATTCAAAAGCTCGTAGGACGTCTTAAGTGATATCCCATAGTTTTCAGCAATATCAACATTGATGTCTTGAGCCTTTTGTTGGGATGTCATCATATGCATACATTCGGCAAGGTGCAAAATGTGATTGTGTTGGTCTTCCCATTTGACAACAACAAATTTTTCAATATCTCTCTTGAGGGAAATGCACATGTGAGTGGGGAAATTTGTTTGCTTCTCTCCCCAAGGTTTTGTTGTTTTTCAATCCCTTTAATATTTACTAATTTGTCCCTGTTTACAACATACATATTTTTTGTAAATTAATACACCATCCTTCAAGTTCTTGTTGTGATAATTTTTTCTCACACTGAATCTTACAGTTCCACCATAATTATTATAGAACCTATAAGCATCTTCTTCTGAGTTAAATTGCATTCTCATACATGGAGTATTGTCTGTTTTATCCATCTCAACATATTTCATCTCTACTATAGATTAGGTCCCCTACAATAACCAAACAGTTACACAAATTAACATAAGATCAAAAAATGCCCATATAAATTTTCAATTACAAATGGATCAACTAAATACTTATTTTTTTGGTTCCCCATCAACAAGAAAATCTTATATATCAAAACCTATATAACTCATTTTCACCAAGGCTCAAAACACCAATACCCACATATCAAACAATCAAGGACAAAATCCAGTTTACCTCCTTGTGGTTTGGGTGTTTTGCACATGACCCCCCTATGATTTGGAAATCAACACATTACCCTCTTATGTTTTTGGACCGATATGCACAATTAACACCGTAAACAGAAGCGATAAAATGACTTTAATACCCTCGACTATTCATCATCTTCTTCCTCGCTCTCAATTGTTGCCTAATTTTCTGAAAAATCAACCAATCATCCAACTTTACAAGCTTTTCTCTCTCTCCACAAAACACCAAACTTCCTCAAACCAAAGTCAATATCCTCCACTCTCAACCTAGTTTTAAACCCCACATACTTGTTTCCTTAAATAGCCCCCACGAATTTAAGCTCAAAGGTGATCACAAACTCATTTTGACAGGTTATGTACATACCATATTTTTTTCAACATTTGGGCCAACTTTGACCCTTAATCTCTCCCTCGTTTCTCAACCTTTTTGGGTTATTCAAATGCCTAAATTTAACCTATTTCTACCCTCTTTCCAACAATGTATTTAGTTTATCCAGATCATGCACAAGGTAAGTGAAAATCGAGCTCCAAAATGACGAGTTCATCATTTTTAAAAATTGTCATGATTTTTAATTCAATTTTTCACCCACCAAACCTCATTCTTTCTCGATTCTAACTTTAAAAATGGATTCCTTGACCCTAAAAATGGTGGATTAGGCCCCTCTTCACCTCCGAAACTCAAAATTTTGAATACCCAAAAATTCAAGTTTCAAGCTTAAACAAGGTTTTGATTTTTTCTCACTATACACCACGGCCACTAAAGAAACTTTAGGAAATTGTTACTAAATATGAAAACAAGCTTACCCTATCACATAATTGTGGATGATGCCTTGTAGCAAAAGTTCTCTTTGCTCGGGTTTTACAATACTACCCATTTGCAGAGCATAAACTCAAACCCCCAATCACCCTAATCGAAGCAAGGATTCTCGAGGATCAGAGGTGGAAGCAACTCGTCGAAATTCGTGAATCAGAGGTGAATCCTTTGTTTTTTCCTTTGTTTCCTCTTGGTCTTCAATGGTCTCTGTTATTACTGGTGTCTTTTGGTTGATTGAACTTGGCTTTGAAGTGGTGGTAACAGTGGTGGTGCACAATAGGGTGGTAATTTAGTGGAGTGCGCAGATGATGTGGCAATTTGTGTTGTTGCATAGTAGGAATGGCGGAGGTAGTGGTGCTGTTGGGTGACACAATTGGAGAAAAAATATGAAAGTCAATTGCTTAGGAAGATGAAGATTGAAGAAGAGTATTATTGTACTTTTATTGTGTCTATTTTTTAAAGGAAACACGTTTTATTATGTCAAACCTCCTGTTAGGCGCGTGTATGTCACGGATGGTCTAATCTAACAGAAAAACTAACGGTAGCATTTTAGTCCAAAAGCACAAGGGGGTAATGTGTTGATTTCCAAATCATAGGGGGGTATATGCAAAACATCCAAACTACGAGGGGATAAACTGGATTTTGCCCAACAATCAAATATACTCACAAAAACATATTAGAAAGAATGATGGTAGTTCACATAATTATATCAAGATTCTATAGGAAATTAAAAAAAAAACTTCTGAATTTTATGAACCAAGAAATCTTGAATTTTATAAAAAAAAATTGAAAAAAATATCAACATTACCCGAGAGTGTGAAACCGCAGGAGACGAAGTCAAAGTACCAACCAATTGATATAGAGAGACAGAAAGAGAGAAGTGCAATGAAAATTTTAAAATTTTAGTTGGTGATTGCAAACTCTCTGAGAGAGTTTTAAGTTTGTTTTAGGCGGGCCAAATTTAGCTTTGGAGTGAAGGAGGGCCATTTTGCGTTTTGTTTGCCACAGTTGGGAGACAATGTTACAGGGGCTGAGATAGGTTCAAGTTGGACGATGTTGTTTACGTGTGTGTGTGTGTTTGCTGACTGCTGAATTTTTGCTCCAAAACATCGACGTTGCTCTTAACAACATAGTCTGCTGTTAAACTTTTAATGGCAGATGAGCTATACCCGTAATGGTGACATCACATCATTATTAACACGTGGTATCACCATCTAATAATAAACTTATAAATGAGTAAAGTTAACCTCATTTAAGTGGTTATTAAATGACATTACATGGTAGTTACTAGAATATGTGTGATTCACTTGCTCACATGTTATTTTTTCATTGAACGGTAACATCATGTCAACATAATGACATGGTATTACGGTTACGATCATTATCTTTTCCACCAATTGGCACGGCCATGGACTGTGGTTTTTGTACCAACACGATAGACCTTAGAATTTCTAGATGGATAGCCCGGTCCATGCCATTGGCAGTCAATGTCTCAATTGCCCGGCCCGGACTGTTGACGAGGATTATGCTATCTGAAAGTCAAAGCTCCTAGGGAACCTCATACTAATAATGGGCCTTAATTTAGAAGTTGGCTCAATAGGACAGTAATTGTGCGAATGCAGCCTCCTTACCCAATTCAACCCAATGAATGGCCATGGAAGCTGGACCAAAACAAAATATAACAACTCAGCATATACAACGAAGAACCAAAGAAATCTTCTTCCTCAAAACAGGAATACTTCTTCGATCCTGCAGCAGTATCAACTTCCCTGCAGTAGGCAAGGATACAGAATCAGAAAAATCACAAGAACAACCCCTCTGCACAGCATAATCTATTTTGATTCACTATTTTACCCTCATAAAAAAACTTTAAATACCATACTATCTTTTCATAGTCAAATATTTAAATTTCAATTACATCCATATGTATTTAAATTTTCAAATTATCTTCTAACATCTCTTTTAATTCTTTATTATATTTGTATAAATTTCAATATCTATGAAAAATTTTAATTGATTATGTTACCTTTAAAAAAATATATGCATCATTAAAGTTTTTAATAAAGTGTTCAAAAACTTATTCAATATTTCATTATCATTTTCAAATATAAAGACAACATTAGGCCTTTATATACGTATTTTTTTCCATTTATACTAATAATAAAGAATGAAACTTTTGATCTGATGTGTAGCTTTGTAGACTATACAAATTCCTAGTAATAAATATATTAACTAATTAAATGAAATTTGAATCATTTCATCTTTCATTTTATGGTTACGTGGACAACTAATAGTCAAATATTCAATCCCATAAATTTTAATCATAAATTAATAGTAATACTGTTCTATTCCTCTCTCATTATCTCATACTCCCGGTTTTTATCTGGTTGCATGTTATTACTCTTTTCATATGATTTATATTTTGCTTGGAGGTAGACTTGCACTAACATCTAGAAAATTTTCTTCTTAATTTGTTAAGTGTTTTTTATTTATGAACAAGCGTGATCAATTGTAGAATGTCACAGTGAAAATGGCATCTTGAGATTAATTTACTTTTAGCCATATACCTTCTATATATGTGTTTAATTTCCAATGTAATATGTTCATTTTTTGTTTAGCACTAAAACTTATTTTATGTATTTAGCATTATATCTCGTGTGTAGAAAAAATTACGCGATTCTTCTCATACATTGAATAATTGAAATGAGATTTTCCATCATCTGGATCATGGTTCGACAAGGTTTTTTGAATTGCTCTAGGACGTAAGGTACCAAATACTAATTTTTGACAATATACATTAATATTTTATCATTTGAATTTGGTAAAACAAATTTTAGTGTGTTCATTATAGTTTTTTGTGCGTAATTCTTTGTGTAGGATGTTTATGAAACATATATGACATTTCTTTTGAAGTGTAATTTAATATTTATTTTTCAGTAAATAATAAAGCAATTAGTGTTCACCAGTTATTTGTTTTCGTCATCGAAATTATGATAGTGAATTTTGAGGTATACTGCCCAAAGCTTATCATAATATAAACATCTCTTTGTTTGTTATCTTTTTAGAAACGACGGATACTAAATTTGTAGTAGACTATTGAAATTCTAATTTTACATGTTAATTTGTGGTTAAATTTGTCCATGACTTAAGTTTCACTAGATACTACACAAAAAATTTAAGTAGAATTTATTTGTATAGTTGACGTTATTTCATAATTTTTATAGCAATAATATATTTGATATTGAAAATGATTTACGTGCAATGCACTTCTGCTGAGTCGAG
>CM042202.1:14064982-14077483 GCA_023539305.1 Ilex asprella
CGAGAGTGGAGTAGGTCATCCGAGACCGAACTACTATAAATCTCTGTGTTGGCTCTTTATTTACTGTTTTTTTATTAATTGCTTGTTTATTGCTCATTGATTGCAACTGTTCGAATACTTAACTGTTGATCTTCTACGAAAACTAATTTGTGTATTACCACTTATGATTTAGACAATTTTCTTATTGGTTGTTTAACATCGCTCCTGATAGCTCAGTGTAACCTAACTATCTCTTGGTTCGATCTTATCACGTAACCGTATAGGTTTCGTTTTGTAGATAGATTTAAATTATTAGAGAATCTTGGCAATTTATTTCTGCTCGAATAAGGCTTGATTCTCAAAAGATAATATCGAACTTGCATTGACTTTTGGTCCCGCCGGACCTCTTTCTCTGGCTTATCATGCCCAAATTTGCTCGATACATACTCTAATGCTCGATAATTCCTTAACCAACCATTTCTTCTTGTATTGAGCCTTTCTGTTGCTTGGCCGCAATCGAACCGATCAATCGATTTTGCACGTGATCGTGCCACGTGCCTTAATATAGTTATCATATCAAGGTTTAGAAATTCTGACCCTCTTCAAACACATGTATATAGTCCGAAATTCAAGCGTCAAATCAAAATATTTCTTAGAAATACAACATGGTGATATTTAGTTTCTAAATTTAATCTCATTTTTTTTTTAAATGGATCAAACATTAGTAAGTTAATTATGTGTTGAAGCTAGCCTGGATACGCAAACAACAGTCAGAGCTTTGAATAATGAGTTGCGATCCAGACACCAGCTCTAGAGTATTGCCTTCTCAAGTTTGACCAAGAGGAAAAAAAACAAAGAGTTCAGAAAAAAAGTGTTTACCTGCCATTGAATGACGTAATTAATGACTAATATATATAGATCTGTATAAATAAGACTTGATTACGGTACCCACACAAAAAAAAATTAATTTCGTGCCTTCAAAATTTATATTTTAATGCGTAGCTTTATAATTTAATCATATAGATCATACAGAGAAGTTGATATTTTTGGATAGAAAAAAAAATAAATTTTGTATAATAAGATCAAAGTAGATGAAAATTGGATCAATCTTAACCGCTATGTTTTTATAATTTTTGAATTTAACTTTTTAACTGTAAAATTATATGTAGAAAGAGAGTATTTTCATCAGTGCGGAGCCTAAATCAGATTTACGTAATTTTAATCTTACTAATGAAAAATTTAAGAATGTTTTCAACACTCGACTCTGTAAGGCTCAAACCAGAATAGAGTAATCGTCCACTAAAAACCCGCCTTCACACACACACACACAGTAAATGGGGACTCTGGTATTCACTCTAACATGGTCTCCAACTTATCAATAATTCTTTTATCTAATGCGAGTGGTAGAGTCTTTTGCGTGTAACTTGTGTAGTGTGATCAGCTTAGTAGATTAATATATTCTCTGATAAAAAATACCTTTTTGAAGTAGGTTTTTTAAACTTTGATTAAAAAAAAAAGTAGTTTTTTTAAACAAAAATATGAGCACGTTCTACTTTAAAATATACTTAAAACCCAAAAAAAAAAAACCTTCAAAAAGTATTATCAAATGATTCTGTGATTTTTTTTTTTTAAAATCTACGAGAACTACAAACAACCACTTAAAAGTAATAGTTTGCAGCCTCTATATTAACACACACACACCCCCACCCCCAAAGTTATCTAATGTGGGATAGCCCAAATGATTCTATGATTAGTAAACAGAAACTTAACACAAAAGGTACATAGACTAAAAATGCATCCAAGCCAATATATTTATCCCATTTCTTTTTTATTTATTTTTTGGGGGTGGGGGTGGCGGAAGTTCTTTGTCGTACTATCTATTTTAAAAAGTTCAGTCAATTAAAAAAATTTATTCAAAATGGTGAAAGTCCAATTTAATGTCTAAGGTCGACCAGTGGGATTGACTTTTTCAGGCATGAGCATATGTTATATCTCTGACCAAAGGCCCTCATAATCTATATAAATGGGCTCAAGTTTATGTACATGAAATGCTTATCTCAACAAATCTAGCAGCTTTCAGAATCAAAACAATGGCAAGTTTCTCTCCGAAGTCTCTTCTGGTGACCTTTATGATCTTCGCCATAGTTTTCTCTCCCATGTTGTCATCCGAAGCAGCTCGATTTACTCATCGAGGTAATTTCATAACAGCCTTCCATATACATGTCGCTTAAAAATATCATATTTAGTCTGCAAAATTAATAATGTTGATGGTGGATTCTGAGATATGCAAGTGGCAAACAGTCTTCCCTATGCAATTGGGAGAGACTTGATTACCATTTCCTGACTCAAAACCACGACTATATCATTTAGGCGCATGAACACTTCCCATCGATCTAAATCTAACCTCTCCGGCCAATATATTGGTTGCTGATTCATTTAATGAACTTTGGATATTGAGTGTGTTTTTCTTGCTTGTTACGCAGAACTTCTTCAGGGGGGCCCCATATGTCCTGCTTGTGTGTGCTGTGAACCTCCACCACCACGCTCGTGTTGTCGTTGCTGTGCTACTCCTTCTCCTATCAGTGTTCAATCAGAGACTCAGACGCCTTGAGGCACTGCAACGATTCCCCAGAAGAGGAAATCCGAAAAATTTACTGAAGAATGCAATAAATTTAGAAAGAAGAAACAGAAAATAATGCAGTGTTGTATGTTTTTTCCCTTCAGTTTGTGTAACCAAGTGTGTCTGGAAGAAGATGGACGTTCCCATCTCAAACCTAAGTTTGTGATTGTTATTTAATAAAGTTCATCATCTGACAAAAAAGTCTGCTTAAATTATTATTCTTTTTAATTTTATGGAAGAGAAAAAAACAAATCATTTTGTATTCTTAAGGATAACTTAAAAGTTCAATTAACAAGAAAGAGTAACATTTTTTGACCTAATTTATTAACTTAATTTGTTAATCTAATGATGTGGTTTCATTGTAATCGTTTGATTGCACACCAAATTTCAATGTTTAATAAGACTCACGATCAATCCAATGACAATAATAAATTAGATTTCAAATAGCATTGCCCAACAAGAAAACTAGTATTATTGTCGATTGAAAGAGATATCCATCGTTATCTTGTCACTCTCTGACAATATTGTCGTTATATTGTCAACGATATTTTTAAGGGTAAAATCAACTTTATCTGTTTTACGTCTTATGAGGAAATTAGCACATAATCTTTTTTGAGTTTTTGGACTAAAGTAGTGAACAGCTAACGTTGTTAACAACAATGGCAAAATGACCATCATACACTCTTTAGTATCTCAATCTTGTCTTCTCCTCTCTATCTTGCTCACCACAATCACTGAATTACCACTGCCACCCCTCCATCCACTATGCACCACCACCTATTGCAAACAACTGAATCACCATGCATGTGAGATTTGAACTTGCAGATGCATAACATTTTATAAATATTGGGGGTTAATATATAATTTGTGATAATTACTTTGGGAGCCAAATTATA
Source organism: Ilex asprella (assembly GCA_023539305.1). Classification (NCBI taxonomy): domain Eukaryota; kingdom Viridiplantae; phylum Streptophyta; class Magnoliopsida; order Aquifoliales; family Aquifoliaceae; genus Ilex; species Ilex asprella. The sequence continues at coordinate 14,068,478 of CM042202.1, forward strand.
GTTATCGAATTATGGGATGTTATGTTATCAAAAATTATGGGATGTTTGGTGATGGGATAAAAGTAAACCATAGCAATTGAATTTTATGATAGAATGTGTTTTGGGGTAATTTATTAAGTGATAAATTGTTTTGGATATAATTTAATAAATGATGGATATTGTGTCGGGTTTATGTGTGAAGGAGGGAAACTACAAGGGATCTAAGTATATTTAGATCAAAACTTGGGTGAGTCACTGGACACCCGTCACATAAAATCTTCCTCTTACTTCTATATAAGCATGAACCGGTACAAGGAAGAGAGAATTGGATTTGAAAATCCTCCAGTGTGGTGTTTTAGCCTTTCGGTTCGAAGTCGGCGTAGAACAGAATTATTTTTCTTGGGTTCTTGAATCAAACGAGTTCTTATTCAGGAGTTGTTCTACTAAAAAAACACTCCCTTTATTTTGTTGGTAAACCATGGAAGGATTGGGTGTAGTTTATTGTTTTGAGTTCATGTTTAGGTGTTGTTGGTTTTGGTTATTAGTAAGAATTTCTATATAATTTAGGGTTATAATTGATGGGTAAGTGTTTGAGAGTTGTGGGGTTGAGAAGGAGGTAGATGCAGAAGAGTTTGTAACAGAAGAACAGGGATGAACCATTACAACATCAATGAACCGGTTCATCGGGTTTTCGATAAGAAATTGTGAAGTTACGAACTGGTACAACGTCAATAAACTGGTTCAAATTTGGTTGAACTGGTACATTGTTGCGATGAACTGGTTCAAATTTGGTTGAACCGATACAAGGACAATTATGTCTTGATGAACTGGTACAACTTGTACCCGTACAAACAATTTTAGTTTGAGGATCCATGGAAAAATTGCAATAACTCTCTCTCGAAAATTTTGATTGATGCACCATTTTTTATGGGAACCAAGACTCAGATCATTTTAACCATATAAGATACAACACCTAATTTTGTTTGTTTGAAAATTAGTAGCCGTTGAAAGTGGGCTGAAATTCTGCAACAATTAAACCGGCGGCCAGCTTAGCACTTTTCAAGAGAAATGAGATCTCAAAGCTTCTCGATCATCCTAATGGGTTTCAATCAATCCTAACTAGTATTGCTTGGTTATTAACACATAATCAAGCTTAAGGGAGATAAGTTACGATTGAGTTAAGCTTAAATGATTCAAGTTGCAACGAAGGGGTAAAAGAAGGGAGATGTGATATCTTAAGCTTAATCAATCAGGAATGCATGAGGTGAATAATATCATGTGTGAATGGTACTCATATGTCTTAAATCGACATATGTTAGGTACTAAGGCAACGACGTCAGCCTTTGATTCACCTAGACTTGTACAAAAAAACTGAATCTGGGTTGGAAGTAACCCGAGGTGAGTATATTGATTCATATTGTTTGGAAATATGACTGATTTACTACTATTTATATATTACTAGCTATGGTTGTATGGAAATGGTTGGATTGTGATTGGTGAGGGTTGAATGGTGAATCATTATTGGTTATGGTTCCATGTACTTGAAATGATTATGTTTTTAAGTGAGAATGGTTATCGTGACTCTCGGGCGTAAAAGGGTAGCAACGTGATTGCGATGACTTCCGGGTGTAAACAAGTAACGATGTGATTATCATGACTCTTGTGTGTGAACGGGTAGCGATGTGATTGTCGAGACTTCCATGCGGAAATGGGTAGTCGTTAATTCTCGTCAAGACTTTTGGGCGTTATTGGATAGTTGAATATTGGATATTGAGTGTTGGAAAGTTGATTTTCACTTGTAATGTTTATTTGGGATGTATTCGTCCAAGGTTGTGTTGTGTTGGTACTGGCAATGGCATGTATAACCCAGCATTAGTGGCTTTCCCTTTGGAAACCTGGCAAATCCGACAATCTTGCACAAAGTTGTAGACCTCCTAATGCGAGCTTTTGACCCATCCCATGGGTTTTTTTAAAAAAAAAAAAATCCCAACTAAGGCATAGTTTCAAAATATTTTTCAAAATCAGACAATTTTAAAAACGTTATTTGGTCTGACTTTTTTAAGCTAAAAGACGTCAGTTGTTTTGACTTCTTTAGCTTAAAAACGTCAGACCAACTGACCTTTTTAAGCATTATTCTGAATTTAGGATAAAGGTTAGAGACGTTAGTCCAATTGACGCAATTGTTTAAAAACGTCAGTTGCACTGACGTGTTTAACTCAAACTCAAAACCCGTTTTTTAATTTTCTCTGTATTTTCGTTTCCCCTATTTCTTCTCTTCTTCTTCCCCCGAAATTGAACCCTAAGTCAACCGTTAGCACCATCGGAGAACCAACAGCGCAGAAGACCATCGGAGAACCATCATCGGAGAACCACCATCGCAAAAGGGTATCGGAGAACCACCACCAGCAGAGACCCACCACCATCGCAGAACCACCCACCAACACGCGGCGTCACCCACGACCACCCAGCCCCACCCAACCACTAAAGCCCCAAATCTAAGCTATTTTGTCAGCCTCCATTGCACTGTTGACAGCATCCACCACATCTGGTGAGAATTTTTTTATTATTTAATAAAAAATATTGAAATTATATGAAATTATAGAAATATTGAAATTCTTTGAAAATATTTATTATTGAATTAAGTTGATTATTGATTGAGTTATTGAATTGGGTATTGAGTAGATTATAGATTATAGATTATAGATTATTGATTATTGAGTTGATTAATGAATTGAGTATTGAGTAAATTATAGATTATAGATTATTGATTATTGAGTTGATTATTTAATTGGGTATTGAGTAGTATATATGAAAAAATTTCAATTAGACAGTGTGAGATCATTTGGTATTTTATTGAATCAAAATTGACAAGGTTATCGACATGAGTAAAAATGTGCATCAAATTTATTGTTGGATGTTAGTTGTGTATCTCCCTATTTTGATGACATAAGTAATGCTGCAAGATCTGGATTTGATTATGTTGGAGTGATGTCTTCTTGATCTTGGATAGGACTAGTGATGCGAACCCTTAAACGAATTCAAGAACCCACTTGCAAATTGATTGAAGAATCCCCAAGAAAGTTCACAAACCAGAATTATAAGAACCCAAAACCCTAGACCCAATGTTTTCAAGAAACAAGAACCCAAGGTTAAAAGTTCAAGAGAAAGACGCCACACTCAAGATTGAGTGATAAGTCGATGAACGCCACAAGAAAGATTAATTCTTGATAAGTTCTTGAAATAGTTCTTGGAAGAACAATAAGGTAGAAACCTCACAATACTCATAAAAATATTCTGTCCTTTTTCAAGGTCTTGGTTGTGTATATATAAAGCCCTAAAACAAATCCTAATCTAAATAGGAATAACTATAGTTGGGCTTTAAACAAGTAATGAGCCCAAAATCCCTAAATAAACTAAATCAGCCCATACAGCCACTTAATTAGGTTTGTTGGACTTGAATTACATTAAAATAAACTTGATGTCTTTTCCCCTTAAAGCCCACGCATGACATGGTAGAAAAGCCTTCAAACACACTCTCCATGCTTGGGCTTGCATAATCAGCCCATATGTCTTGAATCAGCCCGTTCAATGCATCCTTCATCCTTTTCGCTTTTGCCCGAGTAATAGGACCTCCCTTTATGCTCAACGAATCAGATTATAGCTTGAGCTGTGCTGGGAATTGAGCTATGTGGATGAGCTAATAGATTAATTTTAAGTGAGAGAAGATAAAATATGTCACTTGAATTCATAACTTAAATATCATTGAGATTGTAATTGAAAAATAGCATGGTGAGGGACTGAATATTGTTGCTAGATTATTGCAATTTTACGTAGCCTGCATGGGATAATGTTTCTCTTCTAATTTCTATAATCTTTCTTATCCCTAATTAGTTTAAAGTGTCGAAGACTTTAATTTTCAGTTGCATTCTAATTTTTTTTGGTGGAATTCATAGGTCATATCCAAAATTCCTAGGCTTAAGTACAAGTAAGACAGTAAATAGCTTAACTATCTAGATTCCATAGTAACATAGGTCTCATGGAATAGTACACAATATAGTTAAAGTAATTTTTAGCCTTAAAAGTCTAAAATATGTTGGCCAAATAGCCTATGAAAAGCTTGTGGGAGTTGGGCATATTGTAGAAGTCATACAAAAGTTCAGAGATGCTATCCACAATGTGGTGCACTATTTCTGGTCACATCGACAGGAATTGGCTATTGGGACAATATATTGTGATATTGTGGTATTGGATTTAATAAATTTTCTGTTGGTGGTGGTGATATTGGATTTAATATATATTTGTTTTTTTTTTGTTGTTGTAAAACTTACCATTGTCAGGTGATCCTTGTTCTTTTTATTTATTCTTTTACCTTAATCAGTGCGGCAAATCTTTCCATTGAGTTTCTTATTTAGAGTTAAATAAGTATTTGTCACTACCAGAACTATTTCTTTACCTTTATCTCATGTCTAAGCTTGTAGTCCTCATGCCGTCACAGGTTTCATTGGCCTTGAAATATTTCCAGTTGGGTACTGAACTTTCTTTTCATCTCAAGAACAATGAATATCTTTCTTTTTAAGTTTTATAACTTTTTATTCATTTATACAAGGGAATCCTAGATTACGGAATGTTCATGGGATTCTCGCTTGGACTACAACTTGGTCTCAGTTACTAATCGCTTAATCAATGCCTGAAATTTCTTCTTTTGAAAGTCATATTTGGATCTGATGTATATTCTTTCTCCAATTGGGGAATTTAGCTTCATAGGTGTAAACATGTACTAGCTCGTCTGGTCGCGGTGTACATCTCATGTGGTTTGTTTCGGACTTGTCAATCAATTTTCATTGAACTGATCAGCAATTCTATTAATGGAATTGATTTGGTTAGCCATTCATATATGCAAATGCATACCTCTTTTATGATGCACTTCATATTTTTCAAAGTAATGGACACATCTCGAGAAAGTCTAACAAATGAAACTGTGCAACTCTTAATGAAACTGTACATCACATATAATGCTAAAATAGGATACACTCAAATTACAATAAAACAAAATCTCGGTATGATTTAGCAAGCTTGACGGTCTTCAGGAATGCATGAACAAAATCTGGTAAAGCATGAACTGTCTTCAGGAATGCAACCACAAACGATCTCGCAGCCTCTCCTCTCCAACACCAAACATCTCATCAACCCTTTCACCATCTCAGTAGAAATGAAAAGTTGGTGTGTACCGAATATGCTGAGTGCTTGTGGAAACTTGTTGCTCAATTGGCAAAATGTAGGTAGGATCTGGCTGCAAAGGCAACACCTAAAAAATGATGAATGAATCAGCTTCAACATAAATATCTAGTACATTGTATGAACACCAAAACCAAAGAACTTTACAAACCAACCACTACTTGAGACTTCTTTTTCAAAACAACATGGGATGGGTCAAAAGTTCCAATACATTATGGACAAAGTGCATTTGGATCCACACAGTGCTACTAAAGAGCATGACATTACAACGACAGTAGCTTCAGTTGGGTGTTCATATACATCAAAGTTAAACTAGGTTTTCATCATATACATCAATCCAAAAAAGTCTCTTAATACCCATCTCTGATTGTCACCAAAATTACCAAGAAAACTTAAACTAGGTCCAACACAATACTCATAAAACGAGTACTTAAACAGCTATGACATATGAAATCAAAAAATTTAACAGATAATCACCACCACCAGAAAATTTATCACAATATCACCACCACCAAAGAAATATCACAATGTCACCACAACAAATCAATTTAACTGATTAAGATAATTTTGGATATGACCTACGAATTCCATCCAAAAAAAATTAAAATGCAGCTGAAAATTAAAGTCTTCGACACTTTAAACCAATTAGGGACAAGAAAAATTTTAGAAATTAGAAGAGAAACATTACCCCATGCAGGCTAGATAAAATTGCAATAATCCAGCAACAATATTCAGTCCCTCACCATGCTATTTTTCAATTACAATCTCAATGATATTTAAGTTATGAATTCAAGTGACATATTTTATCTTCTCTCACTTAAAATTAATCTATTAGCTCATCCACATAGCTCAATTCCCAACCCAGCTCAAGCTAGTCCTATCCAAGATCAAGAAGACGTCACTCCAACATAATCAAATTCAGATCTTGCAGTATTACTTATGCCATCAAAATAGGGAGATACACAACTAACATCCAACGATAACCACATCCAACGATAAATTCAATGCACATTTTTACTCATATCGATAACTTTGCCAATTTTGATTCAATAAAATACCAAATGATCCCACACTGCCTAATTGAAAATTTTTCATATATACTACTCAATACCCAATTAAATAATCAACTCAATAATCAATAATCTATAATCTATAATCTACTCAATACTAAATCATTAATCAACTCAATAATCTATAATCTACTCAATACCCAACTCAATAACTCAAACAATAATCAACTCAATTCAATAATAAATATTTTCAAAGAATTTCAATATTTCTATAATTTCATATAATTTCAATATTTTTTATTAAATAATCAAACAATTCTCACCAGATGTGATGGATGTTGTTAACGGTGCAATGGAGGCTAACAGAATAGCTTAGATTTTGGGCTTTAGTGGTTGTGTGGGGCTGGGTGGCACTGCGTGGTGGTGGGTGGTTTTGCGATGGTGGTGTGTCTCCGCTGGTGGTGGTTCTCCGATACCCTTCTACAATGGTGGTTCTCCAATGGTGGTTCTTCGATGGTCTTCTACGCTGGTGGTTCTCCGATGGTGCTAACGACTGACTTAGGGCTCAATTTCGGGGGAAGAAGAAGAGAAGAAATAGGGGAAACGAAAATACAGAGAAAATAAAAAAACGGGTTTTGAGTTTGAGTTAAACACGTCAGTGCAACTGACGTTTTTAAATAACTGCGTCAATTGGACTAACGTCTCCAACCTCTATCCTAAATTCAGAATAATGCTTAAAACTTCAAACCAACTGACATCTTTTAATTTAAAAACGTCAGACCAAATGACGTTTTTAAAATGGCCTGGTTTTGGAAAATATTTTGAAACCATCCCTTAGTTGGAAGTTTTTTAAAAAAATCTCATGGGACGGATCAAAAGCTCCTCCTAATGCAAAGAAGGTCAGAAATAACTAGATGCCACAAGTTGAAAAGTTTTGTCCCTCCCCACGACATTCACTATGCAACTCTTTTATAACTTGCAGGCGAAGACTAGATTCTGGCCCACATAATTGATTTCCTTTAAAAAGGAAACCATCATGCATATGAAAATCTAAATGTGATCCTATAAGAACATCACCTACCATTAGTGCAAAATAGGGGTCAGTGGATAATAATTCACAGAAATAATCAAAATAAGTAACTTAGTCCACATGACTATTAGAAAAGAAGCACGACGACGGAGTGCATCTGCCACCCGATTCAAAGCAACAAACTTGTGCTTTATAACAAACGTATATTGTCGCAAGTAAGCCGCCCACCAAGCATTTCGTCGAGACAATTTGTATCGACTGTTAATGTGTTTCAAGGCATCATGATCATAATAGAGTACAAACTCATGTGAAACAGCTAATAGTGCCAATGTCGCAGGGCTTGCACAATGGCATAAACTCCACTTCATAAGTAGTATAATTGAGTTTGGACCGGGTGAGTTTCTAACTTAAAAAGGCTACGTGTTTGACATTTTGACTGAGGATTACCTCAATACAACCTTTGACACGTCACAATGCAACTCAAACGGGTGTTTAAAATCTGAAAGAATAAGGATAGGAACAGAAGTGAGTTTCTGCTTAACCACTTGAAAGCCCTTTGTAGCTTTTTTCTGTCCAAGTGAATCTGTCATCCTTCATGCAGTCCATAATTGGTGCCATGAAGGTACTTAAGTGAGGAATGAAAATTCGGTAGAAAGACTGTAGTCCATGAAAGTTGTGCACCTCTTGTATACTCCTCGATTGAGGTCATTGTCGAATTGCCTCGACCTTAGAGTCATCGATTGAGCTACCATCTCCAAAAAGTACATAACCAAGAAATAGTACCCAAATCTGTCATACACACAAACTTGCTAGAGGAATCGAATAAGTTTTTCCTGCGAAAAATTGAAAGGACAGCATTAATAAGTAAGACACACACTTATATACAATAGGTTCCACTTGAATACATGATAGATGATCTGATGAAAAATTTTAAAAGAAAATGTATAGGAGGGGATTTCATTCCATCTCTAATACACTAGTAGGCTCCACTTTTGATCCAATAATAATAATAATCAATTGTCTCAAATGCTTATCATTAATTTAAATGCAAATGGTATTTAAATTATTGATGTTCAACCTTCATTGCATCTCCTTCAAAAAACTAGCCTCTTCCTTTGACAAAGTACTGAAAAAATTCCTCAATTAAGCTTTCCAAATGCACAAGGAGGCTTAGGCATCAATAAACAGCACAACCCATCAATATACCCAATGGCCAAAGGGTTAGTTTCAATGAGAGCCAGTTCTTTATTTTTCAGATATTTTTCAGTAGTTGACTCGTCCAATTCTTTTAATTAAAGATCACTTATCATAAATTCAAATAAATTGACAGTGATTGAGGTCCCACATTTATCATACAATACAAAACACCAGAAGGATCTATTAGCAAAATATATTCTAATCCAAGAAATTGATGTAATAGCAAACAAATGAAGAATTTTTGAACTTGTGACTACAACATCAATTTTGGATTACACATGCATCATCAGTCACAAATCAAATGATTAAAATTTTGTTTCGAAACAGTCGAAATGTTTTCGTTTTCAAGGAGATTGAAATGAATCAACATTGTAATCGAAATTCTATACTTCGATGTGTTTCATAATGTTTCGAGGTTTTTCCTAATGTTTCGATGTATTTACACTATTATTTCGGAATGTTTCAAGATACTTTAATATAGTTCGACCAATGTTTGAAAAATTAATTTTTAAATTTTTTATTTGTTTTTATTATATTTTTTAAATGGATCGAAAT
>CM042202.1:14077583-14092137 GCA_023539305.1 Ilex asprella
TTTGTGAGTTCTTCTTGTAAGGCGATCCGCAGTGAGGGAATTTGACGCTCCAAAGGAAGGACAGCTTCAACGCCATACACAAGGGAATATGGAGTAGCTTGTGTTGGAGTTCGGTACGTTGTTCGATATGCCCAGAGAGCTTCACCAACCTTTTCATGCCAATCTTTCTTTGATTTGGAGACAACTTTCTTCAACAAATTGCACAGGGTCTTATTGAAGGCTTCTGCGAGTCCATTGGCTGGTGCGTTGTACATGGATGATTTATGTTGTACAAACCCAAATTTGATGCAGAGCTTGGCCATGAGGCTATTGACAAATGGTTTTCCATTATCAGTAATAATGTAACGAGGTACACCATACCGATATATAATATTTATGCGAATAAAGTCGACGACATTCTCTTTTTTCACTTCTTTAAGAGGAACCGCTTCCGCCCACTTGAAAAAATAATCGGTTGCTGCTAAGATGTAAAAATGTCCTGCTGATGATTTTGGAGTCAAAGGTCCTACGACATCAAGTCCCCATGCATCAAAAGGCCATGACGCGACTGTAGGGTGCAACGGTTCAGGTGGCTGGTGAATGAAGTTGGCATGGAACTGACAAGCTTGACATTTCTTAGCGTAATTCATCGAGTCTTGTACCATAATGGGCCAGTAATACCCCATTCTCTTTATGCGAAAATGTAATTTAGGCCCTGATTGATGAGCACCACAGATTCCAGAATGAGCTTCCTCGAGTGCTTGAGCAGCTTCATCTTCATCCAAACATCGCAAGAAAATATCATCAAATGAACGACGATAGAGAATGCCTTTATAATAAATAAATCGTGGAGCTCTCCGTTGTATCTCGGTTCTATGACGTGGGTCATCCGGTAATTTTCCATTATGTAAATAGTCAATCAGAGGTTGCCTCCAATCTTCATTTTTAACTTGTACTACTGAAATGGTAGTAACTTCCTCTATTTCAAGGAGTAACGGAGGTATTACCCATCTTTGACAAACTGGAACAGAAATTATTTGGTAATAGGGTTTTGTCAGCACAACAGCAAGATTAGCAAGAGCATCAGCATACTTGTTTTCACCGCGTGGTACGTTTTCAATGGTGACTCGATCAAACTGCCTCATAAGTTGAGTTGCATAGCGACAGTATGGCATTAAATCTGGTTTGCGAACATCGTATAATCCCAAAACTTGATGAACCACCAGTTGTGAGTCTCCATAAATTTTCAATTGAGAAAGCTGCATATCAAGTGCCATTTCTAAGCCAATGATCAAAGCTTGGTATTCCGCCACTTTATTAGAGCAAGATTCCGTCAAGGTAATTGCATATGGCAATACTTCGTCTTCAGGGGTAATGAAAACCACACCTGCACCGGCTCTATATCTTCGAGCAGCACCATCAAAATATAACTTCCAAGACGGTATGAAGTCAGTGCAAAAAATTTCTTCATCTGGCAATTCTTCTGGTAGCTCCCAGTTTGTAGGGATTGGGTGATTTGCAAGGAAATCAGCTAATGCTTGCCTTTTGACTGCCTTTTGTGGAACATAAACTATGTCATATTCAGACAATAGAAGTGCCCACTTTGCCAACCTTCCCGAGAGAACTGGTCTTGACATAATGTACTTGACAGGATCAGATTTTGAAATGAGATGAACAACATGAGCCAGCATATAATGCCTCAACTTCTTTGTAGTGAAGACTAATGCAAGACACATCTTTTCAATAGGTGAGTAGTTCAATTCTGCACCTACTAATGTCCGACTCAGATAATATAATGCGTTTTCCTTTCCCTCGTCATTAACTTGTGCTAAGAGTGCTCCTAATGACTGTTCTTGGGCAGCAATATAAAGGATCAACGGTTCTCCTTGAATTGGTGCTGCGAGGACCGGGGGATGAATGAGATATTGTTTGATACTTTCAAATGCATTCTGACAAGCGTCATCCCATTCAAAAGGAACACCTTTCTTCATTAGTTTATTAAACGGATGACAACGTCCGACGAGATTTGAGATAAATCTTCGTATATAGGCGAGCCTTCCTTGAAGACTTTTCAAGTCATGCTGATTGCGAGGTTCTGGCATCTTTAAGATAGCTTGTATTTTAGATTGATCAATCTCGATGCCTCGATGTCTGACAATGAATCCAAGAAACTTGCCAGAGGTAACCCCAAAGGCACATTTTAAGGGGTTCATTTTTAGTTGATATTTCCAAAGCCGTTCAAAGATGCTGCGTAAATCATCAAGATGATCTTCGCGCCTTCTTGTCTTTACGACCAAGTCATTAACGTAACATTCAACCTTTTTGTGTAGTACATCATCAAAAAATTTTTGCATTGCACGTTGATATGTGGCACCCGCATTCTTAAGTCCGAAGGGCATCACCTTGTAGCAGTAAACTCCCTTGGGGGTTTAAAATGCAGTGAGTTCTTCGTCCTTAGGGTCCATTCGAATTTGATTGTATCCAGAGGAACCATCCATGAAAGATAAGGCCTCATGTCCCGTGGTCGCATCAATCATGAGTTCTGTAATTGGCAATGGAAAGTCATCTTTCGGACATGCTTGATTTAAATCTCTAAAATCAACACAAACTCGAATTTGTCCATTCTTCTTTTTGACAGGTACAATATTAGCAATCCATGTTGGATATTTGACTTCTCGAATGAATCCCGCGTCTATCAACTTGTTGACTTCAGCTTCGATCTGTGGGACTAATTCTGGACGGAATCTTCGTTGTGGTTGCTTAATGGGGCGAGCACCGTGTTTAACAGCAAGATGATGAACTGCAACTTTGGGATTAAGCCCTGGCATTTCTTTGTATGACCATGCAAAAACATCTTTATACTCCTGTAATAGTTTAAAGTACTCATCTTCCTCTTGAGGTTTCAGAAGAGCACTGATGAATATTGGTCTTGGATCATCTTCCGTTCCCATATTCAATTGTTTTAGATCATCAACAGTGGCTTGCCCCCCTTCTTCAAATGCCGATGGTGCTGGTTCGGGCTCATCATCAGAAGTTGAGTCTTCTAATTCTGAAGTTTCATCAATAGTCACATGGTTCACAGAGACAACTTCTTTCTCAATCTTGACTTTATTGATTGGTAAGGAATAAACATCCCTCGAACATACCTGATCCAAGTTCTGAAAAACGATACAAATTCTCGTATTTCCATCCTTCTTTTTGACAAGTACAAAATTTTCAATCCACGCGGAATTTTTTGCTTCCTGAATGAAACCAGACTTGACCAACGTATTGACTTGGGCTGAAAATTGTGAAATTAATTGTTGACAGAACCACTGCGGTGAAGACATATTAGAGAAAATGTCATTTGTAATAGCGGAATAGATGATTGCATCATTGTGGTCAATATCTTCATGGTCATCCTCAATACTTTCAGCCGTATCTTGCCCCCATCCTTCACAGGTGATCGAAGTTTGGTTGGATTCACCTATTGAGGATAATTCTTCAATACCAAATTCTTCCACTGTTGTTTGCTCAGCGGTGACATAGTTCACTGAGACGACTTCTTCTTCGATGCTTTTGGTATGCACTATTTTTTGCATTTTCTTATCTTTTTCAAGCAAGTCTTGGGTGGATATAGGATTATTAGGATCAACAGTGTCTTCCTGAGATACATTTGTAAACTTTGGTATATGATGTCTGTGTCTTCTTCGTTGTTTTTGGACCTGCTTGGGAAAGTTTGGTACATTTTGGTCAACAGATTGTCCAAGACGTGTGAACACTGAAGCTTTTTGTGAACATTCTGGAGGAAGAACTTCCCCGCTCAATCGATCAAACACTATGCCTCGAGTATTTTGTTTACCAAGTCGATCAAAAATAGAGGCATGAGATTGTATGATCTCTTCATTCTTATCCCTGCCCAATCGATCAAATACTGTGTCTTGAGTGTCTTGATTACCAAGTCGATCAAGAATAGAAGTACGAGATTGCATGATCCCTTCATCCTTACACTCAAATATTTGTATCATAATAGGATTTGATGAAGCCTTCTTTAGCTTAATTGGGATTGGAGTGGGATAATATCCTATTCTGAATTTATGTTGTGTAGAGGTATCTCCTTTAGCGATCTTTGGTGGTATCACCGACTCATCAATTTTCTCCCTTGAAAGGACTAGATCGAGTTTCCCAAGTTGGCGTGGTTCACATTTACCATAACCTGCATTTTCAAAGAGTTTTTTAACACGAGGGTCAAACCAACCTTCTTTACAATCTTTTCTTTCTTCTGCTACAGAAGGTTTCGTGAAGCCTTTTAGTGGTGGGTCAGAGATTGTCAACTTTGATAATTGTGTTACAGGTAAGGTCATTTCATTCTTCAAGTGCTTGATGTCATCTGTTGATAATTGTTCTTGTTTTTCTCTTGATAGTTTGATCTTTGGCATGGTACTAGGAAGTGCCTCCATGATAAGCTCGGCTTCAAAGTAGAACTTGACATCTGCAAAGTGAGATTCTTCTGTTGAGAAAGGCTTGGTTTCAGCAATGACTTGTCTCACTTCTCCATTATGATAATATTTGAAACATTGGTGCAAAGTTGATGGCACAACTCCTGTCTCATATAACCAAGGTCGCCCCAGTAGTAATTCATATGATGTTTTGGAGTCGATGACATGGAAGAGAGCAAAAGACACCAATTCCCCAATCTCAATCTTAAGTCAAATCATACCAATGGCACGTTGCCCCCGTTGATTAAAGCCTTGAATTGTTAGTTTACTTTTTGACAACTCCTCGAAAGAGATTCCAAGCTGTTTCATGATACGAATTGGCATGATATTGACAGCCGATCCACAATCGATCAAGATACGAGATATTTTATATTCTCGGATAAATCCACTCACGTAAAGGGGTCTATTGTGGAGGAGAGATCCTAACTGCAAATCTTCATCAGTAAATGAAATTGTTGTCATGCAATCAGATTGACTAACTTGGTCAGCAATAGTTAAAATCTTCTTTTTAAATCTTTTTGGGTTGATCAAAGCTTGTACCAACATTTGTCGAGTTTCTTTGGGTAATTCAAGTGCCTCAGGAAGACTTAGATTTGATGAAATTTCTTTGAACCTTGCAATCATTTCTTCTTCATCTACCGGCACCTCTTTCTGAGCATTTTTGGTATCTGAATCTTTATTTAGTGGAACATCAGTTGTGCATTTTTCTTCACAAGCACTAATCACATAAGATGTCATTGATTCCTTTGTAAAGAATTGCTTGGAAAAATATTTCATCAATGTTACAGGTGTGCGAGAACATGACTTATAGTCTTTATCATCAATGGTTGTCAGCTGGAAAGACACTCTTCTTTTACCTTCATGTCTTCGATTTTGGCGAGGATGAGATCCCCTCTTTATTTTGGGGTGTTTTGACTTATTAGTTGGAGGAGATGAATGTTGTAGCTTACGGACTCTACGAGGTTTTACCATAGTCCATTCTCCCAAATCTCCTTCATTAGTCATAGAATCATCCAAAGGAGGCCACCCACTTGGTTTGAGATCCAAAATAGGTGCCCCCGACATAAAATCTGAGTCGCCTAGTAGATTAGATGACTTTGTGTTTGTAATCGACGTTTGGTATTTATCCTTTTTGCCGACAAATGTTGACCACCCGTCTCTGATCTCGTCTTCTAATTCAGATGATGATGCCCAAACATCTAGATCATCTGTCATGAGTTCATAAAGCGTTGGAATGTTGGGGTTTTTATGCCTCGGCATACTTGGGTATGCATACACCGTTGTTATCTCATCATCAACAATTAACTGTACTTGTACAGCTTCTTCAGGAAGAGGAACAATAACTTCCTTACTTTCAACTGACGATGTCTCTTTTGCAGAGATAGAAGAATTCAACAGTTGTGATGGTTCTTCAGAATGCATCAAAGGTGATGATTGTGCTCCTTTGTTTGGAATTAGTATAGGGTCGAAGGACCCAAAAGTGACCATTGTCACATTTGCAGCTACCATTTCTTCGCTAGAATCGAGCTTAATTTTCTTGTCGTTCAATAAATGAAGAATCTCTTCCTTCAAGATAAAACATCTTTCAAGGGGATGACTAATAATTCGATGATATTTACAATACTTCGGATTATCAACCATTCCCGATTCTTCTGGCCGCTTAGGTGTTGGTAGCTCGATAAGTTTTAACTCTAGTAGTTGATCAAAAATATCTGATACTTCATCATCAGTGAAGGGATATTTCTTCTCTTCAAGTTCTTTCAAACTTGGTCTTGTCTTCTTTTGAGTCTGATCTTGATTAAATTTTACTTGGAAGTCTGTCTTTGACTTTTTATCAAAAATCTTCACCGGTATAGTGGAGATTGCCAAAGATTCTTTTGATTTTAAGGCTTTCACATCTTTCTTCACATCTCTCTTTACGTCTTTCTTTTCACAAGGGTCACTGAGAAAGTAACTTCCGTGCCTAGAAATTTGAATTTTCAAGTCATGGGCTCGTGTTGCAAGTTCTTCAAACGTATGAGGCATGTTCCCTTGGAGACTGTAGAGTAGTCCCCAATGCATTCCTTGGACACACATATCAATCGAAGAGGCTTCACTAATGCGTTCTTTGTAATTGAGAACAAGACTCCTCCAGCGTTCAATGTAATCAATGATAGGTTCGTCTTTTCTTTGTTTTGTTCCTGCAAGTTCAGGAAGACTTACCATACGTCGAGTGCTGTAGAAACGAGTGAGAAACTCTCGTTCAAGTTGGTCCCAACTGTCAACAGTCCCAGCAGTTAGATAAGTGTACCAGTCAAACGCAGCCCCTCTGAGGGAACGAACAAACTATTTCACCATCAGGTCGCCGTAGGTACCAGCATTATTGCATGTTTCAATGAAATGTGCAATATGTTGTTTTGGGTTACCTTTCCCATCAAACTGTTAAAACTTCGGGGGTTGGTAACCTATTGGCATTTGTATCTCATCAATTCGTCTGGTATATGGTTTCGCATATACCAACGAAGACTGGGGAGCTCCTCCATACTGGGCTCGAATGGTATCAGCAATCATATGTTAAAGTTGTTGAACAGAAAGTGCGGCAACAGACATTTGTGAAGAATCTCGCATGGCATTTTGTGCCACGGCTCGGTCATGTTGCTCTTGTTTTTGTTGTTGTTCTAAAAACTTTGAATTTTCTGGCATTTTAGTGCCAGACAGACTGGGAGTTTCTTGAGTGCTTCCTTTTGAAGGTTCTTGTAATTCAAGTCGATTCATGATTGCGGCGATTTGTATTTCTTTACCTTCAAGGGCCTTGGTCAACCTCTCGACCGTAATAGTGAGTTGTTGAAGATGTTCTTCAGATGAAGTGGCTTCCGTCACCATTACAGGCATAGGCATATCAGAGGTCGAAGAATAATCACCCTATTTCTGCTTAGGAGAAATCTCGGAGTAAGATTCAGTCCTTGAACCTGTGCTGGAGTGTGTGTCAGACAAAAAATCATCCGTATCTTCCTCCAAATCGACAGAAGAATGGGCAGGTTGTCTCTTTTTGGTTGGAAGAGCCTTCTTTTGGACTTGCCTAGATCGATGCTCCATTGGTGGCAACAATTGAGATTTACCTGCCTTTGTTCTGGCACGGGTTGTTGGAATTGACTCCTCGATCAGGTCCGCTGATTTTTTGATGAGAGGAATCACGATGTCTTTGGTTGTCATTGTTGTTAGGCTTGTTGGATTTTTGACTTGAGAGATGAGAGGAAGAGAGTGTCCCACTGGGCGTGCCAAAATTTGTAACGACAAATTTTTGTGAATGAATTAACACAAAACAATGTCAAGTTACAATAGTCAATTTGATTGACTTTAAGTAAAAGAATGAAGTGTTGACTCTCTTCGGCGTGCTTCTCACGTGCACTATCCTCTGATTCTCGGTGAATTTGATGAGAATGCTGAATTTGATGAAGATGATGAATTTGGTGAAGATGAGGGCTTGATTGGCGTATTTCTCACTCTTCAATTAGTGGTGGCTTTGATGAATACGAGAGCTGGATCAATGTATCTCCCACTCTTCAATTTAAGGATGTTTTGGATGAATCTTCTCACCGTTCTTCGTTTGGAATGGCTTGAAGATGACTTGGGATTGTTTATGAAGAAGGACCTTGACGGTGTGTTCTTCTTTTTGGAGATGAACTTGCAAGACTTTAAGGCTTTAGTGAACTTCGAGCAGAGCTTCGCCGATCTTCCTTTCTCCTTGCCTTCTTCTCCTCCTTTCTTTCTCCTTCCTTGGCCTACCCCAAGACCTCTATTTATAGTGGTTGGAGTAGTTATCCATATAAAGGTATTTTACTTGAATACCCTTATGTGGACTTTAGGTAATGGGCTACCCATAAATTTGTGGGCTTTAGTGTATGGAATTTAAGTCCAACTCACTTTACCTTTTAAAAGTTTATTTAATTTGGGCCTATGGAATTTTAGTCTATTTTAATTTAATTTTAACAAGCCTGCTTAATTGTATTTGGACTTGTATTATTTAGGTTATGGAATTTAGGCCTAGTTTAATTTGACAAGCCTTATTAATTAAATTTGGGCTTGTATTATTTAGGTTATGGAATTTAGGTCTAACCCAATTTTATTTATTTAATCAATTTGAGCTCAATTATAGACATTAATTTGTTAAATTTTTAATGTCTACAACATGTTTTTTTTTAATAATCTGGTAAACACAAATGACTCTCAATGGTATTTTTTGTTTTCGGTGTTTAGCACAAAACAAAATAAAAATTGTCTCTATTTTTTTGTTTTGTGAAGACATGAAAACAAAAACGTTATCAAACGAGTCCTATATTGAATCTGGGCCGATATGGTTTACCCATGGGGCCCAATGTATTGCTGCAGACACCGAACGGCATCGTTTTGCTCATCAAAAATTTCCCCAGTCATCCACAATCGTAAAGCACGGTGAGGTGAGGTGAGGTGAGGTGAGGTGAGGTAGTTGACTGAAGAGGTAGACAGTACACTATGAAGCACCACCTCCGTCTAACCCTCCGCCACCACCACCGCCGTGGCTTCGCCACCAAATACTGCGGCAGAGTGGTGGTGGAGGCCGAAAACGGCCGTTCATTTGAAGTTCAAGTTGACGCACCAAACCTCCAAGCCGACATGAGAGGCTACCTCCTCCCACGCCACGACCTCATATGCAAAATCACCCAAATCCTCCATTCTCAATCATCAGACCCCTTTCTTGATCTCTCCGACTATCTCGAAAACCTATCCCTAACTTTCACCCCCTCCGAAGCCTCCGAAGTCCTCAAATCCCTAAAATCACCTACCTTAGCTCTTCGATTCTTTCAATTTTGCCCCTCAAATGTCCCCAATTTCCGCCACAACTCATTCACCTACAATCGCATCCTCCTTATCCTCTCCAAGTCCTCCTCTCCCGACAAATTCGATACCGTCCGTCGGATTATTACCGAAATGGAGAAATCTAACTTACGTGGCAGTATCTCCACCGTTAATATATTGATTGGGATTTTTGGGGGAGGTGAAGAGGGGGTTGAAGAACTGCAGAGGTGTTTGAGGTTGGTGAAGCAGTGGGACTTGAGGTTGAACTGTTATACTTATAAGTGTCTTCTTCAGGCATATTTGAGATCGAATGATTCGAATAAGGCGTTGGAGGTTTACAGAGAAATGAGGACGAAAGGATATAAACTGGATATTTTCGCGTATAATATGCTTCTTGATGCTCTTGCAAAAGATGAAAAGGTTTGAATTGTTTTGAGATATATATATATATATATATATATGCTATATTCACTTAGATTATTTTTATGCTAGTTTGAAGAAAGGTCTCATTTACAAGAAATTGTGCTGTAAAAAATGTAAATATTGAACTTTTCATGTTATTCTAGTACGTTGAGAATTGTGGGTATGTGACAATGGAGAGATGTTGGGGTGTCTTGAAAACCTCTTTGATATTGTTAAATCCAAATTGAAAATTATTCTGAAAAAAAAGGGATTGTGTGATCTGTTGGATTCATGAGAATTGTAATATACCCAGATGAATAGGGAAAATATATTTTCTTAAGGTTTAGAAACCAGTGGCTGGACAACTTTGGTGAACCTGAAATTTATGGAAATAATATAATTTACGGTTCATGGCGCAACGGTAAGGCTGCTCCATTGTGACCTAGACGTTACATGTTGAGTTGTGGAAATAACCTCGAGTTGCAGGTAAGGTTGCGTATATGTAACCCTCTCCAGACTCATGTATTGGGTACTCTCCTTTTAGTAGAATTTAGCTGGTTGTAATAATGGAGAAGATAAACTGTGATGGCAGTTGAGTTTATATCATCTGGGGAAGTATCTTTATGAGACTTTGTTGGGAATATCTAACATCCTTGACATAGCCTACATACCACAGGTTATTGGAGACTTTATAGTGAATTGCTTGTGGGAATTGAAATCTGGAAATGCGGAATCATAAGCTGAAAGCACATTACTTTTTTCGTGTAAAGAACCTGGAAACTTGGATTCTTTTGTATGGTTGTTGGATAGCTTTTTGTTTTCCCTTTTGATCTTGTCTGCTCCTTATTTACTTCGTGTTTACCTGGGAGTCACCCCCCTTTTTTGGTAGAAACCCTATCCATACTTCTCTGATATTCCCTCTCATTCAACAGTCCTTTAGAGTTGACAATTTTATGGAGTAAATTATGTCAGAATTTACTTACGGTTATTGGGAAGTTCTTGTAGGGGGGCGCACACACACATACACAGTTTCATTTGGCTTACTGAGTTTATATGCTATTAGCATCTTGAAGAACAATGGTCTCATAATGAGTATAGAAATGGTGCCACAAGGTATATCTGAGGCAACAATTGTTTGACTATGTCAAATGTGACACACAATGGACATTGATATCCTTAGAAGATACTCAATTTAATTATGTCAAATATTTATTGATTTGTATAAGATTCTGTTTTTAAGTTTTTCCTTCTTTTGTCAGCAAACCTACGGAATGTGTTCTGCAGATCCTGATATGCAGCCTGTTTGACAGGTTGACCAGGCTTACAAGGTTTTTGAAGACATGAAACGGAAGCATTGTGAGCCTGATGAGTATACATACACTATTCTAATTAGAATGGCCGGAAAAAATGGGAAACCCGATGATTCATTGGCATTCTTTCAGGAAATGCTATCAAAGGGATGTTCTCCAAATATGGTTGCTTATAATACTATGATTCAGTCACTCACTAAGAGCCGGATGGTTGACAAGGCAATATTTCTCTTCTCTAAAATGGTGGAAAATAATTGTCGACCTAATGAATTTACATACAGTGTCATCCTGAATGTCCTGGCTGCAGAAGGGCAGCTTGGTAGACTTGATGAGGTCGTGGAAATCTCAAGCAAGTACATTAATAAGTCAATTTATGCATATCTTGTGAGGACACTTAGCAAATTGGGACATGCAAGTGAGGCTCATCGGCTGTTCTGCAATATGTGGAATTTCCATGATAAGGGAGATAGGGATGCTTACTTGTCCATGTTAGAGAGTTTATGCAGTGCAGGGAAAACAACTGAGGCTCTGGAATTGCTGAGTAAGATCCACGAAAAGGGAGTAAGTACAGATACCATCATGTATAATGCAGTCTTATCTTCTCTTGGAAAATTGAAGCAAATTTCTCATCTACATGATCTTTATGAGACAATGAAAAAAGATGGGCCTACACCTGACATATTTACTTACAATATTCTGATCTCCAGCTTTGGTAGAGTTGGAAAAGTAGAAGAAGCTGTTAAAGTCTTTGAAGAGCTTGAGAATAGTAATTGTAAGCCTGATATTGTCTCTTACAACTCTTTAATCAATTGCCTAGGGAAGAATGGTGATCTTGATGAGGCACACATGAGATTCAAAGAGATGCAAGAGAAGGGCTTGAATCCTGATGTTGTTACATACAGCACACTCATCGAGTGCTTTGGCAAGACAGATAGGGTTGAGATGGCTAGCAGATTGTTTGATGAGATGCTTGCTGAAGGCTGTTGCCCAAACATTGTCACATATAACATCTTACTTGACTGTCTTGAGAAGAGTGGGAGAACTGCTGAAGCTGTAGATCTGTATGCAAAACTTAAACAACAGGGGTTGACACCAGATTCAATAACATATGCAGTTCTTGAACGGTTGCAAAGTGGTTCGCATAGGACAGTTAGAGTTCGGAGGCAGAGTCCAATTACAGGCTGGGTTGTTAGCCCTTTAAGATGATGGACACAAACATTATTGACATGAAAGGGAATACAAAATTATACATTCTTGGAGTTCTTCGCTGGTTTCCTCACCAAGTTTTGGTAAAGCATCAAAAACAAGTTGAGCACTACCCCTCGGGAAAAGAATTTGTCTTATCGACACTTCAAATCACATGTCGTATGAGGTCTTCAGTGGGCAAGAAGTTGGCATCGTTTTTGGTTAGGGATGACCTATTGTACCCATTTGAGGGGTGATATTATGAATTAAGCCTGAATTGACCTTGTGGTGGCTGCACAAGGTACCGTAGGAGATGTGCCACTTCTTAAGGGAATCAGCCTTAATTCCAGAATCTGCTCCCTTGTTTTCTGCGGGAAGAACCCAACATCCTTTAACTGCTTGGGATTACAGTCATATACGTCTTGGTGCTGTACCACAATGAAGATGGTGCAGGGTGACAAATTATTGTTGTCATGTACAATAATTGAGATTATGGTTTGAGGGGATTTTGCGGGAAATTTGAAGGAGCAAAAACAATACGGCGTTCTGGTATGCGTTAGCCTCTAAAGCGTTACCAACGGCCACAGCTTGTGGATTTGAGATATGTTTTTCTCCATGATTGACAAATCAAAGAATTTCAATAGCGGTAAACCATTCTTTCTGACTTGAGTTCCTTTGTTCTGAATTATATTAGTCTCCTTTTGCATTACCTATAACTGGTATGTGTTTTAGTGGAAGTCATATCCGTGGGAACGAAATAGTAAAACCAGCAACAGGGTTTTGGAGTTCAAACTTCAATTATACATGTACAAATGTGGAGAACTTGTCATGTCAATTGCCCCTCCCTGCTGCTCCAACTGTAACATTGCAGTAACAAGACTTTAATGTATCCTTACCTCGTCCTTTTTTTGTTTTTCCCTTTCTTGGGTTCAACAGTCAGAGTGTCTGGGCCATCCCAGTCCGGTTAAAAGAAGGCTATCCACGTTGGCAATAGGATATCCATTAAAGATAAATTTCTCATATCCTGACTTCAAGAGATTGTTCAGGATGTTTGGGTTTACAATTCGTCATTGTTACTACTTGAATTACCTTTAGGGTTGAATCTCAGGTTTTTTTTTTTTCAAAATGACTAGAAACTTCTCCGAGTTTAGAGTTATTAGACACACTTTTATGGAGGAAACTCCAAATTCCTATGATCACTCATTAAGTATTGCATAAATTTGAGAGTCTTGAGCGAGAGTTGAACCCAAAATCTTTGAACTTACAGTTGGCCCAAAGTTTACCCACCCGAAGCATATGGTCGGCCATAATGGACCTCTAGTGTCTGCCGTAGTCCTGATTCTAAGAGCATCTCCAACCACACTCAGTAAAATAGCTATTCAAAATATATTTAAATATTATATTCTCTACTTTAGCTATCCACTTTTTAAAATTCACTCCAACCACGCTCTCTATTTTATTTAAATATTACACTCAACTTTCACTAACTTTCAATAATTTAAAAAAAATAAAACATATATATAGAGAGAGATAGAGAGAAAATAAGGTAGAGAGAGAATGTAGAGAGCTCAAATGGCTCTCCACATGTGGAGAGCCATTTAGGTTAACTAGGAAATAGAGAGTGGAATAGAGAGTGGGTTGGAGAGAATTTTTTGTGTTTGGCTAGCTAAAGTAACTAAAAGAGAAGAAGTAGAGAGTGGGTTGGAGATGCTCTAACCGAGACATATTTTTGAAAGGATATTGTCTTTTTCAAATTGGAATAGTCTACCGTACAGGAAAAAAAATGGTATCATATCACTTATTATTTTTATGACTTTTAATTGTAAATATAACAAAAGTGATAAAAACATCTACCAATAAATCACCACAAAAATTATAAATTTTTTGGTTGTAAAGTGACTTATAAAAATTATTAAAATAATAAAATTTAGAGGTACGTTAAGAAAAAAAATATTTTCATTTTATGAATCTGGAGATGTATGAAGTTTTCGTATTTGATTTTTAAGTAAAGTGATAAAAATTTTATTTATTTTAGGTTGATCTATGTTAGAGATAGATCTACCTCAAGATAAATCCCTTTTAAAACAGTTTGGTAATGCTCCGGGAGCAAAATACAAATAAGGGAAAAACGGAAGTCGATATAAAAATTTAGCCTTCTTTGAGATAAAATACATTAAGGAAATTTATTTGACCTTAAGTACATTTTTATTTGATTTTTCTTTTTGATAAAAATTCAAAGGAGCTAAGTGAAAAATCCATGTTTTGTAACAGGAAAATAAGAAAGCTTAAAACATTTATGATGAATACATGTATGTAAAAATGAAATTCCTAAAAAACAAATATTAAACTATTACATTAATTGTTAGTTTATATTTCCATCTTCGA
>CM042202.1:14092794-14105614 GCA_023539305.1 Ilex asprella
CATTTAATTGTTGTCTTTACTTTAATTATGAGTAGCTAAGCTTTTAGTTGGCTAATCCAAGGGAGACCTCCTCTTGGGTATGTCATTTCAACTGATTGTCTTTCCTCCCTTCAGAGTCAAATGGTTCGGTTTGACGGGGTTGAGAATGGATGAGTTGGTGAGTCTTTGATATTCCGTAGGCCTGGTCACGGTTTATACTTAGATACTCACCAATCTCCTCCCTAGCTTCCCCCGAATCAATTGTTCATTCATGCTCAATCGGAGGAAGGCTTTGAGTTGATTTGATATTCCCATTGGAATGAACCCTTTGGATTAGCCAACACTTGTTTTCATTTTATTATCACAACTTAAACCACCACCAAATTCCAAAACAAAAAAAAATGATTTTGCCCTTTTCTTTAATAAAAATCACTTTCATGATGGTTCACTTCCTTCCCTGAGGAGACGACCTTGGAATACTTTTTCAAGTAAAACACAGACACACAAAAGACTCCTTGCGATTGGGGAGCACTTTTGTTCACATTTCACATTCTACACATTTTGTTCATCCCATTCTATTTTCTCCTTGCCCTTTCTTTTGACATCGTCCCAAGGGAGAGTGACACTCTCCCTCACACATACATCAAGGGAGATGTTAGTAAGTTAGGAACTGCAGAAAAAATCGACAATCAGTCCCACCTCATAAGCTTTTCGGGTGAGAAAGTCCTACCAATCGGGTCCGTCCCACTCGTCCTTACTGTAGGAGATCAACCTCGATAGGCCACAACCATACCCCGTTTCTTAGTTGTGGACGCGCCCTCGGCCTATAATGTCTTGCTGGGAAGGCCGTCCCTTAACTCAATCAAGGCGGTACCTTCTGCATATCATCTGGTGGTGAAGTTTCCCACCGAAAATGGAGTGGGATCGGTCCGGGGAGACCAGCGCCCAGCGAAGGAGTGTTATGTGGCCTCGATAAGGCAAAGGGAGGTCGAGTCAGTCCAGCTAGAGGACCTGGACATGAGAGACCAGCTGGAGATAAGGCCCACTCTGATGGAAAAGTTAAAACCCGTGCGGCTAGACGAGAACCCGGATCACGTCGTCTTCGTGGGCTCTATGCTGCCCCCCCGACCAGGGAAAGACTCGTCAGGTTCCTAAAGAATAATGTGGGCGCGTTCGCGTGGAGACAAGAGGATATGGAAGGGATAGATCCCGCAGTGATCATGCATCGCCTCAGCGTCAACCCGAAGAGTAAGTCTGTAAGGCAGAAGAGGAGAAGTTTCGCCCCAAAACGGCAGAAGGCGATCAATGAAGAAGTAGCGAAGCCACTGCGAGCGAAAACTGTCAGGGAAGTCGATTACCCGACCTGGCTGGCCAATGTCGTGCTCGTGAAAAAATTAAATGAAAAATAACGACTCTGTATTGATTTTACCGATCTGAATAGGGCATGTCCTAAAGATAGCTTTCCGCTACCCCGGATCGACTTAATTGTCGACGCCATAGCCGAGCACGAGCTGCTCTGCTTCATGGACGCTTTCTCGGGGTACAACCAGATTAAAATGGACCCAAGCGATCAGGAGAAGACTTCATTCGTCACAGAACAAGGCACCTTCTGCTACCAAGTCATGTCGTTCGGGCTGAAAAATGCAGGAGCTACTTACCAGAGGCTGGTCAACCGAATGTTTCGAGAAAAGCTGGGCTCTACTATGAAAGTTTACATCGACGATATGCTCGTGAAATCGATCAAAGCAGAAGCGCATATCCAACATCTCGCGGAGGCGTTCGAAATCATGCGTCAGTACCGGATGAAGCTGAACCCCGCAAAATGTGCCTTCGGGGTATCCGCGGGGAAGTTCTTGGGTTTCATAGTCAATAGTCGAGGCATTGAGGCAAATCCAGAGAAAGTAACGGCCATCCTCGAGATGGAAGCCCCCACCAGCACGCGTGAAATACAACGACTGACCGGGAGAATAGCGGCGCTCAACAGGTTCGTATCACGTTCCAGTGACAAATGCCGACCCTTTTTTAGGACTCTGAAGACGGCTTTCCAATGAGACGAGAGGTGTAAAGAAGCTTTCCAAGCCCTTAAGGACTATTTGGCCTCAACGCCGGTGTTGGCGAGCCCCCGAGAAGGAGAAGTTCTCACCCTCTACTTGGCCGTGTCCGATTTCGCAGTCAGTGTGGCACTAGTGAGAGACCAAGACCGGGCACAGCAGCCGGTTTATTTCTGTAACAAGGCCCTCCGCGGAGCCGAGGAGAGATAACTCAAAATGGAGAAACTCGTCTTAGCCCTCCTGGTGGCGGCTCAAAGACTGAGACCATACTTCCAGGCCCACACAATCGAAATTCTAACGGATCAGCTAATGAGGCAAGTTTTACATAAGCCCGAAGCCTCTGGAAGGCTGGTGAAGTGGGCAATGGAACTCAGTGAGTTCGATATCAAGTTCAAACCTAGAGCCGCTATAAAGGGGCAGGTCCTAGCAGATTTCCTCGCAGAGTTCACCACGCGGTCGGAAGAAAGTAGAGATGACCTGGACCACATTCCCGACGTTCCAACCTGGAGGCTGTATGTAGACGGAGCGTCAAACCCGCAGGGAAACAGGGTCGGCCTCATCCTTATTTCGCCAGATGGTTATGATCTAGAGTACGCCTTAAGGTTCGATTTTCAAGCATCTAACAACGAGACAGAATACGAAGCACTCATAGCAGGACTAAACCTGGCCCTATCGATGGAGGCGCAACAAATAGTGATCCACAGTGACTCGCAGTTAATAGTCAGGCAAGTCGAGGAAGAATACGCCGCCAAAGATGAGAAGATTGCCCTATACATGATGAAAGTGCGTGGCCTGCTGAGGAGATTCATATCGTCCGGGCTGGTTAAGATACCCCGGGACGCTAATGCCAGGGCCGACGCTCTAGCCAAACTGGCTACCACCGCCAGACTTGAGTCAGTGGGGCGCGTACCCGTCGAGGTCCTTGCTGAACCCAGCGTGCGGCTCGAAGAGGAACGGGGAGACGAAGGACAAGTCATGGCCATCGAGGAGCATACCTCCTGGATAGACCCTATCATATCCTACCTGCAAGATGGAGTGTTGTCAGGCGACCCGAAAGAAGTGTCGAAACTAAAAGTCAGAGCGGCGAGATTCACGATAGCCCAAGGTAACCTATATAAGCGAGGTTTTTCTTTTCCTTTACTAAAATGTGTGACAAGGAAGGAGGCGGATTACATCTTGAGAGGGGTCCATGAAGGCATGTACGAAAACCACATTGGCGTAAAAACCCTAGCAAGCAAGGCGTTACGACAAGGCTATTTTTGGGCAACCATGTCCAAAGACGCCAAAGAAATGGTGAAAAAGTGTCAAGCGTGCCAGATGCATGATAACCTGCCGCACTGCCCGCCGGAGTTCCTAACTCTAGTGATCAGCCCCTGGCCTTTCCAACAGTAGGGTTTGGATATCCTGGGACCCCTCCCCGTAAGGATAGGACAAAGCAATTTCGTTGTAGTCGCGGTCGACTATTTCACAAAGTGGGTCGAAGTTGAACCCCTGGCTAGGATCACAACGCATAAGATAAAGAACTTCATCTAAAAATCCATTATTTGCCGATTTGGTGTCCCCAGGGCGCTAGTTTCAGATAATGGGAAGTAGTTCGATAACCTGACTTTCACCGGCTTCTGCGACAAGCTGAGGATTAAGAACTACTTCTCGGCTCCAGCTCACCCCCAATCCAACGGGCAGGCCGAAATGACTATACGAACAATTAAACTAGCCCTCAAGACAAGGTTGGAGGCATCCAAAACCCAATGGGTGGATCAACTACCGGCAGTGCTATGGGCATACTTGACGACAGTGCGCATCGCCACCGGTGAGACCCCATTCAGCCTAGCATATGGGACTGAGGCGGTGGCCCCGATCGAAGTAGGCATGTCCTCAGTCCGAGTCGACCTGTTCAATCCTGAGCAAAATAAAAGATCCCTGCTGATCAACCTCGACCTCCTCGATGAGAAAAGAGATGAGGCACTGCAGCGAATTTTCTCCTACCAAAGGAGCACAGCTAGATTCTATAACAAGCGGGTTCGGAGGAGAAGTTTCTAACAAGGCAACTTGGTATTAAAAAAGCTACTCCCAGTGAGAAAAGACCCGACCCATGGTAAGCTCGGGCCTAACTGGGAAGGGCCTTACGTCATAAAAAGGATAGTTCGACCGGGGAACTATGAGTTGTAAACTGAGGAGGGGAAAAACCTGTCACATTCGTGGAACGCGGATCACCTGAAGTGTTACTATCAGTAGCGCTCTGCGAAGCTATTGTAATCACAAACAAGACAATTGTAAACACTTGCTATGAGAAATCAATCAAAAAAAAATTTTGAAGTCCTCACAAAGAGAGTAGCCGTCGGAATCCAAGCTTTTCAGCCTAATAGAGCCCGTAGGCTCGAAATCCAGGCTTTTTAGCCTAAGAGAGCCCGTAGGCTCGAAATCCAGGCTTTTCAACCTAAGAGAGCCCGTAGGCTCGGAATCCAGGCTTTTCAGCCTAAGAGAGCCCGGGGTCGACAAGGCTCCCCGACTCGAATGTTCGGGATCGCTAAAGAGCTCCAACCCGCCTATAAAAAAACCCTCCACCCTCACAAAGCAGCATCCTTCTGCTCACGATCTTCCTTCAACTTGGCAACCGCCTCCCTCAGACGGGCATTCTCCTCAATCAGACCGTTTCTTCTCCTCTCCACCTCAAACAATCTCTTCTCAAGAGTTTCGACCTTAACACTCTGATCAGGAGAGAGGGAAGCCACCACTTGTGCTCGAGAAGATCCTCCGCCCAAATCATAGCGGATAAGGTTCTGAGGGGTGACCAGAGCAGAGTAAGGAATAGGAGAAGCCTTTTCAACCACACTGACGTGGAATGCCTCCAGCGGAGTGAGCGCAGGGATACCTACGTAGGGAAAACTAACTCAAGGTAAGGCCAAAAACATAACTCATAACAAAATGAGAGGAAAAGGTAGGGATATTCACCTCTTTCACGAAAGCTGGTCCAAGACTAAGGGACCCGGAGGCACTCGCCTTCACCAGCTGAGCGTACCCATGAGTCCCCAGAAACGAAGAAGAAGCGTTGGGTCCACTCCTCTGGAGAGTCAAGGATGTCGGTAACCAAAGTTGGGTGAAAATACCACTTGAAGCTCAAAGAACTGAAGAAGGGAGGCCAGTCGAAAGAAAGATCCATGAAATAGAAGAACTCGAAAACAGTAGGAAAGGCCTCGAAGCCTTGCATCCGCCAGAAGATGAAGAAACCAATCAAAGCAGCCCACCCTGAAGGGGAGAGGCGAGAAGGACACATGTCATGGTGGAAAAGCAGGCGAATGATGTCTCGGTGAAGGGGGAGTTGAAGACCACACTCAAAGGCACCCTCAAAAAAGGCGACGTCACCGGCGATTAACATACTACAAGGCTCATCGGGATTGGGAGCCCTAACATCCAGACCCTCAGGGAAATCATATCGGGCCTTCAAACCTTCGACGTATGTGGGGGGTAAGCGAAGAAGGAAGGAGGAGCATAGAGCGCCAGTCGCCGTTCAGGGATTGGCGGGCGCGATACTTAAAGAGAGGAGAGGAGTCCATCGCCAAAGAACTTGGAGGCGCAGGCAAGGTTCGAGCGAATGAGAAGTGATAAGGGTACCAAGACCTAAGGCGCATGCAAATAAATAGCGCAATCTGGCGGCTGCTGGAATACTGCAGGTGAGGGGCTGCATTAAATGCAAGCGCAGGATTCGGGATGACGGCTAAACCACCCCAGGCCTCATTTAATGCAACCAGCCTCATCATTGAAACCGCCAATAGCCGTACCCACGTAACCTTAGCGAAAGCCCAAAGGACACCTCTCCAAACAAGCCAAGGCCCCCCTCCTTCGGAATAAGGGGGTAAAGGAATACAAGACCGTCTAAAGCGCGTTATCACACTAGGAAAGGAGAACTTCGTTACAAGAAGAAGGACGAATAAAGGCTCACAAGAAGGGGAATATTTATTATCGAAAGAAGTAGTTACAATGTTTACAAAAAACAGCAAAACAAAAGGCCAAGGAAGCCGAACTTCAGGCCTGGTCAGAAGGAGCACCGCCACTTGGAGAAGCATCGCTTGGAGAAGCCCCACTTGGAACACCACCACCACTTGGAGAAACGTCGAACCTCGGCCGAAAATACTCAAAATCCAGGTCGTGATAGGTTTCAATCGCCTGATCGGCAAAGTTGAAGAACCCGTCTACAAAGGCTCAAGCAGCCTCCAGCCCGACCTTCTCGATCGACTTCCGGAGGTCCTCGACTAATTGGCGCTCAGCGGCTAATGAGTTTGTCAGGTCAGCAATGGCAGCTTGCGATTCTTTCAACTGGTCCGTCAGCAAAGACTATGCAAGAGAGACGCTCAACAGCTCCTCGGATTTGGCAAGATTGTCTTCCTTCGCACGAGCCAACTCCCCCCTCAAAGACACCTCGGCAGAAGTGCTGGCGACTAATTGTTTGAAGATCCGAGCCCGCTGTTCGAGAACTTGCTCCAATTCCCTCTCGGTCTCCAAGCCCCAACTCAAGAGCTCGAAATTAAGTTGGCGAGCCTCAAGAAGCTCGGGTGACCTCCTTTGGGCACTCTTTCTCAAGATGTGGACCTCTCTCCCAAGAGCGCAGACGTGCGTGGCGGACTATAAACAGAAAAGATCAGATGTGCAAGAGAAGCGAGGCCAAATAATAATGGTAACCTGGATATACCTCAAGGAGCGCATGAAGCGGGTTGCGAGTCCGGGCTTGGAAAGGAAGCTCGACAGAACTTCGGAGGTCAGCACGAGGAATCAACCTCATCAAAGCACGGCTGCTCAGGCCCACGTCCCTAAGCAGGCTGCCCTCTAAGTCATGAACGGGAGCAAGGGAAGCTGGAACTGACAACACCAGCGGGCAAAGAGCCACGACGAACGTCCCCCTATGGGGTCAGCCACAACGATGCCTGCCGTGGCAGCTCCAACATCAGGCGAAGGCCGAAAAGTAGATGTTTCGACATTAGGTGCAGGCGGGTGAGCGGATGTTTCGACCCCTGGCGAAGGCGGGGGAAGAACGGGAGCTTCAGCAGGGTTTGCACCAGGGACGTGGCCGGAACTACCCTCCCCGGACCTGGCCCTCTTTGCCAGGGGTTCCGAGCTCTTGGCTTGCTTCCTCTCGAATAAGCGCTCCATGATCCTGTCTCGCTGAGTGACCAAGTACGAAGGAACTATAGAAAGAAGTAAGAAATAAGATGGGTCAACGAATGCTAAGAATAGAAAAATGAGAACAGTGCGCCGAAAACTTACGGCCACCTGAAGCCGGAGACAGCCGGGGGTGAACTGAATCACGGAAAGAAAAAGGGAGAAGGGAGAAGGACCTGGTTGACGCGAACCAGCTCCCCAGCAGTCAAAGGCGGGAGCTCACCTACAACGGCACAAACAAACATGGTGAATGGTAAGTGCCAAACGGAAAATCCAACCAACCAACATCTGCCCAAACTCACATATGTTCCTACATTGCCCCTACTCCGTAGAAACCCTCGCGGAGACTAGAAATTGAGCCCCGAATTCCCAACCGACTTCAGAAACAAAGAAGTACCTACTCCTACACCCCTCAGGATCCAGCGGAAGGTCCCGAATAGGAATTTCCCCGCCTCTTCGTGGGACGAATTGGTAGAACTCAGACACCTCTTTGGGGCAAAAAAACTGGAGAAATTCTGGCACAGTGGCCATGGATTGAGGGAACAACCTCCCCCACGTCGCCATAAAAGTCAGAAGGACCGTCCAGGCCGACGGTATGAGCATGGCTGGGCAAAAATCGAAGAAGTGCAGCACTTCGTGAACGAACGGGGGAAGGGGAAGCCAAAGCCCTAGCAGGAAAGGGACCTCGAAAAGGCAAATTCCATCTCGCACCGAACAATGGAACGGACGCAAGCCGGCATGGCGAACCACCACCCCAGGGGGAAAGTCGAATCGCACCGCGATAACATGGACTTCTTCTTCCCCAATAACACTAACCTCCCCTTCTGGAAAAACCCTCGCCATGATCCCGTGTGGAGAAGAATGATTTACAGCCATGGCAACAACAAAAAGTATGAGAAAGAAGAAAGGAGCATTTTTCCCTAAGACAACGAGGTAGGAGAGAATTACAATTGCAGGAAAAAGCGGGAAACTCTGACTCCCAGGGAAAGCCAGTCGTCAATAAGAGGTAGGGCCAACATATAGGCCTGTCGGGAACGCCCCCAACATTTGCGGCAGGCGCATTAAATACACGTCCTTCGCATTTAAGAGGAAGGAAACGTGGCAGCAACGATCAAGGAGCCACTGATTTCGCCTACGGCGCACGATTTCAAGAAGGTACAGTCATCATACCTGTGGCACACGAAAAGAAGCGAGAAAAGACCAAGATAGCCCCGGAAGATACCAATACAGTTACACAGTGACTAGAAAGCTCAGCGGGATGACATGATTACCAAAAATCGATCCTACCAAAAAAAAAACAACTATCCCATCCTAGAAACAGTTCATTCATTCAATAAATAGAGAAAAACAACCACCATAATAGATCCGAGAATACGAATACATTGTCTACGAGGAGGCATCAACAACAAAACGCAACAAAGCCACTTCAAACGGTGGGACCTACATCGGCGGCCCGCCCCACGGTCTTATTAGCACATGGCTCTTCCTCGGGCACAGTAGCCCCCTTCTCGGAACCAGCTGCCTCGACAGATTTCAAACCTTCAAGGCGGGTAGCAAAACAGTCAAAATCAACATCCGGGTAAGCCTCCTCAGCCTGATCCCGGAAGTTCACAAACCCATTCACGAAAGCTACAACACCCTCCCTCAGGAGATCTGAAACCCTTGTCTTCAGAGAAGATAGCTCGGCGTCCTTGGCATCTAGGTCGGCCCCTTTTGCCTTTAACTCAGCACCTTTAGCCGCCAGATCGGCATCCTTCTTTCTCAGCTCGTCCTCTTTTGCAGCCAGATCGGTCTTTTCAGATTTGAGAGATCCTGGAAACGGGTGTCCAGCTCGTCGAAAAGCCTCTTCATCTCAGCCGCCTCGGACGACAATAGCTTCACTTTGTCCTCGACCGCCTCTTTAGCTACGATCACTGCGTCTAGAGGCTCTCTGACCTTTGCAATGTAGACCCATCATCTTCACGCAAATGAGGGACTGAAAAGTAAAAAGACCCAACTAGTACAGGAAATAACAGAAATCGCATGAGGAGGCGAAGGGATCAGCAAAATCTCAAGGTACCTCCGCCATTGTCTGAAGAGTGTGCTCGATCTTCCTTTGGAACGGCACCTGCATGGCTTCTCGGGAATCTAATATGGGAATCAGGTTAAACATGGCGGCGGCGGCTGCCGCAGGATCATGAAGAAAGCCACCCCTTCGCGGTTTGAGTGAAGGGGCGCTTCCCTCCCTGACGCCCCGTGAAGGGACAAGTCGGGAAGGAACATCCGAAATCAGCACAGCCTCAGGCAACCCTGCTGAAGACGTCCCGGGAGGAACCTCGCTCTCAGTAGGATCAACGGGCAAAGGAGAGGAGGGAGCGGGCTGAATAGTTGGGGGATCCTCTCGACTCCTTCCCAAAGTGGTAGCCTTCGGACCAGGTGGAGATGACGCCTTCGGAGGAGGTCGCACCCCCTTCACCAGTTTCCTCTTCTTCCTTGATCCCTCAGAGTCCGAGAAAACCGACATTATCAAGCTGAGGTCCATAGATTCAGGGCTGGGAACAGGCAGAGATGCTTCCTCGGCGGAAAGAGCGATAGGCGGGCCTAACCCGTACCTAGCAAGATTCTCTTCAGTCACTAGGTCGGTAAAAGGTTGATCCCCTAAGGCCTTGGCTTTGGTTACTCGTGCAACCTCCACAGTGTTCAGGATAGGGCAAAAACCTGCAAGGCAAGTCAAAAATTAGTAAGATCTCAAAGATCGAAGCATAACAAAAACCACCTACTAAATTAGTCTTACTGATATTTCTCAAAACCCTCCAAGATCTGGGAACTCGGGGGACGTCACCACGATCCCCGGATAACTCCCAAGAATCCCCCCTTACAAAGAAGAACTTGGGTTTCCATCCCTTATTAGAAGAAGGAAGCCCAGAGATTAATGTCTTCATCTTCACCCTATTGGCGAAATAACAGAAACCCAAGGATGGAGAAGACTTAAGTTGGAACAAGGAGGCGAATTCAGGTATAGACGGAGGGGAATCATTCCCACTCTCAAACCAGTGAATGAGGAAACCGACCAGGAGACCCCAGCCGTTAGGAGAAAGCCTGGCTGGGTAGACGTTATAAAAGGCAAGAACATCTCGGATAAAAGGGTGAACAGGAAAACGGAGACCGGCCTGAAACGCGGACTCGAAGAAACATGTCAAACCAAGGATGGAGGAGTTACACCTCTCGTGCCCTCGGGAGGATGTAAAGATATAGACTCAGGAAATTGGTACTCCTTCCTCAAATCCTCCAAGTCGTCCTCATCGAGGCAGCTAGGAGTATCCTCGGAGCAGCAGAACAGGTCGAAAAGGTCGCGTCGGATTCTCTTTCTAGGGACAATAGGTGGAACCGGCCTGGGCCCCATTTTTCTCGACTGGACTCGAAAATTGAGGGGCAAGGCGGAAAGAGGATTAGCATCTAAAGGGGGTATCAAGGACGAAGTCCCAGGGACGGACCCAGAAGCCTCGCCCCCTAAAGAGGAAGAACGACCGCTACTACAAGCCGCCGAGGCCTCTTCGGCACCCTCGCCGATAGATTCCGATTCGGAGAAAACTACAAACTTCCCCATTGTGAGCTTAGACCGCAGGCTGAAAGGGAGCGAAGGCAAGTGTGATATACAGTCCACTACAAACAGAGGGTCCTGACACTAGGAGTTAAAGGAACCGATCCGCTATACAGAGGAACGATCTATAAAACAGAAAAGGGAGGAAAGGGCACCGGGACGATTCTTGAAGAAACTAAACCTCCAGATCAGGAAACGAAGCCCGAAACCCCACCAAGGAGGATCGAAGGGATCCAGGTCGAATCTACCAAGGAAAGGAAGAGAAGACGTACCTAGTGAAGGGCTATAGATAGAAGAACACCAAAAGTCGGAAATGCTTTACGTCGCCAATAAACCTGGAACAAGGCGCCACGACAATCGAAGGGAAGGAGACGCGAAGAAACTCTTGGGAAACACGAAATCCGGATAGGCAAAGAGGTTCGTCCTCTTATACACAACGTCTGAGTCCATGACAAGATAGATCACTGAGGTTCAACCGCTGGCGACACAAGTACAATTCGCAGTCGGCTAACTTCGAGCCTACCCAGACCGGGGCCAGAATCGATTCGAAAAAGACACTTCATAACCCCAGGCCAGAGATGGCGCCATCATCATGACCAGGGGCGGGGGGACAATTGATCGGGATAGGATTCCCGATTATGGGCCGCCCTCAGAATAAAAACCCTGCGGGCCTGGAACGCCCTATTTTCTCAAATATCAGGCCCAACAGGAACAACCACATCCAACATATAAGGGAAGCCTAGGCGAGCTTGGTGGTCCAACCCAAGCCGAACCCTAACACTGAAATGCACCCCACCAGGCCACACGTCCAAAAAGGACAGGGGGACCACCTCTGTAATCAAGGACAGACGAACCCGCCTGCTGAGAGTGGTGGTGCGAATCGTCATAGGAACAGTAATTGCAGTGGCGCCGGCTAGCAGGATCCTATGGCAGAGAGAGGACAAAAGGTCCCCACCAAATCGAGAAGCAGGAGGAGGAGTCACTGAAAAACCCTAAAGCGGGAGGACTAGTATAAAAAGAACAGTGTCACTCCACGAGAAGGGGGGACCCTTAAAAAAAACACTCTGGCGGTAGATGGAAGGATGATCACATACTCCGGCTGACTGTAATTGCCTACCAGACCCTCTCTCCCATTTTTTTCGATAACTCTCTTAATTTAAATATATACCTTCAAGGAGCAAGAGGCTCCGTTACAGTGGATGTAACCACAGTCCATCGGCTGGGGCGAACCACTTATCTCTTGTGTCTTCTTTACATTTCGGTTTGATCGCTCACCACGAATATCTAACCGACCCATTAATTCCCTCGAGGATCGCCGGGCTTGAGCCGTCAAATCCGAGTCATCATCATAAGATATCAAATTCAGGTTTGAATTCAGATTATCGATAAAAAGTACTAATCTATATTCGATTATTTGGATTCAAATTCAGATGAGAATCCAATTCGACAGAGACCATGATACCAAAAAACATAATTTGTCTTACTACAAATATTAGGTGCTGCGGACAATCACGTGAATGCCAACTCACTTGCCTCTGTTGTAATCAAGTCTACAAGATTAGGAAGAAAAATACTAAACCCCCCAATTATTAATCCCATCAATGACACACATTGCACACCCAACATACAAGCATTACAAAAACATTTTGTTTAGTTCCTTAATCAGAAAACTAATACATAGTTTTTGTTCTGGTCAAAAGATGACCAATGCCGAAATAAACAATTTATATTTTCAATGACAGGCCTCAAAATTGTGGCTTAATTTAATGCTCCGTTTAATAGAAAATATAAAAAAAAGTAAGTGAATAAATTTTCTATCTTTCAATAAAAGAAAGTAAGAATGATACATTTTTTTTCTTTTGTATTGGTATGATAAATGAAAAATAAAAATAATTTTTTTTTGGTGTTTGGTAAGATAGAAAAAAATATATTTTTATTTTAAAAAAAAGTATAATTTCATATTTTATCATTGTATTTATATATGAAATTAATGTATACATAATATATGAATATATCAAATGATATATAGACAAATAAGATATATTTCAACACAAAT
>CM042202.1:14105714-14122678 GCA_023539305.1 Ilex asprella
TTAAATTTTTTATTTGTTTTTATTATATTTTTTAAATGGATCGAAATATTTCCGTTTCTTAAGAGATTGAAACAATGCAATGAAACGAAATTTTAATGGTGGCACAAACCATGCACATTGAATCAACCAAACCTATTGCCTCAAAAGAGGAAAAAAGAGTCGATCAAAAGTTTCTTGCAAAACTTGGACTTTGGACCACAAATATTGAAGCTCGAGACTTTCCAATGGTGTGTGAATTAAATTTAAAGTCGGAGCTTTTCGTATGCTTGAGACTTATTTTGCTAACACTC
This sequence comes from Ilex asprella, assembly GCA_023539305.1. Classification (NCBI taxonomy): domain Eukaryota; kingdom Viridiplantae; phylum Streptophyta; class Magnoliopsida; order Aquifoliales; family Aquifoliaceae; genus Ilex; species Ilex asprella. The sequence goes on from CM042202.1 coordinate 14,106,005, forward strand.
TTTTTTGGTAAAAATCATTATCAAAAAATATTAAAAAATAACCAAATATTTTATAACAATTCCGGTCATTGACTTTTTTTTTTGGTGTTCAATGGTTAGGGGTGTCCGGACTAGATTACGCGTATCTCAACTAATTTTTTCATCAATTCGGTTAAAGATAAAGCATCCACATCGAAAACTTCTAGCCTATTGTCAACAACAAGGGATTCGGATCCTCTACTGTTCACAAGGAATAGAAAATTGTGTTGTTATTTTAAAACGACACTGTTTTGGTGCCCTTTTTAATAATAAAAAAAACAAACAAACAAACGACACCGTTCTATTAAGACCCAAAAAATCACGCCCCAAAACGATGCTGAAGTCAAAGACCCAAAAAATTCTAACACTACATTCCCTACATCGACACTGACGCCTATTAGGTACTTCACCGTCAATTTCAAATCAACAGAGAAAGAGAGAGAAGTGAAGGATGTGGACGAATACGTTCGAAGCTGCTTAAATCTGGGCAATTTAGGGCCTGAACAATTTAGGGATAAAAAAATTCTTCTCCACGGACGGGTAGGATTTGAGATATCGATCAAGCTATCTTCCATTACTCTTTTTCATTACTCTAAATAATCGAATCCCTTTTATCCATTTCTCTTTGCCCCTCTTTGTAGCAAACATATTTTTTATAAATCAAAATACCATCTATCTTCCTTTTCTGTGATAGTCTTTTCTCACACTAAACCAAATGGAGCCATCATATTTGTTATAAAACTCTTAAGCATTTTCCTCCGAATCAAACTGCATACCAATACTTGGAGTGTTGACAGTTCCATTAACCTCGGTTGCCTCTATTATAGTTTTCAGTACCTGATAAAATTTGGTAGCGGGCATACCCAATACCAATCCAATACTGATCAAAGACCAACAATATTCCATTGACAAAAAAAAAATTAGGAGTGTTAATGTGTGTGTCTGTGCATAGTAAGAGTGTTATAAATATTCCATTTTCACTATATAAAAATCTATCATATTTACATGTAACTCTGGCTATATAAAAATCAAAGCGCAGTCTGTTGTTCCTTGCGAACAGCAAAGGATCCGAATCCCAACACAGGATACAAGAAATTAAGTTCATCACATGCAACATCCTTGTGGGCAACTCAATGCCTTATTCATTATCTTCCCAACCACTTTGCTAGCCCTTAGCAGCAGTTAGATGAGAGAATGCCATAATTGTGTTTCCCCTTTAATGTGCCATTCATTGCCAAACAAATATCTTTCAATGACTTGTAATAAGCTGATAAGAGGAAGTTGGTTACAACGCTTTATGTGTAAGGTAATGCCACACCGACTCGGAGAAATTGTAATGGTTTGGAGTTCGACTTAGAGAAATTGTAAATTCAGACATCTTGAAATCGATTCTAGTTGTTGATTACTTGTAGTTAAGAGGGAATTGTAGGTCATTCAAGTTTACTCCATTAAAGTGGGTTGAATGTAAAGATTCCTTAAAGATGTTTGAGTGGCCAAATAATATAACACTAATGTATCTATTCCAACTCAATCTTAAGACGAATTTTCTAAATTTTGATCTGAAAATCAAGGGTTAATAGAATTTTTGGTCCCTCAAATATGCACTTTTTGTTAGTTTGATTCCTAAATTATCAATTTTGTTCCTAAAATATCAATTCGCGTTTAAATAATTGATACACAAATGGACCGTTAAGTTTTGATAGAAATGATCACATATTGATAATGTGATACATTTCGAAAGAATGACACGTAGTTATTTCCATTAAAAAATTTAACGAATTATCTGATTGAGGACCAAAATGACACAAATTGAAAATTTAAAGACCAAATTGATAAAATTAATACAATGATAACCAAATTGATAAAACAATCATACTTTTGAGTCAAAAAAAATGTTATTAACCCAAAAATAACCATTAAACTAAATCATTAATTAGTTAGCACTGTGCACCGAGTGGGAGGTTTAGTAGGGTATCAATCGAACTTCTCACCCTGTGGTTGGAGGTTCAAATCTTAGAGTACACATTGAGGCTCAATGATTGATTATTATGCTAGACTAGTTAAATTTATTCCCGAAAAAAATAACGAGATGATATATCATGTTGTCCTTTAATTTCACCCTTTTTTCGATAGCAAAAAAAAAAAGTTAGCACCGTCACTATAACGTCACATCATTTTGTCTCTTTTTTTAATCGGTGTTTCATTGATGCTATGTATAATATGCATGGCTTTCAATGCTATATAACCACTTCTAAGCCCCTATTAACACCCACCCAACCTTTCTATCTGCCTTTCTGCTTACAAGCTTTTAATAGAAATGGGTATCTTCTTCAGATCAGTAGCATTGTCTTTGGTTTTAGCATTGGCCTTTGCCACTGGGGGCAATGCTCAAGAAGCCACCACTCTGGTTCCGGCAGTCATATCGTTCGGGGACTCGGCGGTTGACGTCGGAAACAACAACTATCTCCCCACCATTTTCAAGGCCAATTATCCACCATATGGCAGGGACTTTGTGAATCATCAAGCTACAGGAAGGTTCTGCAATGGAAAACTGGCCACTGATATCATTGGTATGTTCAAGAATATTTGATGGTGAAAGTTTTAGATGTAATAGGAGTAATAATCGAGTCGGGTTCATATTGTGTTATCGTATTTTGTCGAAAATGTTCAACCTGATCAGTTCCTTATCATTGGGTGCAGCTGAAACTTTGGGATTTGCTATTTACCCGCCAGCATATCTTAGCCCACAGGCGTCAGGGAAGAACCTTCTCATTGGAGCTAACTTTGCTTCTGCTGCATCTGGCTATGATGAGAAAGCAGCCATCTTGAATGTAACAACTTTTCTGATCTGCCAGGAAATACATAGGATTATGCCAACCATCAAAATTTCATTTCGGTGCATAATTTTAGTAAACTTGAAAATGGAAACATTTCAATAATATTTTGAAAACATTTTGGGAACAAGATGGAAACAAAGAATAATTTGATAATTTATTTCAGAAATTTTTGTCGAAACATATCGAAACATAGGTCAAAACATCTCGAAACCTACCAAAACACCTCAAACACCTCGAAAATATAAGAATTTTGATATTCAATCAATGATTCATTTCAGTTTTAATGAAAACAGAAACGTTTCGACCATTTCAAAATAAAACTTAGATCCTTAGATCAGGCAAAGAGAAAAACATTCAATCTTTCACCTAAATTCCCATTCCCACTGGTTGTACTTTAGGTTCCCATTTCCCATGTGTTCGGGTCACGTCTTTTCAAATTTATGTCGAGTATGATCAATTCTAACACCGTCAATTTAATCTAGTATATTTATTAATCGTGTCCTATTCAGTTTGACATGTATAATCTATTAACCAAAAAATCAAGACAAACTATTTTTCAAATTTATAAATCCACTTGATCTTTGTGCTGGAAAAACTAAATAAAAAGTTAATTAATTACTTGATTCTTTAAGAATTCATATACCATCTTATCAATAAACGAAAAGAATGGGAAAAAAATACACATTTTTTCTCCATACCATAACTGTCAAACGGATTTGTAGTGTCAAAGAATAACCGAGTCGTCTCATTTTTGACTTCATATTGTATTTAAAGTGTTGTGTCAAAAATTATCATCCTTGGTATCACAAAAGTTGCAGAAGTTTAACTGTTTTTTATCAAATTTTTGTCATTAGCATTGCAATCACAAGCTGAATTTGAGGTTTTTTTTTTGCAGCATGCAATTCCATTATCACAACAGTTACAGTATTACAAAGAGTACCAGGCTAAGCTAGCAAAGGTAGCAGGTAGTGCAAAGGCGGCTTCCATCATCAAGGATGCATTATATTTACTGAGTGCAGGTAGCAGTGACTTTGTGCAGAGCTACTATGTCAATCCTCTGCTCTACAAAGTCTTCACTCCTGATCAGTACTCTTCCTATCTCGTCGGCATATTTTCAAGCTTTGTCAAGGTACATGATTGTTATTTCTACTCCTATTTTTTTGTTTTTTTGTGTTGAATGAAATTCCAGTATCAGTGGTTGTGACAGAGAGAGTTTTTTATTCGTGTCATGTGTAAACAATGTAGTTAGTGCACTACTTGATGCACCCCAGTCTAGCAGCTGGTAGCTTGGATTGGGACGGTGGGGTTAGTTTGGTGGGGATCATCATTCGAAAGCTCCTGGTGGGGATGGATAGATCCCTAATTAGGAGGATGTTTGGGCCTAAGTAAAATCTTCTCTAACATATTTTCTATCCATTTCACTGACGTGTGTCTACTATTTAGGGAGAATACCGTCATCCATTCTTACTAAGAAACTAAAAGAAACCTCAAAAACGGAAGAAAGGGGGGAAAGTGTAGAAGAAACAGATGTAGAAATAGAAACAACTTCTGAAACAAAAGGCACTAAACAAGAACTAGAGAGATCCATTAAAGAAAATCCTTCTCCTTAACTTTTTTCGGAAGGGTAAATTACTTACTATATAGGTAGTCTATCATATGAGATCTAGATCCATTTGGGTCTTAGGAGTGAATTGTGACAACTCAATCACATCGCTTGCTGAAGTAAGTATTAAACGTTGATAAGTTAAAGCTTTGAGAAGTTCCGGGGGGGAAAAAAGATTAGGTTTCAGAAGTTTATTATACAACACATTTTAAGACCGTGTAGATCTAGCTCAAAGCGAAGAATATTAAACTATAAGGGTTGGGAAGTTATGTGATGCCAACATAGGTTAATTTCTATTTTGTACTTGAGCACATTCATCTAGTGTAAATGAAGTTATTTGATTGCTTTGTTCCACAAACAGGACTTGTATGGCTTGGGAGCAAGGAGAATTGGGGTGACATCTCTCCCACCACTAGGGTGCCTTCCTGCAGCCATCACTTTATTTGGGTTTCACCAGCCAGGGTGTGTCTCTAGGTTAAACACTGATGCCCAAGGCTTCAACAAGAAGATCAACTCAGCTGCAGCTAAACTCCAAAAGCAACTTCCTGGCCTCAAAATTGCTGTTTTTGACATTTTCAAGCCACTTTATGACGTTGTTCAAGCTCCTTCAAATTATGGTATGAATCCAGTTCAGGTTATTTACGAGTCCAAAAGATAGCAAAATGATAATTAACAACCAAAATTTCGCTTCACTGTACAGTTTTGGTCAGCTCAAAACATTACGATAACGATCCAAAAAATGGGGATTTTGTGGGATTTCGTTTTTGAACAAGTGATTCATTTTGGTTTTGATTCAAATGACTGAAACAAAACGAAATTTTGATCTTTCATGATACCTTCCCTGGGGTATCCCCTCTCCGTCTTCGTTTGTAGAGTAATCTTCCCTCCCATACTTGAGTAAGTACCTCAAAAACCTTTAAGTAGAGTGAGTTCCCCTGGGAAAGCTACCTTATGTTGGGGATCCTTCCTCTGTTGAGCTAGGAACCTACCCACTTTGTAAAGCTTCTCCAGATTCTGTTATTAAACCCGCTCAAAACTACAACTAGACTACCAGTAGAGGAACTTAACGGGTTCATTGCAATTGTCCTGTCATTGTAGGTTTTGCGGAAGCAGGGAGAGGCTGCTGTGGAACAGGGACCGTCGAGACAACATCACTCTTGTGCAATCCTAAATCACCAGGAACTTGTAGCAATGCAACTCAGTATGTGTTCTGGGACAGTGTTCATCCATCTCAGGCTGCTAATCAGGTTTTGGCTGATGCATTGATAATCCAGGGCATCAACCTCATATCATGAAGCTCTATTTTCGTGAAAAAATTCTGTACAATGTGTTAAAGCTGTGTACGCTTATTGCTGTTGTGTTTCTATTGAGACTAGGCTTGTCCCATATTATTTAATCTATGTTCCTAATAAATATCTTCAAAATTGAATGATATGGTGCATTCATTCATACTATTCCATATGACTATCCCCAGACGGCACAGTTGCAGAAATCTCGTGCATTGGCTGCCCTTTCAGTGATGTGGTGTAAACAACCCATGAAAGAGAAGAAACGACCCAAAAATCACCTGTTAACGTGACTAAGAATTACATGAGAAGACAGAAGGGTAACATTCCTGAAGCATTACTGCAATGCAATAAAATTTTGACAGACTACATCTTCAAATTCAATGGGGAAGTTTCAATCCCTATCAAACAACCATCAAGAACTGTGCAAATTCATCACTGGGGAGAACAAAAAGTGTCAATTGTTCAAAAAAAAAAAGAGAAGACAGCATACAGCATACAGCATTTAGAATTTGCAACGCCACATGTCAGTGGCTCAAGCTGCAAGCAGACAGCTGAGCCGGTCTGAAAGTTTGCTTGCTTCAGCATTATACCACTCTCTCAACCTCCATTGCCTTGGAGTTCTGTGACCTCAGTAGCTTCTGCATGTCATAGTTCTTCATTTGCAACAGCATTTCAGTTATGTTTGCTGCAAGCTGCTATAGACAGATAAAAATGAGAAAATTCTCCCCCAAAATTTAGATTTTTTGGAACAGCTTATTGGTAAATGACTGCAGACATAGTCGATAAACAAAGTTACCTCACGAACTACAATAAATTCGAGAAAAGAATGTTGGGTAATCACAGACCTGAAGATTCTCAGCTGACGGATGAAGAGGTTCCCCAATGTTTTTCTTGCATACATGAGCTGATGACGTTACAGCGTACTTTTTTTGTAACAGTTGAACCTTTGGAAAAACCTTCTGCAGCACCACTCTTCTCGTTCTTGATTTTCCTAGAGTTCTGCTCTCCCATAGGAGGATTTGAGATAGCAAATGTCATGGAATGAAGTTAAACAAACCGGCACTCCGAGAAACAATAGAAAATATTATTGAGTGTGAAACCATAGCGATTTGCAAGCCCTTGACTATCGTAAATACAACAATAGTACGTTATCAGGGGAAATATGCTATGATTTGCTAAGTACCATATGGAATCTAACCCATGAGGAAAGGAAAGTTGAAAAATAAGAAAATGGAAGAAACATACAAGCTGCTGGAGAATCCAGTCCGTGGCAGCTCCCTGCAGTGGTTTTATCGCTGGATTCTGCAAATGGATTTTCTCAACTTGTAAATTAAAATCAGTGATTGATCAAATCGACATTAATTATGAACAAGTTGAGCAACATAGAACATGATTTCCTTACATATGTAGAAAAGTTCCGCTCAACTCTATGTGCCCCAAACAGATTGAATGCACCAGCATGCCTACCATGGTACTGATATATAGTTGGCTGGTGTGAATGGGGAGGTACTGCAGGGGGATAAAGAGGGAAATCATAATGGATTGGACGAAACTTAGTGGTATAAGAATCCCAGTTAGAAGTATAATATGGGTGTGATGGGTATTCTGGCAAACGAATCTGCATATCCCTGCAACGTCCTTTTATGGGCTGAGCCACAGTCACATACAGAGACTTCCCTTCTATAGTGGTTCCTGTGGAAAACCAGACTCAAATAAGAGAAACACAAATTCATGGACCTTTGGGTTATACGTGGAACACAAAAGGAAAGACATGAATGATATTTAGCTAACCATTGAGTGCATTTAAAGCGTTCTTTGCTCCTTCTGGATTGGAAAAGCCTACAAATCCAAATCCTTTACTAACTCCATTTTTGTCGCATACCACTTTTGTTGATTTTACTTGCCCAAAAGCACAAAAAATTTCTTCCAATTTTCTGCCATCAATTGATACATTGAGATTTTTCACATATAAATCTGAAGAGTTCAACATCTCAGTATGACGGTTGAGCATCTCCAAACGTGCACGTTTTAAGAGCTCTTCCCTTTCAGCTTTCTTCTGAGCTCTTCCTACAAAGATTTTTTTGGATCCTATCCACAGGGAAATTGTTTCCATTCAAGGAACTACCACATGTATAATTCTGAAGCACAGGAAAAATTAAGTAGGATGTTTACCGATAAGTGCACCATTCATGGCCTCCATAGCCTTCTCAGCCTCTTCATGTGACTCATAGTTGACAAAACCAAAACCTTTTGACTTTCCCTCGTCATCCTTCATGATGGCAGCATTGCTGATCGTCCCATATTTTGAAAATTTATCTCGAAGGAAATCCTCTGTCAAATCTTTATCCACATTTTTCACAAACAGATTTGTGAATTTTGGGTCTTCACAGTAATCCTTCTGCTGGCTTTTCCTGACAAACTTGGACACATACCTGATGGAGACCAAATAATTAAACAAATTACAGACGATAATGCATGTCAAAACACATAATCAATAACAATGCCATAGCCGCAAGTTTGAGAGAGTACCTTGATAGCCAATTTCAGGAAGATAAAAAGGAGAGTGAATTAAAGAAACAATGCCCACGAAAGAGGAAGAAATCCCCATGCCACAAAGAGCATGAAGAAAGTAATAGAGGTTCTAACTTTAAAATTTCATCATAACCAATACAGTTTTAGAATTGAAAAGTATATGCCCAGTTTTGTTGTCTAATATGCATGAATATCTCCAGAATAAGAAAACATATCTTCTCACTTAACAGTGTAACAATTCATTACTCTGCAAAGTAGCAATCAGTACCAGGGCACCAGCAAAGAAAATTATCATTCGCATGAGACCTTCACTAAGCATAATTGCATAAAGAAACCGAATGAAACCCATATGCCCAGTCTTAGATGACATAGGATCAGTTTCAAAAAGGTGCCTGTGGTAAGGAAAAGTATAGGGAAACGCCTTTTTTTCGAAACTAGCAGTAGATAAATCTTGCAACATTGAACCTACAATAAGTCGGAAGCATCTAATTCTGAAACATTAAGAATTGAACATAAAGCAATGTGTTAGTAGGCACCAGATGTAGGTTATTTCTAAATTAAAAGCTATCAAGAATTAGGGAAATTACATACTAGATACACAAACAAAAACTTAGCACCGAAATAAAAACCATTGAGGAACAAAATTTGAAGCATAACCAAAAAAAAAAAGAACTGGAGATCTGATAGCCAGGGAAATGGAGAGCCAGAAACGGTATAGGATACAACTTCTTCCCTTCAAGCACAGTTCCATGAAGAGCATTGAGTGCTGTGATCGCTGAACCCTCCCGATCATACTGAACAAACCCGAAACCCTTGCTCTTTCCATTTTCCTCAGCCACCTTGCAAGAGATTATATTCCCAAACTTGGAAAAAATACTCTGCAAGCGAGCACTGCTGACTGAAGGGTGAAGGTTCTTGACAAAAAGATTGGCAATTCCAGTATTTCTTGTAACAGGGTCTTTCTCACACCACATTATCCTCATAGTTTTTCCCTTTAATTCAGTGTGGTTTAGGCAAGCCAGAGCCCTAGAAGCTGATAACAGTAGAGGAATAGCAAAGATACAAATTGCATGTAAAGATTCTGAGCAAAAACAGTTCATATTCCTGTAGATTACCACACGAGAGAAATACGAGAAATACAAGGCCAAGATCGACCTAAAAAAATTAGTTCCAGACTTCATTTTCAAATGTTTTTATGCCCTCATAACAGAGAAAGATAAAACAGAAGGACAAACTTAAACCAAAAGAGACATGGATAGATCATCAATTATTCATATTTCCTATGATCAAACTCTTAATAGATCTCATCAAAATATGCATTCTCAACGTTCAAGAAACTAAAGAGCAAAGAAAAAACGAAATCGAGAGATAGCCAAGTCACAAAATCACATTTAACAAGACACAAACAAAATGTCAAGAAACCCAAGAAAATAGAATAAATTAACAGAACCCACTTCAAGAAACCATTTCTCGGATTCAAGCCCAGTTGATTCCGTACTGTGGTTTAATCTAAAGAAACTGTGATGTTTTTACAAACTACATAGATACAAAGAACATAAAATGCCTATGAAAATTCCAAGAAATCATTGAGAAGAGAGAGAGATCAAGAACGTTAGAGAGACATACAGACATTGATATACACCACTCGCAAAAACAAGGGAACTGCGAAGTACAAGAAAAGAGAGACCCATTTCGTTCTAGAAACGATAAACAAGAGGACGAAGCCAAGAAAACGAACGAGAATGAACTACAAACAAACACACACGCCAACACGGAGTTACCATGAGAAGGAAAGAAGAAGTTGACGAAACCGTATCGAAGGGATTTGTAGGTGGCTCTGTCTCTACAGAGGTGAACTGAGACCAATGGGCCCATTACCCGAAATGCTTGAACCAGATCATTCTCCTTCACTTCTGGGTGCAGATCACCGACGTACAATGAGGCCTCTCTTAGTAGATCAAATGGTGGCGCAGCCGCTAGTGGTGGTAGTGTCACCGCCATTTTCTTTTTTCCAAACAAATGAAGAACCAATGAACTTTTACACAGAAAATATGAGAAGTTTTAGAGAGAGAGAGAGAGAGCTGAAGGTGCGATTGTGAGAGTAGAAGTTTGGATCTCGGTGCTATTATATGTATATATATATATATATGAGAGAGAGAGAGAGAGAGAGTTATAACTGTCGAGGGTGGGGATGTCTACCTCACGACGCGCGTCTTGTAATAGAAATTTGTCAGTACGAATTTGGTAGCATAAATACGATGTCGTTTTATCTTGTGAAACATCCAAACGCCAGCGTTTCATATAGGTCGACGACTGTCTTGTGAATCCTATGTTAAGTGCAAACCAACAAATCAAGGTTTTAGGATTTAAATTGGATCTCCAGTGAAGTAAGGTTCATGTAAGAAAGTTTTCAAGTTAAATTAGCTAGGTATTTTGTACAGTCCCATGAAAATGAGCTTTTACCCATACATAGAAATTTGATTCAAGTTTTAACAATTAAGGAAATCAATCAGTTTAAACAGCAAAAATTTAAGATACCTGACAAGTACCTACAAATTATGCGCATTGAGTCGGCCAACAAATCAACTCGAGTCAGCCAGTATTCCCTTACAACATCTGAATTTGAAATTTGAATTTAAAATCTTGAACAGACTGTCGTGATAAGTTGGAGGAAGGTAAGGATGATGTCAAGCCATCATACCCCTTATAACTTGGGCAACACATCTGTTACAATGGCCAGGACAAATGGTCGCAATCCCGGGTACATCTTGATGAACCTAGACAAAAAACATGCGTCTAACGCGAGCCTTAATGAAAACTCGAGTTTAGCCTTGATCGATATGATAAAGATGTGTGCTTCAAGTCTTAGCAATTGCAATACACCTTTTAAGTTCAGAAGACAAAGCCAAATAAGCTAATTGAGCCAACCATTTTTTACACTACACATCAAGTACAGAGGAACTAAAAAACTCTCATATCCATTTATAGTGCTCCCTTATGTTTACAAACTAGCTTTCTAACAGTTTATGCTTTACATAGGACAATCACTAGAAAACCTAAACAATTATGGTGATCTTATAACTGACTGTGGGGCCATTTATAGAGGCACACCACATTCTGACCCCATTCTCTATCGACAAAGAGGATAATGGAGTAACTACCAACTTAGATACAATCAGATATATGAGATTACAAACCGGTAAAGCTATGAATTGTTAGAAGGAACTAAATGATCCTGATCTCCTGTGAAATGATTTTTTACCACGAGAACCCTTCAAAACTTCTGCATACTTCAACAATTCAGATTTCTTAGCGTTTTCTTGTTCTTGATCATGAAGATGGTTTTTTTGGGGCGAATCACTAATATTTTCAGCAATAGAATCAATTCTTCTATAAACAAACGATGACCCCGCATCACTGTTTCTCTGAAGTACACCTTCCAAGTCATTGCTATCTGCTACTTTTACACTCATTGTTCTTTGGAGATCCATAGAAGATCTAGATGAACCCCGGGATGAAGTTCTCAATCTATTATGACCCACATCAGTTCCAGCATCGATCCCTGTCGAAGCACCAGAATTGGGCCCTGGAGAGCCACTATAATACAATCCTACTGTATCTTCTACACAAGCAGTTGTTTCCAGAGATGAACCCCGACTATGATGATGACCTTCCTTTCCCCTTAATAATCTCATGAGCTTACTGAAAACTTTTGTTTTGCTTGTAGTGTTGGTTTTGTTAGCTGATGAGTTATCAATAGAAGAATCATCTAACTCACCGGAATCTGTAAGGTAGGAAGCTTGGGAAGATGACCACCGGTCAGAATCAAAATCCACAATATTTATCCCATTTTCCCCCTGGCCTTCTTTATTTGCATATTCAAGAATTAGCTGCTTGGCTTTTTCTTCTGACTTGGGGCTTAATGTTTTACTGAGGTCCCTAGCAATTGTTTTGCCCTGATCAGGCTGATAATTTCTCAGCTCATATCGTAAGCAAGCATTTATCCATCTGAGATAGACTAATTCTTCAACATCAGAGCACCGATCAACTTGGAGTCGCTCAATCTCCTTTGTTAAATCTTCATGTCGTTGTCTTAAGCAGCGGGTTTCCTCCTTTAATGCTTCTGTCTGCAACAAATCATACACAAAATGAAATTGAATTCAAAAAGAGCAGAAAAGCGCATATACTACAATTCAAACAATTAAATTACCCCTTCAGCTTCCAAAACAGAAGTAGCAAGAATTTGAACATTCTCCAACCTCTGAGCCAAATCAGAATTTTGAAGCCTCAAGCTATAATTAGACTTCTGCAATTCCTCCACCTCCTCCTCCAAATCCTTTAGTCTTTGAAGCTTTAAACTAACAGCCGGATCACATGCAACAGCATTGTTTTCCTGGTCCTGCAGCTTCATGACTCTTTGTTGAAGGGTTAAGATCTGTTCCTTGTTTTGTTCAGCTTCAGACCTAAGCTTCTTCTTGAGAAGCTTTATTTTTGCTTTCGCAGCGTCAAGCTCTGCCACTACTTTTGCATAATCAGCCACTTGCACCTCTAATCTCCTATTATCTGCCTGCAAGGACTCAATTTTTAGACTGAAAAGTTTAGCCTCCATATTGTTTATCTTCAATCTGTTCTGGAATTCCATGACAGCAGTTTCTTGCTCTTTAAGACCATAATACTCAAGCAATTGGATTTCAAGGTTCCTCTCCCTCTCTTTAAGAATTTCAACCATGTTCGTAAGGTTCTTAATCTCTTGTTCGTGATCTTCCCTTTCATCACATGTATATCCTCTGGGTGTTCCTGCATTTGGCGTTGGCATTTCTACATCTTTCCTTGGAGAAATACCAGCCTTTGTGGCAGCCAAATCGAATTCCTTCAGAAGCTCATTAAACTCTGGCAATAGCAACTCATCTTTATCGTCATGAGATCTACCGTTTGGAGACAGGTCAGTGAAAGAATTATCACATACAACTTTGGGGAGACATGATGCCTCCTGCAAGCAAGAAAACATTTATTTTTGGAAGGATTAAACCCAGAAAGAGCACAATCAACTGATTTTACAGGTCTGTAGAAATATGGTATTACTAAGGCCCAAATTATTTTTAAAAAAAAAATATTTGGATCAATAAAAAGGCCTCAATTCACCATATAACTAGACAACTAGTCATTGTTGATCCAAAGGTTCACACAATTTTGTTAATAAATCCTACTATACATGTTTCCCAGTTATTACCGCATATGTGAAGCACACGTGGTGAAAAAAAAAAAAGAACAAGAAAAGCAAGGAAATTCCCCATTGGCCAATAGAAATGTAAACGAATTTAGACTAAACTAGACAGCACATGACTAAGCTTCTGTTCCCCAAATCTTAGCTCCTCTGGCTTAGACCAGTCGCTCGCTCAATGATCGAACCCTTTTGTTCTATAGCCAGCAGCTATTCAATTCAATTTTCGGAAAACTTGTTGGTCGTGGATTAGTTTATTAGGATGTAAAAAGCAACAAGATGCATTATTCTATTTCCATGTCACAGACCAGTTTTGGGGTCAAATTAGCAAAGGCATTACCATCCAACTTCTCAGAGATGGTATAAATTGTAAACTGGCCCCTTTAATATTTTAGCCAAAAAAAAAGAACAGAATGATCCTAAATCAATCATACAATCCTCCATATCAGACCGATAGCTACAACCGTAACCAAGTCCATTAATTGTCCATCCATCAATCTGGTGATAAGTTTTCAATAGCAATCATATTGAAAAATTCTCTAACCAATCAACACAGCTCAAGTGATACATATATATATATACAAACACCCAGATAAGCAAATCTTATCATTGAATCTGGTTAAGAAAATCACTTGAAAATGTGAAGGAAAAAAAATCACAACTTCAAATTTAAATGGCAAACAAAATGATCTTACATGTCTGTCTGATGAATTTGAAGGAGTGCCACTAGATTTGGGTGATGTCTGGAAGGTATGAGAATCATTTTTAAGCACAGCTCTTTCCCCTCCAGAATTAATTTGATTACCGCAATCTGAATTCAAGCATAAATCAACATATGATCAACATAAAATTTTACAACTCAAAACCTAGATTAATTAAGAACAAGGAGATGATATAAAAGGACAAAAAATGGAACCTGAAGAGGGCGGTGAGGGTGGGGATTGAGAGGGTTTAATCCGTTTTGTTCTGAGGATTGAATACAGAATCCCACCAAGGGAGAGAACTAAAGCCACCCCAAATTTCAATAACACAGGCCTTATGTCTCTCTTGTCCCTCATCATCATAATCAACTACCTCTAATAATGAAATCGCTTATATACATATCCACATATATCTACAGAGAGAGAGAGAGAGAGATCACAGGTTTCTTCATCATCATCCTCCATCTATATGTCCTAAACCAGCAAAAATCAGATGACCCATGTGAAAAAGAAAACCCTTTATCAATTTCCTAAAGAGAGAAAAACAAACCCACTGCTGCAGAGAAAGTTCTTCTGTGTGCAATGATTCAGACTTTAATCACACCAATACCGTAGAGAGAGAGAGGGGTGTGGGGAGAAAGGGAAACGTATTGTGATGTTGTTTTGTTGTGCTGCTGCAATTGCGTGTTTGTCCTCATCTCATGTGTTGAAACAATAGCATAATATTAACAACCTTAATTTATTTCTAGTATTGGCCATTGATTTTTGTCTTTATGCAAAAATGTGCAGAAAAGTAGGTTTGGAGAGAGAAAGAGAGAGAGAGAGCGAAGCAAATCGAGTTAGAGAGAGAAGCAGATTCTTTGATTCCGAGTTGGCACAAATAGGAAAAAGGATTTTCTTTTTTGAAAATAGTGGACAACCTACTTAAGCGCGCTCTTTCCTATTTTCCAACCTGACTACAATCTCTTATTTTTTTTATTTTTTTATTTTTCTTATTTTTTATTTTATATATAATTCTCTCTTTTTTTTACACATCAAGTCATTATTATTATCACTTTAAATCAATTTTAAAAATCGCGACGAGTTTGATAGTTATTATTTATTTGACTATTCTCTTTAATTTTCTCTCTTTGTCAATGTTCTCTCAATAATTAGATTCTTGATTTTAACTTTCTTGAAAAATAGATTTGATATTTAAATTTTAATTAAAATAAATTATATTCAAACTAAATTATCTCGATTGATTATTTTCATTATAGTTTTTGCCCTTGCTACAAAAGTATTCTGGCTCCACCTCTGTGTGTTGTATCAAATAAAAGAGGGACAATTCTGAATGAGAGAAAGATATTCGACTCAACTAAATTTAATAAAGTTGTATCCTAATTTTTTAAAGATTCGATTACATGAAATCATATTTTGATATTATACTCTATTATAATATAGAGCTAAATACACTTTTAGTCTCTAAAGTGTGCGTATTTTGTCAATTTGGTCTTTTTTTTATCATAATCAATTTAGTTTTTATTGTATCAATTTTATAAGTATTCAATTTGTATTTAAATAACCCTACACATATGATTCGTTAAATTTTTTAACGAAAAGTGACTATGTGTCATCCCTGCAAACAGTAGAATGTGATCATTTATGTCAAAAACTTAAAAAACCGTCTGTACAAAGACTATTTAAACAAGAATAAACTATTTAAGGATTAAATTGATAAAATTTATACAATAAAAACTAAATTGACAAAATGCATAAACATTAGGGATGAAAAGTGCAATTAACTCTATAATATATAAATACAAAAATATGTGACTATATAATTTGTTTTCTATGATCAATATTAATCAAATTTCAAAATGACAATGAGTATAGTTTTTTGCAGGATAAACCTAGTTTTTCATGTACAAATTACAAAAAGGGCAATTAACCTCCAAACCAAACAGAGCCCCTAGTACTACAACGTTTACTTGGTGGTGTGGTGGGGAAAGTTTATCATGATTTTTCTCGTCGGCCAACTTGGAAATAGAACATAGAACTAGAAGCATGAGTGGCCACGTGTAAGAATAAGACCATAAAAAGATTTTGATTATGGGTAGCTTAACGTGGACAGAGATGGACCGTAAACTAATGTATCTTGAATCCGAAATTCAATAACTTTTTTAGAGTTAAGGTTATAAGACATTTAACTCTCATAAATTTTTTAATTTTTGTGTGTATAGTCTGTTTTTGACCAAATCAAAAATTAATCGAGATACGTAAGTTGATTTGAACATTCTTAACTATCAGCCAACGGATCGAATTTTGGACCAAATTCTGATTGATCTAGATTTTATTTTCGCGGCCCATATTCGAATCCGATAATAATTCGAATCTGACCCGAGTCTATCCGAATAATTTAATTAACTATTTTTAACAAATTATATCTAAATTTCTTTAAATAATCACTTTATTTTTTTAATATTTATATTAA
>CM042202.1:14127678-14152774 GCA_023539305.1 Ilex asprella
GGAAATTGGACCGGGAAAAGTATGGGAGCTGAGGAATTTGTGGGGAATAATAGGAAGAAGGGCAAGATTAAGACCAGTTGGGTGTGTTGCGAATGCGGGTATTCTGATGGGCAGTGGTGGGGAATTTGTAAGGCCTGTGATAGTGTGGGAACGATGACACAGTTCTCGGAGGGTAGTGTGAATGTTGGGAGAAATAGAAGTGGGTTTGAGGTTTCGGAGAATGTGGTTCGCACATGGTTGCCTCAGCAGTCAGCTGAGGCGGTGCCATTGAGGTTGACAGATGTTAATCGGGGGATCAATCAGTTGAATTGGCGTATCCCTTTGTAAGTCTTCAAAAACTTGTTTGGGATCTTACTTTAGGTTGTACTTTCTAAAATTTTTGTTTCCTTGTAATCTCAGTTTATGTTGTGTTGTATCAGTATGCATGTTAAACTGCCACGGGAGTGGTGTAGCTAAAAAGTATCTAGAATTAGTCCTGTAACACCCCACCCCACCCTCCACATGACATAGTATTGTTTGCTTTGGGTCCACTGGCCCTCACGGTTTTATTCATCCAGTACCTCTGGAAAAAGGCCTTATATCATGTAAGGTGAGAGACTTACTTATAAACCCAACAACTTTTTCCTCCCTAA
Source organism: Ilex asprella (assembly GCA_023539305.1). Lineage (NCBI taxonomy): Eukaryota > Viridiplantae > Streptophyta > Magnoliopsida > Aquifoliales > Aquifoliaceae > Ilex > Ilex asprella. The sequence goes on from CM042202.1 coordinate 14,128,311, forward strand.
CTGATGTGGGATTCCAGGATATCACAAGTCCTTTGTATAAACCACTTTACTAATGCTGTTTTTTGTCTTAGCCTAATGCATCTACTGGAATGGAGTGTTCTATGGTTCTACACTGGAATAGAGTTTGTTGGCTTGGTGTAGATATGGTAATGCAGGGTTTTAAGGGAGTAAATATGAAAAACTAGAGGAAGGGAGTATAATGGAGAAAATACAAGGAAATAATGTGGTTCGACCATTATGCCAATGACCACGGGGCAAAGTCCATGGGGACTTTGACAAACATGAAAACAAGCATTTAATTGACCCAGAATAGTTTGGAACTAATACCATAGCTCATTCCACTCAATCCACCATTAAGGATGGATCCTGCAATCAAAATCTTTTACACGGTGAACTGCCATGTAGTGGCACTCAAAGTAAGAGGAAGATTTTACTGGAAACTTTCTTTCTGGTATATATTCTCTATTTCTGTTTGAAAGAATCCCGGTGAAAAGAATTTTATTTCCGCCTACCTAAAATGATAACAAATGCGTCAATGTCTCTAGCAAACTAAAATCATCATTTAATAACATAAATTGTGGGTACGCTACTTTTGTTTTTTTGACATATGACCGAATAAAGAAAACCATTTCTGGAGTACTGTTGGGATGTCCTCTACTTTGTTTAGGAGATTTTTGGAACCTGTATATTATTGCGGGAGATGTATGGTGGTTTCTTGATTCTGTTAAATCGACCGTTTCTTATGTATTATCCGTGATATATAGGTATGGACTATTTGGAGCTGAAGTTGCAAGGGTGCTTGGTGGCGGTCTTGTACCTGGTGGAATATTGTTTTGCTTGTTTATATTCTTTTTTATTGTAAAGTTTGAAGTCCTTGCTGTGTTTTCTCTCTTTCTTTTTGCATATTGGGACTCACAAGCTCATCAAGGAATAAGATTTGCGTTATAGTTTATCCTTCACATGACTGGCCTTGCCTTTTATCATTCACAGTTTTTACAGCAGAAGGATCTTTGAGTGCTAAAAATGTTGTCTTAGAAACTCAGTTTGTTTCAGTATATGGATTGTCTTGTGTTTAAAGATTAGTTCATTTCAATGGCCTTTCTTGAATAATATGGGTTAGTGGCATGTGTAATTGACTTCATTTATATTCTGGCCTAGCCATAAATTTTTTATCTACTTCGTTAGAAATTTCCAGTGACGGTGGAAACAAGTTTGTAGTGTTCTGACGAGTTTATGAAAGTTCGGATTAAAGCTTTAAGGTATGCTTGAAGGCTAAATGGTTTAAGAAGATTTAAATCTTGAAGGTTGAATCAGATATATTGACAAAATATTGGAATTTGGGCTTATTACATCTAGGACTTCTTTGAATCTTGCGTGAGAGGAAATTATTCCGGTATCCCGTAGGTGTACTTGTCGCAACATGCTTTCGAAGATCTTTTATCATGCAGCACTCACTCACAAGTTGGTGAGCGTATAGGTATCTGGGATACGTATTGTGGTTTAAATGCTGGGGAAAAACTGTCCTGTTAAGACAGAGAGAAACTAGTGAATAAACCTGCAAAGCAGAAGAGCATACATGCCAAAATCTGATTAATAACATCACATTCACAAAACAACATCACCAGAAATACTTTGTAGGTCTGGCTTAGATTTTAACTGCATAATTTGTTTAGCTTTCGAATCAGGCTTCATTTTTTTGATGTAGCATTTTTCGGACCTCCATGGCTTGTTGCATGCACTGATCCTGTTTTGCTCTTCCAAGGTGTAAATGTTTATGTTTTCAGTAACAGCCTTTTTGGGAAGTTTTTAGTTACCACTTACCACCTTTTTTGATATATAACTTTGATTTTTCCATTGTTAGTTTATGTTAAGGCGCAGATTTCAAACCTTTATAATACCCTGGGTTTTGTAGGTTGTTTGGTTTTGGTTGGTGGTGATCCAGGCGTTGGCAAAAGTACACTGTTGTTGCAGGTATGAATTTGTCATACGGATTGAATGGTCCTTTGTTCCATTAACTTGTTTATCAGCCAGAATTACTTATGTCATCGTTGAACTTGTACTTATCTCCCTTCGGATTTGATAATTGTATGTGGACACCAAATCTTACTTTTTGGATTGGAAGATTGCTGCACTAATAGCAGAAGGACATAATGTGGGTGAACAAGCTCCAGTTGTTTATGTCTCTGGTGAAGAGGTTAGTGTTTATGAAGCCACGCTGAATAGTACAATTTCCACTTTGTAATATTGCTTGGCATTTGCCTCTTCTTGGTGATCATTACTTTTCTTAGGGTAAGGGGAGTTACTGTGGACAGAGCATCAAAATACCAGTATTCCTTTTCCGTTTTGGTGTTAAAAATGCAGAGAGTTTTATTTCGTTTACAACTGAATAAACCCAATTCCAATGATACTTAGAATTTTTTTAATACAAAAAATAGTTTGAAGGGTTCAGTGATAACCCTATTTGGCATGGAAACTGGCTTCAAATGTGTCAGAAATTCTGATAGGATGTCTTTATCTTTCATTCCCACATGGTTTCCAAAATCCTGGAATCTGGTGCTCTGGGAAAATAAGTCTTAACTCAGATTTATTTTTAATTAAAAATGGGAATTAGCTTTCTCCTTGGATGAGTATAGTACAGGTGCTATATCAGCCAACTGCACCTCAGGAAATACACATTTAACAACTTCATTTGTTCAATTTTGTCACGGTAGAGTGTTGAGCAAATCGGAAACAGAGCTGACCGTATGAGAATTGGCACGGAGGAACTTTACTTATATTCAAGTACGGATGTTGAGGTACATGTTCATGGCTTGCCCATCTGCTTCAGTTAATGATTGTTCTGAATGTGCCTCATTCATTAATGCCACATGTAATTCAATATTTTTTTTTTTGGACAATTGTCTTTGAAAATATTGTCAGCAGGTACAGTAGTAGGTCTTACATACACATATCCAAATCACCCAAGTCAGTTTTCCCTTAATTTATCTACTATGGTGCTACTTCTGCTGTTTTACGTGTATATTCATTCTTAATCCGATCCTTTCTGGTTGTACCACACATCCATCTCAACATCCTCAGTAGGGGTATATCCCCAAACTACAAATATGTGCAGGTGATTTGATGGGCTTAGATTGGTTCTTGAAAACTATTGCAGTTATCTGTTTCTTTGACCGAATGTGATCCCATGAACAAAATTGAGAATGGTCTTAGATTGGTTCGACCAGAATTTGTTAGCTCAGATGTGGAGTCCACCTTAATTTTGAATCTTAGCAAAAAATTTCAAGATGTATTCAGTATGTGTGATACAATAACCTGACTGGAAAAGAGGACCTCAGTACTAGATGTATTTCAGTAGGTGTGATACAATAATCTGGCTGGAAAGGAGGACCTCAGTACTGCATAGTAAATAAGCAAGCATAAGGGCTTATATGTGAATTTAAGATACGGATTCACCCATCTTAAATGTTCTGTTGTGCCAAATTGCTAATGAAGACTTGAGAGTTTTCTTAAAATCCTAAATCTAAGATCATTGCTTGTGTGCACGTTTACGGTAATTTAGTCATTGTAGTAAATGTTTTACAAATTATCTGTTGCAAAAACATTTTCACAGAGTCGGTCCTTGTTCAAACCAAATTATCAGATGTTGTTTTCCATCAACTTCAGTGATATGATAATGTAAACTGTGATGTGTTGTTTCCTATATTGGACAAGGGTATTTACGCTGCTAAGCAAACTTTAGATTCACATCTGAATTCAACTAATCTCAAGCTCTCTTGCCTACTACATGGAGTCGCTTGATGCATGCGTGTAGCAAGTATATGCGAATGCAATATAGCAGGTATATGGGAATGCAATATAAGGAATGTGACTTTCTCATGCCCTACTTGGAGAGGAAAGCATAGTTTTGGACTCTTGAGACCCTCTTGAATGTGTGATATGGGCTCCTTGACATTGAAAATACATATGCATGTGACATTAGCTTATGAATATCCTACTATTTATAGTGTTATCCTCTTGTGCTTTCTTTCAGGACATTCTGAAAAAAGCTCAGCCACTGTCCCCTCGGGCTTTAATTGTTGATTCCATTCAGACAGTTTATTTGAGAGGAGTGGCGGGAAGTGCTGGAGGTCTCTCACAGGTTTATATTTCATGTATACTTAGCCACTTGTACCATGTGATAGATAAGGTTCTTTCTCAGGATGTGTATTCTGTGATGATTTTTTTTTTTTGATCAAAGTATTCTGTGATGATTCAGTTTTATCCTTGGGGAATCAATAATGTCTCCTTAGACTGTATTATTTTGTTTTATATATTAACTTCAATTCACATATGCAGTTATTAACCCTTGCAACAAAGAACCCAACATGCTTTGTTGAATATGTTCCTTGTTTTAAATTCCCTCGTCCCTCTTGTATCTTGGGTTGCAGCCCTGAAATGGTGCAACCTATTCCCATGCTATATTGTTAGAGGCAGCTGTTGTGAGATAAAAATAGTAAAAAAAAACAGAAAAAGAAAGGTGCCCTTGATAAAGCACTATGACGGAACACGATTTATGTAATTGTCCCAGAAATAGTTGGAATAAGCCTTTGTTGACTTGAGTTGAGGAGATTTGGTGATCTCAGAGTGTTCTAATGCTAAATCTATGACAGGTGAAAGAATGTACATCAGCTTTGCTGCGCTTCGCTAAGAAGACAAACATCCCTGTTCTTTTGGTGAGTATACATTATTTGAAGGATTGATTGTCTTTTCCCTTTCATTTGATGTTTAAAAAAATGATAACTAAAGCTGCATCACCTAACTTGTTTTCATTTCAACTTCGGATGCTAAAGCTAAGTAACTCATAGCATGTAATGTGCAAATTCACTTCACAAGTGATGCATCTTACTATATTCATTTTGACTATATCTGGAAATGTTTTTTCCCGGGCCACACTACATGTGTATCACAACTGGCTTCTTATTCCAATCTATGAAATTTATTTTGCATTAGGCATGCACCAGTTATGTTACCATCCATGTGGATTCCTTGCTGCACCCCACCAAAGGCATTCCCACAATTTAGGATTTTTTCCAGAAATGCACTGTGCTCAAAAGTTAATCTTTGACATTTCTTCCTGTAAGAAACCCCACCAAACAGAACCTTTATGTGTATAATGCGTATTGTCACTGGAAATCTTTCCTTTTCTGTCGATCAGTCGAGCATTATTATAGTGTGTAGGGCTAGCTTTATCCTCCACTTGTGTTTTATATTCTACCTATTCATAAATTGATGCTATATTTGTATCCAGTAGCATTTTGAATATTAATTCACTGATCCATAATTTTATCTTTCATGTCATTTATTAATTTGTTAATGGATTACTTGGATAGAACTAAGTCACCTTTTCTTATCTATTTCAGATTGGGCATGTGACTAAGTCTGGAGAAATAGCGGGACCTCGTGTCTTGGAGCATATCGTTGATGTCGTTTTATATATGGAAGTTGGTATCTTGTTACCTTTTTTTGGGTATCTAGTATTTCTTGTCTAAGGTCACCGGTAGTCTTTTTTTTCCCTCCCTCATGCGGCATTTTCTGAAGTAAATATCTGTCCTCACACACAGCTAGAGATATAGTGCTTGTGAGCACATTTATGTCCTCTTTTAGTTGTACATCAGTTTAATATATTTCATTTCTGCATGGTACACCACTTGCTTTTATTTTCTTTATGTGAAGCATATATTTAAGTTTGGACTCCAGGCAGAACCTGCCATATATCACCTAGTAGATAGGTGGTGGTGATGGCTATTTTGACAATGATAATATGAAGAATTATGTTGTGGCCCCTTGACATTGGTTCAGTGTTATCTGTTGACTGCGCTATTGTTTCATGCTTGTTATGTGAACGATTTTGCATGTAGCTCTCAGACAATTGGATGATTTTCTACAGCTTTGCATTTTTTAAAGAAACGAATTTACAATATCTTTAGCAAAATAATTTATTTAACACGTTTAGTTAACTTCTACTATAATATTGAAGAGAAAGCCATCACCCAGTGGTGTTCCTATTAAAATTGTTCTGTTCTTGAACGTAGAAAATAGGTTTCTTTCAGTGTCAAAGGCATCTCCTTACCAGGGCATCAACAAGGATAGGGCATACTAAGAACTGTCCTCACTTCATAGGTCTCACTGTTTCTAATAATGCAAGGTTCTCTACTTGCCAAAACCTGGTTGACATAAAATCATGGTCTACTCTTAATTCCAGAGCGTGCTCCTCCACCTAAATCAAGGGAGATGGTTGGCACTTTTTGTGGCTATTGATTATTTTTAAACCTCTGTCTCTGTCTTTTTCTGTTCTCTATTGTGATGTGTGCATGTGTTCTTTTGTCATTTGAACTCTGTACACTAATCAGGAGTAACAATGCCAACTTATCATAACATGAGAATGGATAAGCATTGCTACATTGACATTACTGAATTTGTATCTTGTACTCTTTGCTATAACAATGATGTTGAGTTTCAGTTATGAGTTTGGCATGTTAGTCTGCTGATATATGAAGTATGGTAATTGATATGCAATGTTCTGTGTACGTTCTGTCTTTAAGGGTTTACCTAAGCAATTACCAATTTTATTTCTATGCCACTTCACTACGATATTACGTGGCAATTTCAGGGGGAGAAGTCCTCATCTCATCGCTTACTTCGGTCCGTGAAGAATCGTTTTGGGTCCACTGATGAGGTATCAATTGTTATTGATGCTGTGACTTGACATATATATTCATTACATATACATGTTGATGTGCACTTGGACCATGTTTTATTACACTCTTAACCTTGAAGTTTCTCAACTGCTTAGCCTTTTACCTTTTCAGACTTGGTGTTGACATCTGCCTATATTATAGTAGGCTAATAGCATCGCCGTTCCGTGATATTCTTTTATATGCCTACTTACTTAGCTTACGTCTGTATTAAAAAATGAGACATTCTATGTTTAGTAAGTCTTTCTTTTGTAAGGGAGTTTCTCGCCTAGAGATTTCTTGTCGATTTTGTATGCTACAAACTTTACTATTATCAAGGCATAGCTTTGTCTGTGCTACTTTGAAAGATTCATAGCTATAGAGGAAGTGAAGTGTTTTCATAAAACAAACTAATAAGTAATACTATAAACCTAGGACCTACACATTGATTATTAATGCAAATTCCTCTCCACGTGACTATATTTTCCCACAACCATTATGCTGTCATATTTTCCTTGCCTTTGGTGGTCTTTAGGTCATTGTACTACGGATACTTTTTTCCTTTTCAAATACTTGTTGTCTTATATCTATTGAACACCACCTCATCTAAAAGTTTAAGCTATTAGAGAGGGTGTAACTAAAGTATTTATACTTTAACACGCCTCCTTACATGTAGGCTAGATTTTGGGCTTAGCACATGGAAATCTTCTAATAATCAGGATGGCAGCGAAATTCGAATACAAGACCTCCTACTTTGAAATCATGTTGAACGACCAACTACTCTAACAGTTTAAGTTGTTAAAAAATGTGTAACTTAAGTATTTATACTTCAACAATATCTATATTTGTATGTTCAAGGGGTGCCTTTAGTTTGATATGCTCCAGAATCCTGTTCAAGCATTGCATTTGCCATGACCGTAAGTGTCAGCTAGAGGGTTGAATAGGGGCAGCTTCATTGCTGATAGAGCATTTTGGATGTATGTGGTTCTAAATTCCTAATTTGGTGCTTTCATTTTTTTGTGCCATTTTTCTCTAAATGATCATCTTTCTTTTTTTTAAAATTTTTCTGATAAGCATTGGTCAGTGTTTCAGTTGCATGGTACTCGTATAGTGAAGATACCTAGCTCGTTCTCAATGGGTATTTTGTTCCCAGTCCTCCATTTAGGTTTCTACGGTGAAGATACTGTTTTGCTTTCTTTATGACAGGTTCTTGCTATCATTTTATGTCAGTTTTTTCTGACATTAACCAGTAAGTGCTCATCAGTCATTAGTAGTGTGGGTCAATATGGCTTATGTCTTCTGTCTCTCTCACTCTCTCTCTGTTGACGAGATAGTGAATCTCCCTTGATCATTTTAATGAAAGAGCAAAATATCAAAGAAGTGAAAAAGAAGTTATTTAACTCATAGGAACGAGGGAGTCTACTATTAGTTCACAGTGTCAGATTTGTTAGCATTAGAGTAATTGTGGAGGTTCCCTTTGGAGTCTAAATTCTTATGGTGCTCTATCGTATCAAGTGTGGAAACATTTTCCTGGGTGGGATTATGAAGCTCATAGATTTTTCTCTCATGATTGTACAATGTACATGTAGTCCCATCTTACAGTTGACAGTCTTCCTTTCAACACATTTAATTTGACGCTGGGTTTAATCTTTAATCTTTATTATACTCTATATGGAGAATCTCTTTTCTTCTTTGGTTCGTCTCTGTTATGGGACAACTAAGTAGTTGATACAGATATTTTTATTATTGATGAATATCTGGGACATATTCTCTGTTATTTATATTTAACAGCAGGATAATTTTTTGCTGTCAGCTTGGAGTTTTCGAAATGTCGCAATCAGGATTGCAAGCTGTTTCAAACCCCAGTGAGATGTTCTTGAGTGAGCAGCACTCTGATTCAGAATTTTTGGCAGGAATAGCAGTTGCTGTAATTATGGATGGATCTCGAACATTTGTTATTGAAATTCAGGTATTTCTTTCATTGTATTTCTGTACTTTTGTCTTGTATCTTGTTTTAGTTTAACTGGAAGTATGAGGTTTTTAAAAGATTTTCTGGCACATGTAAATATATCATCTAACCTACAATCATTCTAGGGAAGCTATAATACAGTAGTCGTCGTTGCTTATCTGAGAATTAAATGCTGAAGTTACGGCTTATGGAATCTCTTTTCGTACAAATTGGCACAAATATTGATTGCTATTCATTTTCTTGGGTTGGTAAAAAGATGACTAACAACTTGGATTAGAAATATCAATGAAGCGTGCTTCTACCGTCATCCATCAAGATTTCCATTTGTCTAGGTGGTGTCCTAAACCTCTCTTTTCTCCTACACCATGTGCAAGTTGGAATCTGCATCCGCAGTTGCATTGAAGTATGTCGTTAGTGTTTGACACGGTGTCTGCGACAAACTTTAAATCAGGGAAGGGTACTCTGAGAACTGCACAGAATTCCATCTTAGAGTCTCCTACATAGTTATGGATCCTTGCTAGTAATTTTGTGCTTCTTTATCTCCTCTCCTAAGATATTCTTCTTTTATGAAAAAGAAAAGTTGTCATTTCTGAACTAAAATGTTAAACATTTACCATGGACATATGTTGCTTCACATTTTCTCTCATCATCCCCCTTTTGTCCAACGGAGCATCTTTGAGACATTCATAATTTGTGTGTAGGCATTATGTGTAGCTGGCTCATCCACTTCGAGGCAAGTAAATGGGGTTCAAGCTAGCAGAGCTGACATGATTATTTCAGTGAGTAGTTTTTTAGATATTCTATTATTATTTCGTTCTTGCTTGGTGGATTTTTTATTGGGATCTTTGCGATTTAGTTCCAGGCAAGAACTCTGGTGAACCTGGGACCACGGTGGTCATCTCGTTAGAACACAGCATGTGTGGCACAATAGAGTGAAGAGACAAATAGCTGTGCACCTTCTATGCCACATGCAGCGTTTGATCACAGGACTCTTGTTCCTCGATCAACCTGTTTTTTCCTCTATGTCTGGTGCTTAAAGAAGTTTGAGCTTCTGAATTGTAGATTGCCTGTTGCCATCCTAGTGTTGAAGCTTACTTTTGATAGCATCACCTCAATACACCTTTAACCAGGCTCCTAAGTTTTTGCGTCATAAACAAGACATTGAAGGTTAATTTTCACCATTATGTTGTCATGAATGAAACTTATATCTTTGTTTGCATATGTCATCTAGCTAGTCATCAGTATTAGTGTGGACTTGCTAAGAAAAAGCAGCCACCTGAGATCACACTTTGGTTTACTTGAGAGTTCTTACAACAAATGTTTGAACTGAGAAATTCTGTTCTTTATTTACCCAATTTTTTTAGATTAATAAGCTCGCATTTTGTTTTCTTTTTAGCTGCATACTGAATAATATATTGAGTATGCTGTACTGCGCTAGTCTGCAATAGTACTGACCTTTATGCCTCTTAAATCATAGGTTCTTATGAAGCAAGCTGGTCTAAAGCTTCAAGAAAATGTAATTATATTGATCCCAGATACATTTCTCTTTCTTTCTTTCTTCTTTTACTCTACTTCAATATTCACATAATATTTTCTGCAACTTTTATGTGGTTCTTCTGCTACATTTTGATCTCCATGTGGAACTTTAGGGGGCTGGGGGCTTTGAAAACAAGAAAAAATGATGATTTTTTACATGGCATGGATATGGTGAAGATTTCTTAATAAGAAGAGTTGGAAAAGAAAGAAAAGTGTTGGGATTTGAAAAGAATTAGTCGTACTTGTCATGCCAAGTGTGTACTTGTGTGTTTTTGTGCCTAACTATAGTACAAAGTGGCTACAATAATTAACCTTGCTTGGATATGATAAGATATTCTTGGATGTTTGAATTTTAGTAATCTAGAGTAAGTTTTAAAACCCTGCTCGGACATCAACTTGACAAAAGGACTGTGTCAATGGTCAAACCAGTCATATAATTAATAAGAAAAAATAACAGTAATAAATATGGTAAAAGATTATAATAGTTGTTAAAATAACATATTTTATGTCATAGTAGATGAACTAAAAAGAAAAAAACATATATTAATTTGCTTACACTTGACCAAATTATTTTTTTAAGTTAATTACATGATTGATATAATTTGATAGGGCATAAAAAAAATCACTAATAAGAATTGAATATGTAACTCAAAAGTATACTACAAGGTATTAAAAACATAAAGAATGAAGGCATCTTAAACACAAGAGATGCAATCCCACATCGAAACCAAGCAAAAGTGAAGAAGACTACATACGTTATAAGAGGACTGCTCATTTCTGTATTTGAGTGGTGGCCTTGCTTGGTAGTCTCGTACCGGTTTCTGGATGGGACAAGCTAAGTGGCAGGTGGTTGACTGAGTTTAAAACATTTAATAATAAATAAGATTAAAATAGTAGACCGTTTTGTAATGGCTTTTATGAAAATTATCCGGTTTGAGCCGAGTTTGGATGGTTTTCTCATGGGTCATTTGTATGAACGATCCAATTTAGAAACCGGCCCGGCTTAGGTACAGGTTCACCGGCTTAATCTGCCGGGTCAGGTCAGGTTTTAAAAACAGTGCTCTAGAGTATAGACATAATGACACCACACCAGTATTTGGATTGGTAAGCCAATGCAGAATGAAGGAAAAGAAGTTTCACTCCCTTAGCTTGTGTTTACTTAAAATCACTGATTTTGACTTCAAAACTTCAGATCTGCCTCACTAGGATCAATTGAAGAGGAAGGAGATGAATGCTGGATATTAATTTGTAGAGGTTCCTTCTTGCTCTTCTGCTGGCTATGTAAGAAGAAAGGAATTTCTTGTTCAAGGAAAAAATGGATCAAATGTGTAATGTAATGATGGTTTAAGACTTAAGAGGTTCTGATTGCGTGTAAATCAGAGGAGGAGCCTTAAACAAGAAATGACCCTCAGTCTGCTTAAAAAACTGCTTATCCGAGAAAGATTTGGACAGTTTAGAATTGGTCATTTCAACTTTTGTAGAATTCAACTTGACCATGTATAATTATGTTGGAACTTTAGTTTTCTTGATTTTTAAGTTTGTTGCATTACCAAAGGATTTATTGGAATGTACTGAAAATTGGAACAGTGCTTTTGGTGCAAAAATTACAGACTGGAAATATGTGTTTCTTAACAACTGGTTACTTGTTGCCGGACTTTATCCACTGGACCTCCATTTGTGCGTGATTTAGTAAATTTTGTTGATTAAAGTGATCATTAATATGGTTGTGTTTAGTGTCTAATTATTTATTTGTATTTTTTATAAATTAAGTACTTCCCTAAGTTCTCTTTCCTTTTGGTTACAGGGCATCTTTTTGAATGTTGTTAGTGGGGTTTCTCTGACTGAGACTGCTGGGGATCTTGCAATAGCAGCCGCAATTTGCAGCAGGCATGCCATCGAAAAGCTAACCTCAAGTCTTCTAGATTAGTTGTAATATTTTTTTTGTTACGCCAAATAAGCAGGGAAACATTTTTCTTCGCATACATTTTTATTCATTATTCCACAAAGATTATACCTGAATACTATTGTGGTAGTCGATACCAGTTACTGTGAGGTGTTAAATAAGATTTACTGGAAAATGCAACTTTAACTGGTTGAATTAGGTTGGGTCGGCTTGAAGGTCAAGTTTTGTCAAAATGGCCACAGGGGCTGCCAAATCCAAACCCTACCTCACCACAGCCTTAAGATGATCAACTCCGAGCCTGGCTTAGTTAGGTAATCGACATCCCGGTACCAGTGGAATGTTGGAAACTTGATTCGAATGCTGTGAGTTTCTTAGTGCGTTTCTTAGTGCCCAAGATTTCCAGGTCTACATGCAATATTGCTGAGTATATTTTACTGAATAGAGCACACTTGAAGGAAATACACAACAATGTTCTTTTTGATGATCACAAAAGAATAGGAAATGGAAAAAAAATGAAGAAGTAACATGTGCCCATCATATGGACTGGAGAATGTGGTTTCAGTTGATTTGAAATATTACTTATCGGAACTTAGGTAGTAACTTTTTGCAACTGGAAAGTTGTTCATAACCAACACGACATGCATATCACACATGTGCTTGTGATTGACATGGACTTACTGTGTTGTCACATACCTTACATGAGTCTAGCCTGGATTTTGTTGGGCTGTCAATCTATGCTTAACCCAACTTCAGGTCAGGTTGGAGTTTCTAGACCCAAGTTCAAACTTCAAAAGTTCAGGAAAAGCCGGCCCATTAATTGTGCTGGGTCAGATTTGACCTACGAATCTGCAGCCGTAGTTATTGCAACCATTTCTTGAACTTGTTTTTGTTTCATCATTGCCTTTTTTTTCCCCCTTTTGCTGTGTCAACTATTTGTTTCTGTTTTATGGTAACCTAATCTGTTCTTGTTGTGTTCTTCAGTTTCTTAGAATTTCCTATTCCCAGTGATGTTGCATTCATTGGAGAAATTGGCCTTGGTGGTGAGCTTCGTGGGGTATGTGCCTCCTCCTCACGGCATTCTAGTTAATTCAGAACTTACTTCCCTAGCAAGTTTCTTTCTGAAAAGCTCTCTAGTTGTGCCTCCTGCAATATTTGTAAAATTGTGATGTTGTTTTTAAGTTTTGCATGGGAATGTGGGTTAACCTGTATTGACATTGAATTAAGGAGGCTGCAAAGCCAAGCTTTAGCTGGGATCAGTAAAGAGTGGCTCGTGGGCATAATTTGTGTCAAATCAACACCTAGCAAGCTCTTTAGTATGCACTATTGTTTTATGTATGAGAGAATGTTGGTTATATGGAGCAGCAACTTGTTTTTCCATAAATGTTACAGCTCCGTGTGCGGGTTTGGTATATAATTCTGCATAATATCGTGCATATGCAGAGATAGATGAAGAAACCCAAGCTGAAAGCCCAAATCATGTTCACACACTAAATTATCATAGTAAGAAAATGCCTTCTTGCAGTAGGAGGGTCTAATGCAAATTTGTTTATAGAACTCAATTAAGAAAATGCCTTCTCACCGTAGGAGAGTCTAATGCAAACTTCTTGATAGAATTCAAAATAGGAAATTCCCAAAAGAATCTTAGCTAGCATTCCACAAAATGTTATTGTAATAACTTCTGCGCAGTTTTATTTATACCTTGCCTAGTCCTCATTCAAATTCCAAATATATGGTGAATTGGAGTACAAACTAATCCTGCAGCATGAAAGCTTGTTGGCCGTTGGCAAGGGTTGTGCTAATAGGAGATTGAGGCAGCCCTGGAGGGCCACGCTTTTGTGTCTTATTTGGTGTCTGTCCAATGTTGAAGGGAGGATCTGGTGTATTCTTTTTAATTTCTTTTTGTTGGGCAGGAGCAGATGTACTTATTATAAGCTGGAAAATCCTATCCGTGGACTCCTAAGATTTCTGTTGAATTTTTACTGTTTTGGTTTGGGGAATTTTCTTTCCATGTGGTCATTCTTTAATTAAATTTTGGTGGACTTGCATTCATAGTTGACAAAATCTTATGATTCCCAATTTCTAAATGTAGGTTCCAAGAATGGAGAAAAGGGTAAATACAGTAGCAAAACTGGGATATAAGAAGTGTATTGTCCCCAAATCAGCTGAAAAGTCTATGTCAGCTCTAGGTCTTGAGGAGATTATGATCTTGGGCTGCAAGAATTTGAAGGAGGTGATCAATACTGTGTTTACAGAGGGTTGAGGTGAAGCTAGATATTGTATTCTCTTTATTTGTACTGAATTATGTACATCTTTTTGTGTATAGTTTTGATACCATGTTAATCAATTTTGGTTTTTAGCAATTATATCATGTTTCCTATCATAGCATCTATTTGATACTTCGAAATTTGGTGTTTTGTCAATGGGAGAAGCAATCGATGACTTGTGGTTGCTAAAAGCATGGATCAGATTGTTTTTTCGGGGCCTTGGTTGGAAAGGGGTCTTGGAAATCATGGTTGATAGTAGCTCTACTCTCTAAAAAGAGTGATATCTATGGTTGTTGCTCTCTTGTACAGTGTCTCCAGTGATGGTATCCCCAGCTAACGGTGGGGTTTTTGTGTGGTGGTTCCTCTGTCGTGGCCTTGCTGACAGCTTTAGGTCCTGGAAGCTTGGTTGATGGGCCAAAAGATGGAAGCCTTGCCCATATCCCGGTTGCCATCACCACCTTACTCCAGTCTCTCCGCATGTAAACATCGAAACAAAGTCGTGGGCATGGATTCGTCTGAAAGATTAAGACTGAACTAAATTATGATCATTCTCGATTTTCAGATGAAGGCTAAATTATGATCATTTTCAGATGAAGGTTAATCCAGAAACCTGATGCTTTTTGTGCAAGATTCATTAAGTCTATTTATTTCCCTGTTGATGATTTCATGAAGGCTAAGAAGGGAGCGAGATCATCTTGGGTCTGGAATAGTTTGATTAAGGGAAGGGAACTCCTTGAAAAAGGCTTTTTATGGCAAGTCTTGGAAGGCAATGAGGTTAATATTTGGAAAGACAAGTGGATCCTCCAGTTCGAAGATGGAGCAGTACAGACCCCTAGACCTTAAGATTGTAGTCTTCGCTGGGTTAATCAACTCATCTCCCATCACACAAGGGAGTGGAAGGTTGGGCTCATCAGAGGGCTATTTAATGAAAAGGAGAGCAAGGCCATTCTGGCTATCCCAATTCCGGAGGCCCCTACTGCTGATAGGTGAATTTGGAGATTGAATTCTAGAGGTGTGTACTCGGTCAGATCAGGCTATTTCCTTGTTAATCTTAATCCTTCTATCAAATCATTTCCTAGTTCTTCTTTCTCACCTCATCCAAAACTTTGGTTTGTTGTCTGGCATATGATGGTCATCCCAAAGGTCAAGCACTTTTTGTGGAAAGTTTGCAACAATGCTTTGGTCTCACGGGTGAATTTATTTAAGAGAAAATGTGCTGAATCTCCTTGGTGCCAAATATGTGGTGAGAAAATTGAATCTGTTGAACATCTTTTTAAATGTGAATGGACTAAGAAGGTATGGTTTAGTTCTGATTTGGGGTTGAGATTGGAGTTGGATTCTAATGTTTTGGTCTTACAGTGGGTTTTGTCTCTCTTGGAAGATATCAAGAATATCCCCTGTTCGATTGAGATCATGGGGAGAGTGGCAACAATTGCATGGGCCATTTGGAATTCCAGAAACAATTTCATGTTCAACCATGAAGCTCCTAATGCCCTTGCCACTTTGATGTGGGCTCAGAAACTGTGATCTGATGCAAGGTGTTCTGATATGGGTAGGCAAGAAGTGCATCAGGTTGAATTGCCTCATCAACAAATGCATACCCCAGGCCAGAACCAAGCTTATTCTCTGAGTTGTGATGGAGCTTTCGAGAAGGGTGATACAGCTATTGGGGTGACCTTAAAGGCAACAATGAGACAATGGTGGATGGTATTGTCTAGCGTATTCCGGCAGTTTTCAGCCTGTTTTCTGAAGCAGTTGCTGTTAAGAGAAACTTGTCTTTTAGCTTTTGCATTTGAGTTATGACATGTGACTATTGCTAGTGATAATCTGGAGATGATCAAGATGAGTTCAACTGAAGATACTCCCCCATGGGAAATTAGTGTTTTTGTTAGTGACATCAGGTTCTTTGCTAAAGTTCTTAATGTAAGATTTTTATACAAGCCAAAGGCTCTTAACAGAACAGCTCATTGGGTTGCAGTCATGACGTTATCTAATTTAATTCCTTTGAGTTGGGTGTGCTACCTTCCTCCAGAGTTTAAGGCTTTCTTATTTACTGATTGTAATTAACATTTTTCTATGTAATAAAAATTTATAAGTAGTTTACTTTCAAAAAAAAAAAAACGATGAATCAAGTGCTAAGAAGACAATTGTCTCCAGAAAATGCTTCTGTGAAGCGTGTGTGTCTTGCCATCGCACCATTAATGACAGTGAGCACAGAGCGTTCGGTTGTTGAAATCAAAATGTTTTTTTATAAAAATCAAGCTTGTGAACATTTATACTGCACTCTTTCTCCTATTTTTCCTGTCTGTCATGGAAAATAACAATACTTATTATCTACGAGACCACAAGTTCTTTCAGGATAGAAATAAGGATTTTTCTATAGTATCGACAAAAAATGTTTGATGTCACACTTCTAAAATTTATTACTTTAACGGGTATTTTTATAATTTTTGTTGGTGATTTATCAGATTTATAGATATTTTTATGTTTTTATTATTGTTGTGATAATTATTTTTACCATTTTTATTTAATATAAAAAAAATATCATTTTTGTTGGTGATTTTTTATATTTGTGGTTATTTTTATCACTATTATGATAACTATTTTTTTATATAATTTTTTTGGGTATCATAATAATAGTTATAAAAACACTTACAAATATAATAAAAACACACACAAAAAAAAAAAAAAGAAATAGTACAATGGTACCAAAATTTATTTTTTGGGTACCGCAGACAATTTCTACAAACAATTATTGAGGTGTTGTTTATGGTGATTTGGGATTTTTATTACAAAAAATCAAATGGGTTTTAGACTTAGGCTTATTATTGAAACCCACACACTTTTCAAAAGTTGTGATTGTTAAACACGGTTGTAGTTTAGTACTAGTATTGAACAAACGTAAAATGGTTTGAATAATAAATTCTATCCCACTCAGTTTTGTTTGCAATCAAAATTCAATCAAAGTACTGAAGCTACTTGGTAGAAAAATAAGCAGATAGATTTTTGGCAAAAAAAATAAAAAATCTCCACTGGCCTGTTTGGATAGGGAAAAAAGATTATGGTATTTTTTGGATGGATTTTTTTTTTCAGAGGCCTATGGGTATTTTAATTTTTATTTTAGGTAAAGTCTGGGGTCTTTGGGCACCTGCTTGCCCCAAAAGAAAACATAATGTAGAAACAGTATGTGGGTAAATATTATAATGAGTCCTCAAAGAGTCAAATGGTCTTGAAATTTTTAGTTGCATAAATTTATCTTTTAATTATCAATTTCGTTTCAATTAAGTAATTTTATCAATAAATTATGTGTTTGTCATGTGACCGTCTGCGTATTGTGTCACCGTTTGTTCTAATAGTGGAAATTGACGAAATGATATAAAATTGATCGCCAAAAGATTAAATTAAAAAGTCATAAAATAGTCATAAAATTTTAAAATTAATTATAATATTTATCAAAACAATATTAATGTTGTATGTGGAGTGTCTGAATATAACACTACATAAAGTTAGAGGATTTGTGTCTCCTTTAAGTTACTTATTTCATAAACGAATAAACTCGTTATGACATAATTAATAAATAAATTGGATATGAATAAAGTTAATAAAATAAATAAATAATATTATTTGTTTATATATTAATTATATACGAATAATGCATGAAATGGGTCAGATATGACACTGATTCGTGAAAGACGACTCAATAAATAAATCAAAACACAATTGATGGGCTTAGCTGCAGTGAGCGGTACTGACCTTCGTAAAATGCTACTGTACTGTAATGGTGCGTAAAGAATTGTAGGAAAGGCAGGCAGGTAAAATATACCAGAGCTCTTGATTTCTTCTTCAACCACCTTGGTTTTAGAAGCAGAGCTGGATCCAAAATTTCTCTTTAGGATTACAAAGTAACGGTCTCATCATGTACAGAACAGCTACTTCTCGACTAAGAGCTCTCAAGGTCAGTGTATTACATGTTATACAAAAATAGCACGGTAAATTGTTTTCTCTCAAAATGTATGTTGATTTATGTGGTTATTGCATCCGATTGTAGCTTGTTTTGTTGATTTTTCTGATGTCTAATTTGTATTCAAGATGAGAATTTGATCATTGGTTGTACTAAAAAGCCACCATTTTAGCTCTAATGAGGTTATCTCGTATCATATATGTCATGTTTGGTTTGTGAGAAAATTATGGAATCCCAGATTGTAAATATTATTCCCAAACGCATGTTTTGTAGTGAATAGATTAGCTGCTTTTCAAACCGGGTTTTGTTATTTTTTTGCCCAATCAATGAAATGGGTGAAAGTCAATTGCAAAGAAGTGAGCCAACCCGTAATCTTTTCATCTGTAATACTCCAGGGGAAGTTATTGGTAGGAGATTTGCAATTTTCTTGTCTGAATGTAATGTACTTAAGTATATGCATCAACACATGTGCGCGGAGATGAATAGATATTTATCCTTTATAGGATAGTGCTTAATAGGAAGTCATAACCAATGAAATTGTTTTGAAATGTATGATGAAATTGCATGGTTAGGACCGAATGTGCAGTTTTGGGGCTGCAAGGTATGCAACTTCAAGTGTAGTTGTTACAGGATCATCGTCATCTGGGGGACTCTTTACCTGGCTGATAGGGGAGCCGTCTAGCTCTCTTCCTCCTCTGGATATCCCTCTTGCTGGTGTTAGCCTCCCACCTCCATTACCTGATTATGTTGTAGCTACCTGATAGAGCACTAAATTAGGATTTCATTTATGTATAGAGTTTACTTTTCTTATTGTAATCTTCACTGTAATCTCCCCTGTAATCACTCCTTAATCAGGCTGATTTAGTTTCCTCTTACATGTCCTTAATTACAGGAAACTAATCACTATATATTGTAATTCCTTCTGTTATTGAAAAATATACAAATTCATACAAATTATTCGTGGTGTCAGAGCCCTCTCTGTCAGAGAACAGAATTTGATCTCCTTTCCTCTATTCGATCTCCTTCCTCTATTTCCTTCGACTCTACCAAAACTCTCACCTATCAACCATGCCAACACCACCGACCTCTCCCACCTTTGATTCGGCTGCGTCAACTGGTGCTACCCCTGCTGTCACGACACCAACGGTCACCCGGCTGAATCAAGGTAACCCTCCCTTTCCTGGCAACAATTTGATATCTTTGAATGCCTCATCTCAGATTCCGTTCAAGCTAGCAAAAGGAGGAGAATATTATGCTTCCTGGAAATCACAAATGACCAATCTCCTATTCGGTTATGGTCTACTCGGTTATGTTCACGGCTCTTATCCATGTCCACCAAAAATCGATCAGGAACACGTCACTTGGCTTCGCCAGGATCGACTAGTGCTACTAGCGTTTCAATCCACTGTTCATGGCACAATCGGTCCCATCATCAATAACTGCTCTACTTCCGCTGATGCCTGGACCAAACTAGAAGCCAGTTATGCAAATCGATCCAATACCCGCATGCTCTCTCTTTTGTCCACGCTAATGAATACCAAGAAAGAAGGGAAATCAGTTGCCACCTATATGAGCAAAATAAAAGGTCTTGTTGACGATCTAACTCTTATTGGCCATCCCTTGAGTAATGCAGAAATCATGGCTCATACTCTAAATGGTCTCGGTGATGAGTTCAAGGAACTAACAGCTGCGGTTCGTGTTCGTGACTCACCTATATCCTTTGAGGATCTCTACGACAAACTTCTTGATGAGGAGTTAACCCAAAACCGTGGACACCCCAAAGATGACGATACACAGATTACTGCTCAATTCACTCAAAGGCAAACCAACTACAAAGGCAAGGGTGGTAGAGGAAATAAAAGTGGATTCAATCCCTCCAATTCAGTTCTTGGTCGTTCTGGACAATCCAATGGCCATCCTGGACAACCATCAAACTTCAACCAATCTGGTCTTCAACCTAATCAATCTCGGCAGCAATCATCCTATGGCCGAGGTTCCTCCTCTCAAGGTATGGGTTTCAATTCAAACTTTCAACCTTCTTCATGGAATCCGAATTACTATCAGGGACAACAGGGGCAATCCTGTATTGTGTGTCAACTGTGTGATAAGCCGGGATATAGTGCAAAAACATGTCGCTCTCGGGGTCAACCCTCCTCTCGACCTCAAGCTAATTATGTAGATAGAGATTCTACCTATAGCAACAACAATTGGGTGTTAGATTCGGGAGCTACTCACCATATTACATCTGATCTTCAGAATCTTTCTCTACACTCCGCCTATGTTGGGAATGAGGATGTTATAGTCGGCAATGGTAATGGAATCTCAATCTCTCACACAGGTTCTTCTATCATTAATTCGTCTCTTGCTTCATTTAAATTGGACAATATTCTGTGTGCACCTATGATAAAAAAAAATCTTATTTCTGTTTCTCAATTTTGTAAGCAAAATAAAACCTCCATACAATTTTTTCCTAACCATTTTCTTGTGAAGGATCTGAGTACGGGGGCATCCTTGGCCTGAGGCCGGAGTAGGAACAACTTGTACGAGTGGTCATCATCAACATCTCCCACCAATTCTCCAAAACCACCACCCTCCACATCCGTTGCACTTACATCACAAGTCTGGCATCAGCGACTTGGCCACCCGTCCTTACCTGTCCAGAAGAAAATACTTGCTGAGAATTTGATTTCTGTTTCTGATTTCTCTATGCCTAATAATGTGTGTGATTCTTGCTTATGTAATAAGAGTCACAAGCTTTCCTTTAAACATTCTTCTCTTATTTGTGATAAACCACTTTAGGTTATTTATTCTGATGTTTGGGGGCCTGCACCTATCACGTCTTTTGGAAATTTTCATTCACTACCAAGACAAAGATAACAACTCTACCAAATGGTATCAAAATTGCCTCAGAAATATCACCAGTATGTATTCCTTCACTGTCCATTAATGAGGTTGTGGTCATTCTTTGTGTCTTATTCTACTAATTAAGCGATGTTTGGCTGGTAAACCTGAGTCCCACAGCCTCCATAGGGTTATATGTGGACTGTGTTTCCATCTATGAGACCCCCGTCTACTGGGGCCACACATTTGCTGGAACGGATGGCTTTTAAGAGCACAAAGAACTGGAGCCACTTGCTCATTGTGAGAGAAGTAGAAGCTATTGGAGATCATGTCATGGCCTCAGCCAATTGGGAGCAGATGGTGTATACTTTTGATGGTATAAAGACCTATGTCCCTGAGATGGTAGAGCTTCTCATTGATTTCGGGCGAAACCCTGTGTTTTTGGATTGGAAGGTCAATGAAGAGGTATTTCTTGGTCATAGTGCATTTTTTCCCAGTTTTTGTCATGTCAAATTGTTTAAAAGTAGTTGGATTCTCTACATGACTTTTACAGCTAAAGAAGCTGAAAACAGAGCTCGCAGAGTTTGTATGTACTTTTGTCATGTCAGATTGTTTAGTACGCATTTCTTGGCTTGATGAGATTCACTTTTCTGAACCTAGGACCCTGAGTTTGTATGTAAAGTTGTTGATATAGCTGTAGGAGAAATTCTTACAATTGCAGCTCCTGATCAGGGTTTGTGTGCATCTCTCAGTTGGTTAATTCACTAATATGCTACTTTCATTTTTGCCATTTTAGCTGACCAATGCAAATTTTCTTGTCTCAGTTGACTGGGTAGAACTAAATCGTGCTAAAGAGTATGTAAAATCTGGCTTTCTGATGAACCTAGAATCCAGAGTACGTAGTCATCTCTCTCATTTGCAGATGGACTTGAATAAAGCACACACATCTATAACAAATGTTGCAGCTTATGCTATGTTTTATTTTGCACATGACACGATAAAAGGCCAAAATGCGTACGGTTGGCTGTGCAGTCTTGGAAAATCACTAACCTATTATGCCCTACGACATAAGTTGTATTATGAAAAAGAGTATACAAGTTCTTACTCATTCTTCGCCCTCTGTTTCCCCAGCCCTATGCTGCTATTAAGTCTCTCTCTGGCTCGTCGTCTTGATGTTTGTCCCATTGCTGATCATGCCCTTAGTGAAGAGATTTAACATATACTTTATGGTTGTGTTATCTTTTCAGGAAGCTTATGGAGCATTTCTTGAATGCTGTGGATGAAAACCACACCAAAGGGTATTACTGCCATCGCATAGAAACTCATTTCTTCGCCTCTTAAGATGACATTGTATGGAAATGTTAATTTCACCATGTGAAACCCTTTTATTTTTTTGGGCAGTTTCAATGTCCTAAGCTACGATTCTGTCAACAGAAAGTTTCATCCTAAATGGCTGCCCTGTTGCATTTCAAGCATTACAAAATACAGCATAATAGCCAATCAGTTATTTCTTATATTTATAACTTACATTGTAATCCTGTGTATCTTGCTTTTTACAATAAAATAGATGAGCACCATTGATTATTGGTAATTTAGTAAAAAGTACTGATCAACATGAGTGTTTTGTAATTTAGTGAATCATTATTCACATTGATTTGGATTATAACGCTACTAACCATGAGTATCAACACGTCACATCATTTCGGATCTAAAATTTAGTGAACATTTTGATGGACAACACCAATTCTCATAAGGTCGTTTGGCCAGTGATATTGAGTGGGAAAACTCCCTTGGATGGGGTGAAATAAATATGGGGCTCACGTTTCATATTTGGCAATGTTTTTTTCGATAGAATTATGAATTCGGATTCACAGTCATCATATAAATAACCCCATTTATATGGATGGTATTCAAATGGGTGGATTGGGATTAGTATTATAATTATTAACTTGTTCTTACATCAAATCAGGACACTTCCATGGACAAAGGTCAATATTGATAAAATTGCATTTAATTTGATATTAGGCCTAGTTGGAGTTGACCTTTTTAGGTAAAAAATTGCAGTTTGAAATGCGTAGCAAAAAAGTCAGAGTTAAAAAAGTTCTCTAAATCGTTTGAGGTGTTTTTTAAAAAGTTGAAAAAAATTTGTTTGAAGTGACTTTTTAGGGTATGTTTGTTTGTTGTTTTTGTTTCTTGTTTTTAATTTTTGCCAAAAAATAAGTAAAAATCTGTTTGATAATTGTTTTTGTTTTTATTTCACCTCAGTTGTCTTGGAAACAAACCAAAAAAATGAGGACAAAAAAATATGTTACAAGAAACAATGAAAATAGAGACAACAAACGCAAGGGGCGAGGAATTAATGAAATCCGGGCTTCGAGCCCTCTTAGCAACAGAACAAAGTTTTTTTTTTTTTGGTTGAAGCATAAAAACCCACTTCATCTCCATTGCTTCTCTCTCTCTCTCTCATCTTTCTCCTCTCTCTGTATTAGACCAAATGAACATTGCTACCTCTATCTCTATTGCTGCCCTTCTTTCTCTATAGCAACCCCTTTCTCTCCATCGCTGCCTCCATGGTTATGGGTGTGTAGATCTACATCAATGTGTGTGTGGGTCAAATTGATGTGACTGTGTGTGTGATTTTTCTGTGATTTTTTTTGTGTGTGTATGCCATTTCTGGGTGTGCATGTGTGATTTCTGGGAGCGGGGGACAAGGGAGGAGGCGGTGTGAATTCTGGGTGGGTGGGTGAGGTGTGATTTCGTTGTGTGGGTGTGTTTATTGTGTTGTAGAGAAGACAAAGTGACAGAGAATAGGGGGAGAGAAAATGGTGTGTTCTGCGTGTGAGAGTTTGAGTTACCAAACATAATTTGAAGAAATTATTAAACATGTTTTTTTTTAATAATCTGGTAAACACAAATGACTCTCAATGGTATTTTTTGTTTTCGGTGTTCAGCACAGAACAAAATAAAAATTGTCTCTATTTTTTTTGTTTTGTGAAGACACGAAAACAAAAACGTTATCAAACGAGTCTTAACAGTTATTTTGAATCTGGGCCGATATGGTTTACCCATTGGGCCCAATGTATTGCTGCAGACACCCAACGGCATCGTTTTGCTCATCAAAAATTTCCCCGGTCATCCACAATCGTAAAGCACGGTGAGGTGAGGTGAGGTAGTTGACTGAAGAGGTAGACAGTACACTATGAAGCACCACCTCCGTCTAACCCTCCGCGACCACCACCGCCGTGGCTTCGCCACCAAATACTGCGGCAGAGTGGTG
>CM042202.1:14182774-14234323 GCA_023539305.1 Ilex asprella
TTATTGAACGAAAATAAAAAATATGAAGTCAGTTTTGTATTATGACTTGTATACATGATGGAGCCAGAAAATCGTTTTAAGGTAAGTATCAAATATTTTAATAAGCTTAATTTTTTTTTGTAATTGATAAAATTAGGATAATGTATTTATTTTAATTACATTTTATTTAATTTTTAAAAATTTATTAAACTTAAAAGACTAAAATTTGTAAGCATAATAGATACAAATGACAAAAAATAAACTAATTATATTTTTTTACAAAATAAAAACTAATCAAAATTATTTAGAATTGACTCCAATGAATTTTTATATGTTGAATGTCTTAAATTAACTTGTTATTCTTTATATCCACAATCATATTTTATCACTTAGTTATTTTATCATTCATTTGATTTTTCGTGGCAACTCGTTTTAGGGGTTGTTTGGAACGTGGGTTTAAAATTTTCATTGGGAAATAAAAATTTGACCTAATTTATTAATCTAATAATGTGTCTTTATTATAATCACTATATTAACACTAAATATTTAATTGAACTCATAATTAATTTAAGAATTATAGTGAATTAGGTAAGTGGTCCAATCACATTGGTCCACCTTTTAGGACCAAAACTCCATATGAAATTGGGAATACTTGAAATTGGCGTAGGAATACTTGAAATTGGGAAACCACTTTTAAAGCTTTTAAAAAAATTTACCAAATGCCCACCATTTCATTTCTATTTTCTATCATAGGCCTTTTTTTTTTAAATGGTCAGGACAGTCTGAACTAGTTTACGTACATTTTGTTTAATCTTTTATCTAGTCCAATTAAAAACAGACCATCCACATCTCAATTAGAATATTAACGAGGAGTAAATTCCTCATCTAACCTTAAAGAATTGTCAAGATTCAAACTCATGACATTTACGTTTGCAGCTTGTCACTTGAGCTACCCTTTGGAATTATCATAGATGTTTTAATTTTTGTTCCTTCAATTAAAATGCCATAACTTAAAAAGCTCTCATTTCATTCATGATGAAGCTTGATTAAAACCAACACTATTACAATTTACACAATCACTTTGCTGCCTAACCTATTTTCTCAACAAAAAATTGGAAAAGAAAACCACAAGAGAATTTATTATCTATTAGTTCAGCTTGTCTACTCTCTAAACAAACCATTTCCTATGCAAATCATTCCCTTTTTCTCTAAACAAAATCCTCAAAAATGCTCAACATCTTGAACTTGAGAACAGGAATGCTGCATTCTAACCCCACTGAAACTAGTCCTTGATGCCATAATCTCATTAAGTGAAAGCCTCTTCTTTGCCCCTGCCTCTGGTCTCTGCTTTGGAGCGCTATGAGATCTCAGTTTAGCACTAAAAGACTGTGTGTTGGCCATGTAGCTAGGATAGTTGGAGTATGCCCGGAAGAAGCTGTCGCCGCATACACTCTTGGCCGGTGTGGCCGGAGCGTTGGACCAGCCGGAATTTCCAAACCGGGGAGTGCTCTGGGCGGTGGAAAACTTGCATTCATCACCTGTGTAGTACCAGTCAGAGTCTTGAAGATGTCGGCATACGGGGATGGAGATTCGAGGCTGAGTTGGCCATGGAAGAGGTGATGATATAGCTTGGTAATGTGGGTCATCGCCGGAATCCGGCATACCGGTGTTGATCCGGCGGGATCTAGTTTCCGGCTTGTATGTGTCGATTTCAACAGTTTTTGGGCTTCCCTCAGTAGTGTCACAAGAAGATGATAGTCTCTTGCTGTGGAATTCACTTCTTGTGTCATCAAATTTTTCCTACAAAAAGTGCAGAACAAAACCAATCATAGTATTGACAATTTGATCACAGAAGTTATTGGATTCTTTGAGCAAAAGGAGAGAGAGAGTTACGGATTCTTACAATGGACTTTCTAGCTCTCATTTCGAGTTGAAATCGACAATCATTATTGATCGAACGACGAGCTCTTTGGGTTCGGACAGCAGCCTGAGCTCTGATTAGAGCTTGCATACTATGAAGAGTTGCAGCAGCTCGTTTTCTAACAAGGTACCCTCTAACAAGAGCCTGTAATTTTACCAATCCTCTTAGAGCTCGAAGTGCTTTTCGGGCCTGACAGAGAATCAAACAAATTAGATCCCAAAAGTTTAAGATCTATTCTGAAAATTTAGGTCGATTCTAATTTTTTTGCATCGTAAGTTGTAACACGATTTATAGTAAATAAAGATTAAATTGTAACTTTGAATACGATACAAAATATTATTTATTCAAATTAGAGACAGAGACAAGACCATAAAGCATTACAGGTAAATCTTATGAATAATTGCTACATGGCACATGAGCGAGATAGTGGACTACTTTCAACTAAGGATTTGACCCTTAGTGATTAGAACAAATTAAAGCCACGAAGAACAACAAAACACAGTGGAAATGAAAACCCACTTACCAAATAACCCCTAAAAACATTCTGAATCTTGACAGCAGCCCATCTCTCTCTCCCACCGCCAAACAAAGCTCCTCTGCCTTGGCTAGTGAGTCTAACAACCGCCACCGCCGCCTGTGCCGCTGCAACGGCAGCATCTGCGGCAGCGGCGGTGGCAGCAGCAACAGCAATGGCGTGTTTGCTCTGCTCCTTCTCTGTCTCAGTAATATAAGATCTCAGCCAAGCAGAATCATGGACCGGAATATTGGCCGGCGTGTTAACCGGAATCTGACCCATGACCCTTGAATCCTTCCCTGACTTGCCAAAACTCCACCTTTTCTTCCCTTTCTTGTCCCCATAGTTCGAATTCTCTACATTTTCGTTGTCTTTCTTAATACCCAACAGGCCTCTCAACCACCTTGTAGCTTTTCCCATTTTCTCTCTTCTAAGCTCTGGATTGAAAGTTGGAACTGTGGAAAGAGAAACAGAATATATCTTTAAGAGAGAGAGGAGATAATGCAAATGGAGAAACGGGAACAACTGTTGTTTACAGAGAATCGACACTGAAGGACAGTTAGAATCTTAACAGGGAGAGAGCAGAGAAGTGATGAGAACATAAGAGAGGGTGTGAAGGAAAAGGTTAACAAAAGGCGTCAAAGAATAAAATAGTAGATCGATACAGATTGGTTTTTTTCTTTTTCTTTTTTTTTTTTTTGAAAATTTGTTTCTGACAGAACCTCGTGAAGAACTGCATTATAAGACAAAAAGGTGTTATCAGAAACAAACGGGTTAAAAAATTATTATAATTGAAGTAAGATTGAAACTTGCAAACCAAACAAACACGAAAATTACAGACAAAATTAGTGAAAATGGTTTGGAAAAAACTATGTAATTGTCACTAAGGGGAGAGAGTCGAAAACTCTCAAAACCATTGGCTACCCTCCTGAAATTCAAAAAAGGATTGAGCTTGCACTTCCTCCAATGACAAACAGCACATAAATCATTTCTGCCCCCCCCCCCTCCTCTCTCTCTCGCACAACAGTAACACCCTCTTTCTCTAGTCAAACAAACAAAAATTACAGACAAATTCCAATAAAGCAAGAGCCAGTGAAAAAGTAGTAATAAAATCATAGAGAGAAATACTCCATAGGTTGTAAAACGCACCTTCCATATTCAAAAAAAGCAGTCAAATCTTACTTCCTCCAATGAGAACTAACAAGTTACAACACCCACAAAAAACTTCCACTCTCTCTCTCTCCAAAAATTATTTATTTCTCTCACTAAAAAACCCTCTTTTTCTCTCTCAAACTTTCTGGAGCAACGTGTACTAAATATGCAATATATACAGGTTTCCCACCATCTCATGAGCCCTTCGGAGTTATTTATTATTTAATTTCTCTCTCTAAACTCAAAGCCCATTATGAGTAATTTTGCCATATTTTGCCCTATTTTGCCTCTGCAGAAGACTTATTCTCTTCTTTGGCAATCTATATATCTCTTTCAACATCCATAGCCTTTTCTCGAGCTTTTAAAAGCCTAAAATGGGGGCAAATAATGGCATGGGTTTCTGAGAAACCTTATGGTTTCCCACTGGACACTTCGTCTGGACCCGCCATTATAGCACTTGCCAAAAGAGAAGGTTTTGTATTTGATTGCTTCTCTACTGTACCGGCCATAAACGATGATAATAGAATAGAAAGATCCTTGATTTGGGTCCCCCTGCGATATTCAGGAAATTTCCATTTGACTTTTGGGGATTTGTTCAGAAATCCATGCCATTAAGAAGAAAATCTCTGGGAAGATGGTGATTTTTTGGTGGAAACTGAAAAGGGTGCATTGGTGTGTGAGTGTATACGCATTTTGTCAGTTGTCTAGGCAAAATAAGGACGATGGAAATTAAGAGACTACGGTCGAGGACAGTTTGTGGGGACTTTTCTAATTTCCCAAAATTTAATGGGATTGAATAATTTAATATAGTTCACCTGTGGGGAGATTAAAAATGGTAATCTATCTAAATAATAATTAGTTAGATTTCTTTATTTTTAACTTTTCGTGATTAAATCGCTTAACGATTTTTAATTTAAGTTCTCATGCCAAATTTTTCTAAGACTTTTATATCTTATCTAACTCTCTCTATTATACTCTCTCTCATATTATTATCTTATTTTCTCCATAAATTATATGAGCAATTATTTATTTTATTAAATTAATTTAAAGTTTTTATATATCTAACGTCATGTATTCTGTCACTCACTTCTTAATTTATAAATAATACTCAATGTAAATAAAAAATAGCACAATTTTTTCATGATTTGACAACTTTTTTATTTAAGTTTCACATCTTTACCTGAAATTATATCTTAATTGATTCTGAGCCTAAATTCCTCTAAAATTATCATTAACAATAGTTTTTATATAGATTATTTTTGTAGTTTTTTTAATGTTTGCAATATTTGTTATAATTTTGGTACTAAATTTTTTCGAACTATAAAATTTTTAAAATTTTTTGTCAACTTTTTAATTTACTTTCATGTATTTTCATGTGAATCAGAAATTTTTGAGTTTAACAAGTAGAAGTGAGTGATTCTCTTAAAAAAAATAGTGGGATTGAACAATTGGTTTGATTGTGTCATTTAGAGTTAAATGGTGATAGTGGTGATAAATTCGTGAGTTTTATAAATGAGCAAGATTTAGTTGATTTTATTTATCACTTAAAGATTGTGAATTTAATTGTTTTATGTTAGTATTTTTTTTCTTAAGATATTTATTACATGGGGATAAGGTAGATTGAAAATATGGTGATTGAGTTTATAATTATATTATATTATTGGATTGAGTGGTGGTAGATGTGATAAATTCATGAGTGTTATAAATGAACAAAATTTTATTTATAACTTAAAGATTGTAAAATTCAATGAGTTATGTTAGTATTTCGTTTTTTTCTCAGAGTCATTTTGTATATATGATGTTGTTTTGGAGAGTTTTTATATATATTTTATGACAATTCTATTAATATGGAGGATGGTCCGTGATATATTTCGAGTTATTTTAAAAGAATAATTGATATGAATATTTTTAGGTCATTCTTTTTGAATTTGGGCAATTGTGTAAGAATTTTTTGTTTGTTATATAATGCCTTCAGACAGGTGTAATGACTAGTAATTTATAATGTAAAATATGACAGATTTCAATTAGTTCATTGACGGTTTCAAATAGACTTATCCAACTGCCACTAATATCCCTCTTTAAAAGTGACGAGCCCGAATTTAACTGGGCTAGACCCAATGAACTAAAAAAAGACCCAAAGATCCAGAACCCACGAAAGAGCCCAAGTCGCCATGACCCATAGAGTTGGGTCCACCCGTCAAAGGGAGTTGAATAGTGAAATCGGAGTTGAATAGTAAAATCGGAGGTGAATAGTAAATCAGAGTTTAATAGTGAAATCGGAGTTGAATAGTAAAATCGGAGGTGAATAGTAAAATCGGAGTTGAATAGTGAAATCAGAGGTGAATAGTGAAATCGCAGTTGAATAGTGAAATCGCAGTTGAATAGTGAAGTCGGAGTTGAATAGTGAAGTCGGAGTTGAATAGTGAAAGGAGTCCGAGGAGATCAAGTGGCCAACACCCAAGCTCCTCTAAGAGGGCGCCGCCCAAGCCTCCAAGTAGGGCGTCGCCCATGCCTCCTTCAAGCCAAGTGGACGCCGCCCATATGACTCCAAGTGGGCGTTGGCTTGCCCCTTGGTCCTCTTATCCTTGTTCCTTCATACTCCAATCCAAGTCCAAGTCACACCAGTTCAAGATAAGGATCAAGCTCAATCCAGCTGAGAGTCCTCTTCCGAAGGAATAGGAGCACAAGAGAAAGAATGACGGGATACGGAGATCTATTCTTACCTTAAGTTTGCTTACCAAAGAAGTCTACTCCTACCAAAATTATACTTACCAAAATAGTGGAAGACCCCTTCCTCACGTCACCGCCTCACCACCTTTGGTGAGCCTATATAATGTAAGCTTCTCTCCACATGGAGGGGGAGAATGATCATCACCTCCTTGAGACATCTACACCTTGAGCTCTCTACATACATTACACATTTCTACACGCATTGCTCTCTCTCTCCTTCAAAGCACTGAAAACTCTCCGGAGACCATTATTCATCAATAAAGAACCTCAGGCCACCGCTACCGTTCTCGAGAGTGGACGTAGGTCACCCGGACCGAACCACTATAAATTTTTGTGTTTACCCTTTATTTACAGTTTTACCATTGATCTGTCATTGATTGCTTATTTACTGCTCTTTAATCACACCCCTTCATATATTTGACTATTAATCTTGCACGAAGACGATTTTGTGCATCATAAAAAACCTTCACATTGCACCGTGTCATGCACGGGTTACCCCTAATTTGATAATAAATGGGATATCTCCGATTATTAAACAAAATTGAAGTTTCCATCAATTGTATTTGAGCATGAAAATCTATCTAAATCAATAATTCAAAATTCATTTAAAATTTTTAAAATTCGAAGTGCTCCTTAGTTAGAGAAGATCAATTTACACATACATATTCTCACTATTAAAAAAAAATTGAAAAGATTATCTAATTAAGCATGCTAATCGGTCTTAGGTGGTGTTTAATAAAATTAAAAATTAAATACTGAATACTGAATTTTAAGTATTGAAGCTGAATTTTTTAATTCGCAGGCTGTTAGTATCCACTATTGAAATTGAATGAAACAGTTTGACAAATATAAAGAAATGAAATCTAAATTATTATTATTTTAATTTTATCTTTCTTTTTAACCATCTTACCGCAACTATCTTATGCCTACCACCACCATCGTAAGTGGTGGTGGCGATGACAGAATGATTGTTGTGGTAGTAGCATAATGGTGGTGTTGATGGCCAGGGGCGGAGCCAGAACTCTATCCAAGAGGGGGCAGGAATATGAGGGAAAAAATTAATTAATTGAGATAAAAAAAATTAGATATCAATTAATAAGGACTAAATTGGGTATTATATTTATACAAGAAAATCCCTAAGTTCAAGTTTGAGAAATTATGTATTACAATGCAAGACTTAATTATCATATGAAATTTAAAAACAATATCAATGCAACAATTAGCAAAATATGGACAAAAAAAAGGCAATAATTTTCTTATAGCACATTCTAACAATCATATATTAAAGTGTAAGTTAAAAAAAGTAATGTATTGAAGTAGAACACAATAACATTGCATTAAATCTCAAGAATCGTCTATTATTATTTAGTTTTAAGACATAAATTTCTCAATAGTTTTCTTTTAATGTAATTGAGAAATTGATCTTTTGGAATGCCTTAAATGCTTTCGATTTAGTACAATTTACTAGTTGCATTAATTCGTGTGATACTAACTTAGGAGCCAATAATCTATTAAAAAAGAATGATGGACATCTATACAATTGTTTTAAAGAATAGAGGGATATTAAATAATAAAGGTGTTATCTTCGGTCAATATATGAGTTAGGGCGTTTTACATTTGGTTTATTATTCAATCTAAAAATAAAATGTTTATTTTAGAAAATTAGGGGGCCAATGTATCACTGACTTACTGAAAAACAAAATAGATTAAGGTCATTATGTAAATTTTCAAAGTTTCAAAGACTTAAGAGGGGCCAATATAATAAACCAAACATAATTTGTTTTTATGATATAGTACATATGTAGTATTTATTCAAAATTGAGTGGGGGCAACTGCCCCCACAATGACACAGGTAGCTCCGCCCCTGTTGATGGCGGTGGTGGAGTCATCACAATGTTGGTGGTGGTGGTGACACAATGGTTGTGACAGTGGATGGTGGCTATTGAAAAGTTAAGAGTGTAATATGCATTAAGGATATATATGTCTATCTTGAGAAATTTATAAAATTTTTACTAACTAATATTTTTAGCATTAAGTGATAAATAAGGTTGCTTACTATTTAAAATTTTAGCATATTTTTAAGAAATGCTTAAAATATTAAATAGTATAAGTTTTAGGTTATCAAATGTGTTTAATTTATTAAATACACAAAGTATTCAGGTTTAATTCTCTCTCTCTTTTTTTTTTATTGAAAATGGATGAGAAATCGTTAGTAACTAATGATGATTTTTTTTCTTTTGAAATAGCTAATGAGGTATGAGTTTTATGGCAGTATGGTAGTTTTTTTAATCACTTCAACAAACTTAGGTCCCCTTAATTATCAGATAGCTTGATGGAAAAATAATGCAAAAAAGAAACAAATGGTCAAGAAAAAGAAAAAAGTTACCGATTAGGATTTTTTTTTGACCTTTGACTTTTTAAAAATATTTGGGCAAAGAAGAAAGGGTAAATTACATTTTATCCCTTTAAACTATTAATCTTATTTCACTTTTAGGGTACTCTAAATTTTTTATATTGCACATTAAAGTATTAATTTTATTTCATATCACTCCAATTGATAATAAATGTTAATTTTTTGACAATAAATGCGTATGTGAGTGGTCTGTACTGTCAATAAGTAACTGCTTATTGCACATGTGCATGTCAAGAATTAAGAAAAGTACTTATCCATGACTTTGTCCTTCCTAAACTCCAAATTTTTTTCCTCTGGTCGACTTTCTTTTTCTTCCCAACAACTATTTGCTTGCAAAAGAAATAAAATAAAGTTGTATTAGACACTTGACGAGAAGCTCTTTGGAGTTTCCCTCCCTCTTTTGAAAGATTTTATTGTTTGTCATTATTTATTGGAGTGATTTAAAATAAAATTGATATTTTATGGTGTAATGTGAGAAATTTTATAGTTAAGGATACAAAGTAAAATAAAATTAATAGTTCAAGGAGATACAATATAATTTACTCAAGAAGAAGCTAGGACAACTTGCTTATACCTATCTCTATTTGTGCTTGGGCTTGCTGTCGTCTACTGAGTCCTTCATGATAGTGAAAATTGAAATTAAAGATAATATGACAATTTATTTTGTCAATAAGGACAGACGTGAACTTATTGAGTGATTAAGGGCATATAATATTTAATATTTGGTAAGTAGATCCAATAGTCTGTTTTATAATTTTTAAAATTCTTATTATGTCTTCCAATAGATCACACATATAATGTTGCATTATTTACATTAGTATTCCATTGACGTCTTTTTTTGAATTTTAAAATTCAATTATCTTCATCAGATTGTCTTCTTTACATTCAAGAAAATTCCATGGACGACTTCTTTGCTTTCGTTGAACCGAATGAAGTTTTTTCTGATTGAACTGTATATGTCGAGCTGTTTAAGATTGTTTTTTCGTTTGATTTGACATTCATGTTTTCGTTTGAATCAACACCAATTCGATCCGAGCTCTTGGAATTGCGGATCCTTTAATTGACTATGTTAGGTGGCATAAAGAGTCTCTTTCTCGGTGCATGATAATAGTCCATTGAAATCAGATCAACGATGTTTGAATTGATAGTTTGTGGCGAATATATGATAATATCGACAACATTAATTTAGTTCAATTAGACTTTTAGCAATTTCAATTATGTTTATCTTTCAATTTACGCAAATATCTTAGTTCGTTGAACAATTATTAATGTTATTATGTTTGTTCGTTGAACAATTATTAATGTTATTTATCTTAATTATTTGATTATTTTGTAACGTTTATACTTTTCGTTTCTATGAATTATACCATGTTACTGTTAGACATGATTCTATTACTGTAATTGTGATAACATATTTTGATTCGTGATCTGCTTATGTGGTGTTCAATTATAGTTTTATCAATTTCAATTATATTTCTCTTTCTATTTAAATAGATATGTTAATTTGTTGAACAATTATTGATGTTATTTATTTTGATTATTTTGTAATGTTTATAATTTTTGTTTCTATGAATTCTATCATGTTACTATCAGACATGAGTTTGTTATTGTAATCGCGATATCGGATTATGATTCGCGATTTGCTTATGTGTTATTATTATGGTTTCATTGTTGCATAAATTTAAAATTTTGCGGTGTATTTGTTTTCTAGAAATCTGATTATCTATTTTATTTTATTTTCACATATTGTGGTATTGTCGTGCTTGGTCTGTTACTGTGTCAGTTGTACTATTAGAATGTGTTACTTGGTGCATGTTATTTAGACAATGTAAGTAATGTGTCAAGCGTATAAGTTGTTTTGGCATGTTACTGTATATATCTATATAATAAAACAGGATGAAACTTAAATTTTATCCCCACTATATTTTCCCCCCCAAATTAACCCAACCCAACTCATCTAACCTAACCCAACTGAACTCAACCCAGCCCAACCAACGGCTCCCTGCAAAAAAACAGAGCAACAGTGCAAACAGAGCAACCTGCGGTCACTTCCCCGAATCCCCGCTCCATGGCAACACACTGGCGGTCACTTCTCTCAGGCGGTCACTTCCCCAAATCCCAAGAAAGGCACAGCCACCCTCTGCGTAAACACCTCATCTCTCTCTCGCACGCATCAGCACATTGGTGGTTTGATTTGGAAGGCTCACAGTGAACGCAGATCTACACGCACTGAGGCGCTCTCTCTCTCTCTCTCTCACGCACTCTGACACAGATCAGATCCCTCTTTTTATTTCACTTTCAGGCAGTTACCGACGAGTTCCTCCAGGGGCTATTCCGGCTGTTTTCTCTGTCCTCGGTGCAAGGTAAGTTTATTCTCAGTTCCGGCTGCTTTCGCTATTACATCGCTGAAGCATTATTTTTATTTGAACCATTATTTTCTTGAAAAGCTTACATCGCTGAAGCAGGATTTTATTGGATGAATGTTCAAAGCTCTGATATACTTAAAGTATGTTATTTGAAAGTATGTTATTTGAAAGTATTTGAAACTTGGGATTCTGATGTACAATCTGGGGTAGTAGCTTTTTTTTTTTTTTTTTATCCCTAGCAACTTGAATTTTTTTCAGTTTTGCACCTCCAGTGGACTTGGTCCTTCATATGCTTGCCCACTCTTTTGCACTTCTTTATTGCTAATGTTTAGGAATCAAAGCAAAAGATGGGTTGGAGTTTTTCTAATGTTTCTCATTCTTCACGTCAGATTTTTGGCTTGGTATTTTTGTCTCCAGTCAAAGGTATGTTTATTTGGGTTTTATTTCTTTCTAAATGTTTCCTTTATCTTTGGTGGGTAGCTGAAAGCTTGGATCTTTTGCATTGGACAGTCCTGAATCTTCAGCTCAGGTCTCATATTTTATTTTTCGTTTTTTTGTGGCCACTGTTCTATTGATTTAGATTGCATCATCTTTTTAAGTTTGGGGTTTTTGAAAATTTTTGGTCATTTTCATTGGATGGTTTTTTTTTTACTTTATGGTTTTATTCTTGGGTCTTTCGTGATTCAAAGTTCAATGTTGGGTTTGTTCCTCTTCCATTCATTTAATTAATCATGCATTGAAAAAGGCTGCCTTTTTTGCTGGGTTTGTGCCTTTTTAATTAAATTCGTCTTTTAAAATTCTATTGGGGGACTACTGATGTAGAATCTTACTGCTTGAGGGGGGTATCAACTGTTTAAAAAGGCTGCTTGTTTATTTGCTTGGACTGCATTTAACATTTAGCATCTGCTTGATTTGTCATGTGCGTATGTGACTTTTCTTGGGTTTTACAAATCATTTTCTTTCATCTCCTCCTTCCACGGTTCCATTCTGATTTTCTGAGGTATCAATCTGCATTCAGTCTAATTTGCATGTTCAGGGATCCTATTCATGTTAAATTTGCCTGTCATGCCTACATGTTAAATTCTGATACTTTATTGCTTTTTTGAGTTTCCTATTCATGTTAAATTTGCATGTTCAGGGATTCTATTCATGTTTTTTAATTTTTTTTTTGGTCATGTGTACGAATTTTCTGATCGGTTGCTCAAAAAGTCAGTGAGCCTCTACTTTGTATTGTTCTCCATTTTTTTTAAAGTCAAGCTTAACTTAAAGAAGTTAGTAACAAAATTTCTAAGGGTCTGTTTTTAGTTGCATAGGTTTCATGGTATAAGTGATATCGAATTTCTAATGAATGTGTGAAAAAAGTAGGATACCATGATTTTTAATTTGTTGAATTTATAAGGGTCTGTTTTTATTACTGGATTGCTGTCAAATATGATTAAATTGGCTAATACGTTCTCCATGTGTGCCATTGTTTGATTTTACTATATATGGTTGGTTTTACTAAAATTCCTTTGCAATTATAGTGCATGGAGATGAAGTGAACTTGCAAGAACTACTTATCCTGCAAGGTTTAATCATATTTTTTTCCTTTGAGATCTAAAGTATTGGTTTTTGTTATTATTTATGGTACATTTTTTTTTCAGATTCTTGATATTGCAAAAATATTTGAGGGGACAAAATAAAATGAACTCAATTATTTGAAATTATTTGAAGTGAACTTGCAAGAAATACTTATCCTACTGGGAAGTATAGTTTGGGCCTCATTACTTTTCAAATTGAATGTGATTATTTATATCTTAATGCAGAGCTTATGAAATTGGTTTCTTTATGTGGATGGACACAGAAATTGAATGAATTGTGTGGTACTCACTGATGTTGTAGAAACCAGAACATTTAGCAGCTTGGATTTATGGTACTTGAGGTTTTAGTTGAGTCCTGATCAGAGAGGTGTTAGTCAAGTGAGATAGATGGAGTCTGCGAGGCGTTGGTTTGGTAAATTCCGATCAAAAGATAAGCAGAAGAGTTCAAAGAAAAAGGAAGCTACAAATAATGGAAAAGAAGGGTCAAAAGCACTACCGAGTGAGGAAATACCTTCAGACGCCACTAAGCAGAAGGTTGAAGCTGCCAAACAGTATGTAGAAAAGCATTATAAGGAGCAAATGAAGAACCTCCAGGAGCGGTATGATCTCTCAGCATAATTTCTGTAATTGGTCATTTTGGATTATACATTTTCCAATGAATGATTTTGTTGTCTGATTTGCCAACAATGCACAATCATGAGGTTCCATGCATTCCATCAAAAATTGTATTTTTGGAAAACATTTCAACATTGTTTTCTTTAATATATAGATGCCTTACAATCTAGGAGTGCCATCAAGGAATCCTCTAAACCTATGGTTTTTTTGCAACTTGGTGCTTCTCCACACTATTGGCAATACCTGTTCAGGCGTTCTTTTTCTTATATTGTCCTCATTGTATTGAATTTCAGCGATGATTTATAATACAATCACTGAACAACAAATTACAGTTAATGCCACATCATGGGCTCATTAGTTGATACTTGCTAGATTATTGTGATGATTCAATAGCATTATGGCATCTGGTGTACTTAAAAGGGTTGGTGCTTGGTAATTAAGACTAGAATTAGGATAGGTTCCAGTAGATTATGCATGCAGGTTAGTGAGTCCATTATTTTTTTCATTACATTTGCTTCTGGACATCTTACAGAAACAAGTCCAATTTCCCACAATGAGTAAAAGAAGCCAACGTAACAAGAAGATTGACAGATTTAGAAAGAATAAAAAATACCTGGTGACAAGGATTGCACCAAAAGAAGAATATGCCAAGAATTAAACTGCATGATATGTCAAGAAAGTTCTCACAAAGCGACGCATCTTGATAGACTTACGAATGATTAAAGCTTTGGGCGAAGTCCGGGGAACATGATTGGCATGACTCTCTGATTTAAAGCATCTCATGTCTGGGTATTTTTTGCAGTGGCGGTTGAATTTTTGAAATTGTGATTTTCTTGCTTTATACTCCTTGAACAGTCAAATTCCAATTGAGTTTGCTCTTTTTTCATTTGAGTATGCTCAAAGTTTTGTTAGTTTTCCTTTTTTGGGCTTGCTCACAAGATGTTTGAAAAAATGATCGACATGGATTGATTTCTTGGTTTTATGTGGATAATGGGTTGTATGATTTTTGCATAATTCATTCCTTGGATTTTGATTTTTTTTTCAAACTAATTTTTAATTTAGTCAATTATTGTAAACTCCTTTTGGTTCAATACCATTTCAGCCTACGTTTTTTTGTCCGTTGTGTTATTACTTCACCAATATCCATTTTTATTCTTGCTTCTTAGCACCAATGTCCATTTGTTGATTATTTTGTGTTCAAATTCAATATTCGATTTTTTTAGTTGCACCGTGCCTTCAGGCACGGGTTATCCCTAGTTGTGTTATATCTTTACATGTTATTCCTTTTTTTATTACATTTTCATGGTGAATTATTTTAATTTTATTCAAAATACAACTTGGATGAAGACGCAATACTATATTTGTGTAGATATGGTCATGACACATACGTAACGAGGTTGGAAGGTAATTTCAGCTATGCTACAGTTTTAGATGGACTAATCAACACGTGGGAAGAATAAAATCGTGAATCTGTGTCGCTATATTATGGTATACCTAGACACCCAAATTGTTTGTTGCAAAATGATATTGACTTGAAGAATATGTTTGGTATTGTTTGTGCATTATGTCTTACTTCTGTTGATATATCAGTGTCACTAATTGGGAACGATTCTGATAGTGAAGTGATACAAAATGTGTCATTAGATTTTGTGGGTGATATCGGATATTACACATAGAATGATTTATTGTCTACATTTTGTTCTCATAATGAAAGAGTGCTACTGTCAGCTAGATGGTCTACAAAAATTAAGTCTGTGGTGCATAAATTTGATGGGGGTGTAAGACAATTTCGCAATGCACTATGTAAATATTCTATTAAGGTTGATTTAAAGTTTACATATGTGAAGAATGACAACTCTGTTGAATGAGCTTCGAAATATGATCATGGATGTAAATGACATGTTCACGCTTCAATACAGAGGGATAGTGGTTACTTTTACATCGAACACACTTGCGAAACTGCTATACGTACGAAACATAGCAACCGTATGTCTTCAAGTCTAGGTGTTGACCTTATTGTTGATAGTGTTTGTGAGGAGCCTTCAAAATGTGTTGTGGAAGTAATGACTCATTTCCATACAAGTTATGGGCTATTAATCTCTTATGATAGTACATGGCTTGGTGTCAAGAAAGTTAGAGGTTTGATATTTGGTGATCATTCATTATCTTATCACCAGCTAGGATGATACATACAGTGTATCAACAATACGAATCCTGATAGCCATATTAAAATTGATTGTGCTGGTGATAGCAAGCATTTTAAAAGGTTGTTTCTTTCTAAGCTTATATTAATGGATTTAATTACTTTCGTCGCATGTTATTTCTCGAAGGCACATTTTTTAAGGTCGGGTTTAAAGGAAACATCTTATCAACTACTACAAAATATGGAAACCAGGGTAAAAAAAAAAAATCCCCCTGCTATGGAAGCTTGACTCTCATGTCACCGCCTCAACTGGGCCTATGCGCCTATAAATTGTAAACCTCCCTACACATGGAAACATATCTCACAAACTACACTTGAGCGTATTCTTGCTCTCTCTGTCTGTCTGTCTGTCTCACTTTCTCTCCTACTACATTGTACTTTATCATTAATATAGTTCTCCGACCATTGTTGTCGCCTTCAGTGGTTAGGTCTCCCAGACCCAATCACCCAATATTTGTCTCTTATTATTGATTGCTTCATTAATTGCTTTACACTAAATACTCGACTAATTTGATCGTGCATAATTAACTTTGTGCATCATCAGAGTTGACCGTATTGGGTTATTGAATTTGGGGACAAAGATTAAAGTGATGGGATATAGTGATTAAAATGGTGATCTTCTAGTGTAGTTGTCGGCTTTGTACATCAATAGTGGCAGTGCACTGGTGGCAGCAAGGTTGTTTTTGATTTTTTTTGATTATTTGTTATTTGGTTTGGTTGAGGATTCGTTGAATGGAAGTGGGTGGTCTCTTAAGACTAGAGAAGAATAATGTGGTGGAATAGCCCGAGAAGAAGGGGATCAAGATCATTTTAATGCAGTTATTAAAAGAGTTAAATAATGCATTTTAGTCCAATAACCATATGTGGGTTATGCGATATTTTTAATCCAGATGGAGGTTGTGTAAATGAAGTAAAAACACGAGGTGGTAAAGGGAAGTTTTCCCATAAAAGCTACCAAAATATCGCATATTGTACCACAAAAGATTTTAAAATTTTCAATTTGCACTCTAAAAGTTAATTTTTTTCAAATTGCACCCACAATAATACAAATCAGTTGCAATCCAACCCAATTGGTAACTTCGTCCAACTTGTCGTCCTTTTTTGTCCCACTTGTTTTGCATGTGTAGTCAGGAAGTGGCTGACTGGTAAAACACCACATTTGGTTGTTAATACCAACCCATCAGTGTTGCTCCTATTCAAGGGTTGGTGGGTTGGTTTTGACGCCCAAATATGCTGTTTTAGAGTATCTTCAATTACGCTCAGTAAAATAGCTACTCAAAATATATTTAAATATTGTATTATATAATTTAGCTATCCACTTTTTAAAATTCACTCCAACCACGCTCTCTATTTTAGTTAACTACTACACTCAACTTTTACTAACTTTCAATAATTTAAAAGAAATAAAATATATATAGAGAGAGAGATAGAGAGAAAAAAAGGTAGAGAGAGAATTTAGAGAGCTCAAATGGCTCACCACATTTGGTGAGCCATTTGGGTTAACTAGGAAATAGAGAGTGGAATAGAGAGTGAGTTTGAGAGAATTTTTTGTGTTTGACTAGTTAAAATAGCTAAAAAAGAAGAAATAAAGAGAGTTGGAGATGCTCTTACCAATTAGTTCCTTCCTGCATATGCAAGCCATGTGGGACAAAAAGGGACTACAAGTTGGATGGAGTTACTAATTGAGCTGGATTACAACTGATTTGTATTATTGGGGTTTAATTTAAAAAAAAATTGAAAAAATTTAACGTTTAGGGTACAAATTGAGAATTTTGGAATCTTTAGGGATACAATGTGCGATTTTCCCAAAAAACTGCCGCGTGGCCACTGGCGCCATGAACAGCTAGCTTCCTTGCAAGTGACGTTACTCCAAAATTCCCAAAAGGATAAGGATGTTCCCAAAAGGAATATCGCTTTTTTAGTAACACCGCTCCCAAACGGTACGGTGCGTTTAATCTCTCTCTCTCTCTCTCTCTTCCATTCTCCAACTCTCCATCATTCTCATTCGCCACAAAAAAAAAAAAAAAAAAAAACTCCATCATTCCCAACCGCCAAGCAGATGTGATCGAGCGCTCCTTCGCGTCAACCCTCCCTCCCTCTCTCTCTCCACAACCAACCGATCTGAAGCCCCCCAAACTCTCTCTTGCCCCTCCCCGTGTGTTCGTGTTTTTGTGAGTGTGTGTGTGCGCGTCTGGAATCGCATCTTTAGGGTTCAGTTTGCCTTCGTCTTCGCGTTTTGTTGGATCTACCGCCCGTTTTCTGGCGTTTCAATAATTGATCAACTCAATTCTCCTTGTTCGGACGGTGGTGAATGTGGTTATTCACTGCGATCTAGGGTTTCTGTAGTTGACCCTGTTTGAATTTCGCATACAAATTTCGATTCCGTTTTGGTCTGATTTAGCCTGAGCCGAACGATCATTCTTCTTGCATTAGGGTTTTGGGTTTCATTCAATTAAGCTAGTCGTTATTGAATTTGATTTTCTGTCTGTGTGCGCGCGTGTCGTCTGATTTGTTTGATTTAGGGTTAGTCTTGGGGTTCTTCTACTGTTGATTATGGTGGGATCAGAGAGTTTGTGTGATTCGCCATTGCGTCAGCAACCGCCGGCGCTGAAGCCAAAGCAATATGGAGTCACCAAGCCGATATCTCTTGCGGGGCCTACGGAGGCTGATATTCAAAGAAGCAAGGAGTTGGAGAAGGTATGTTTATCGGTATATTGTTTGAAAATTTTGGTTGTTTGTCCTAATGTTTATGTTTATTCTGAGATTTGTTTTTGTGTACCCTAGTGTTTGTCAGACGCTGGACTATATGAAAGCCCGGATGAAGTTTCCAAGAGGGAAGATGTCCTTGGTCGTATTAAGCAGGTACCTGATTTTTGAAACTTCTCAGTAGTTTCCATTTTGGCTTGCATCTATTTATTGTACTGAATTTAGAGTCTTAACTCCCAAACTAAGGTTTGTTAATTTAGATTGGAATTGTCTCGCCGTGGGTGAAATTGCAGATTATTTACCATTAGTACGTAGACTATATCATGACATGAACATAGGAATTGTGAAGTTTTCGATCAG
The DNA here is from genome assembly GCA_023539305.1 of Ilex asprella. Taxonomy (NCBI): domain Eukaryota; kingdom Viridiplantae; phylum Streptophyta; class Magnoliopsida; order Aquifoliales; family Aquifoliaceae; genus Ilex; species Ilex asprella. The sequence goes on from CM042202.1 coordinate 14,201,314, forward strand.
TTTATCCTGATTATTAGCTCAATATACATTTGTTTTGTGTGTATACACATATATAAGGCCTGCACTGAAGAAACACCTTGTGGGGTCTACTTTATTTTTCTTATCCCTACATCACTTACGCATATCAGCATGGCTATATTGGTATATGTAGAGCAGTTGGGTAGTTGATATATTGTGAATCTGTGATCCTCTGATGACATGGTCTTTAGATTTTGGAGTTTCAAGGTTAGGGAAGGAACCAGGTATTGTAGGAACTTGGAATTTTCTGGTAACCTAAATGACACAGGGATGCGATTTTGGAATGCAAGCATAACTGTAAGCAATTCTAGAAAAATAACGGACATTAAACTTTGTGAAGTGAACCTAAAGGTTGTTACATTAAACAACTCCATTAATCTTAATTGACCAAAAACTGATGATAAAATTTTCATCGTTCAGGTATTCGAATGAACTAACCATCTAGAATTTTATATTTACAACCAAATAAAATAAAGATGTTCAAGTTGGTCTCTTAATTTCACTTATAGATGGGTAAAATATTAAATATGTGAGTGAGTTAAGACATTTTATAAGAGGGTCTGGTTCACTAAAGAACATACTGGATAAGGCAACCATTGCGAGGTTGAAATTACATTTTTTTCTTTGATGAACTCCCATATTTTTGTTTTAAAAATATTTATTTTACTTCTCGATTTATTTACTTCAACAACCTATTTTAAAGAACAAAAACGATATATATAGCCCCAAAGTACTCTGATGTATCCAAAACGTCGTCTTGCCATATCCTAAACGTTTATCAACGTCATTTCAATGTATCCCCAACTTTTTCTAAACTTATCTGAAATTCAACTTATTTTTAAAGTATCTTAGGCGGCGGGATGGCCGTTGTGTTGTTGATCAACATTTCATGCCCTTTGACCATATTGTTGTACAGCGGGATGGCCTTTGTGTTGTGTTAGACAGGCAGCTGTATCATGTATCGTGCCTGTGTAATGGCAAGATGGGCTTTGTCTTAACCCAAATGCAAGTTGTTCAAGTGTTGAAATCACAATTTTGGCTTGTGTATGAAATGATCATACAAAACATTGTTTAACGAAAAAGAAGAAATGGTAATTTTGGTGTTGGTACCATTTCAAATTATTGACTAATCAGATTGAGTTTCAGTTGTAACTGACATGCTAACCCGATGAAACTCAATACAACATATTGACAACCTAGATCTTAGAGAGAGGGAAGAATGACCTGAGAACAGAAGTAAGAAATATATCATGGCCCTATCATTTAGAAACTGAATGAAAGTCCTGCAACCTAAGAATCAAACAAAAAAGAAGAAATGGTAATTTTGGTGTTGGTCCCATTTCAAATCATTGACTAATCTGGATGAGTTGAGTTATAACTGACATGGTAATCAGATGAAATTCAATGCTACAAGTTGACAGCCTAGATCTGAGAAAGAGGGAAGAATGACCTGAGAACAGAAGTAGGAAATATACATGGCCCTATCATTTAGAAACCGAATGAAAGTCCTGCAACCTAAGAATCAGATGATGTCGATTGGAGAAAATAACATGCTGATTCTAAGTGAGGTTTGAAATTGTGGTTCGTGAAACAAAATAAGAAGATAGAGAAAAGCACGAATCCAATTGAACCGTTTTCATGACTTTTGGCCTAAGTTTCTCCAGAGATGCATTTGAACAGGGATGTACTAAAAAGGTTAAATTAACTCAACCTTAGTGTGTTTAGTGGGTTCACTCATAAAAGAAAGTGAAATGACTGAATCCTCCCCCGAATCTGCTCCATGGTGGCGGTTGGGTCGAATGAGAGAAAGAGATGGGAAAGGAAAGTTCCAAAAACAGAGGATGAGAATCAAATCATAGCGTTAAATGGGTATGGGTATGCTAGAATATTAGAAGGGGAATATTTTCTTTCCATGTGTGACATAATTTTTTTTGATTGTTTGAGCTGTGTGTACGTCACATACATATTCTTCACACCTTTGAATTTTGCCTCTAATATGATACTTATTTTTATTTTTATGAATTTTTTATTCAATCCAGTCATTTTCAGGTTTTATGATTCATTATTCTCTGTTTTTGGTTCATTTTGAGCTTTTGGTAACTTTGTTTCATTGTATTTTAGATTGTGAAAGATTGGGTGAAGGAGCTTACTCGCTTGAGAGGGTACACAGACCAAATGGTGGAGGATGCCAATGCTGTTTTGTTTACTTTTGGTTCTTATCGACTTGGAGTAAGCAACTTTTATTTTGTCATTACTCTTTACTGCACTGGTGCTTCCCCCCCCCCCCCCCCACCCAATTTTTGTTTCAATTGAATGAGCTTGCTATTTGGTAAAATTGATTTCTAATTCCAAATACAAGTATAATACCTTGTGTAGTAGTACAAGGTTCAATATGATACTGAGTGGAGATTGGATGAAAAGCCATGCATGTTTTAAAGCAATTGTTTAAAAAATGTGTGTATATTGATAATTATTAAACAATTTTAACATTCTGCACAATTAAACTTCACATCTCCAGAATGCTAAAGAAAAAAGGAGTTGCCATACTCCGTTTTGGTCTAGGAAACACTAATACTTCCTAAAGGGTGCCGTGGCAGTGTCGAAAATGCGTCGGACACAGCTAGAAATATCCTGAATAGTGGACTTAGTCGGCAAGGACATGACCAGGATTTTATTGTTAACTACTAAGAGGAGTGTGATTTCTTTAATTATTTTTGTGTTTATTGTTATGTAACTTATATACTATGAATGTTAATGGATGTTTGATGATAACGGTGGATGTTTATTTTGTTCTATTTCAATTTTAATCCAAAAAATTAATATTTTCTAGGTCTTATTATTTTGTTATAAAGTATACTTTGTTTCGAATATATTATAATTCTTTTATTATCTAAAAAGTATATATATTATTTTAATTAGCCGTACCCTTACCGTATCCGTATCCTATATTTTTTAACTTTTCCGTATCCGTGTTTCATAGGTTTTAGCATATGAGTTAGGTCTCCCCTATTGTTTCTATTCCTGGTGTGACAATTCTCAATGAGTGACATGGTTTCTGGAAAATTTGCTCAAGTAATTGGCATGCCTAGGATTCAGCCTGTATTAGAGGTTCTATCTTTCTCTTTAGCATCATAGAGAATATTTATCTGTTCTATGAAGTGTACTCCACTACTCCTTGGTTGGGTTGGAGGATGATTAACTACACTACGATGGGCAGGCTGGAGGGTGATTAGGCAGGAGGTAAATGGTTTAATGGTTGGTGGATGACAATAGAAGTTTGGCAGGAGTTGTATTTGGCACGAAAAAAGGCAAAAGTGAGTTTAATGGGTTTGTGTTTTAGAATCAGTTTCCCAACTTTTTTCTCTTCGTTTAGTTGTTGCCTGAGTATAACCTGTCTCAAGTTTGAATCTTCCATTTTTGTCAGAACTCTCGATCTGTAAATATATTTTCCTCTTTTGTTCATCTAAGTTTTTGGCCATTTTGCTCCTGTGAGTTTTATATGGCGGCATGTAGTTTGAAAATCCTCTTTGGTTTCTATTTTTTTTAAAATGCTATTATATGTTGTTTGTTGGATAAATGGATCAGGAATTTAGTAAAGAAAAAACATAGGAAAAATACCCTAAAAAGGAGAAAATAAAGGTAAAATAAAGGCGCCCTCTTGGGAAAGGCAACCCTCAAACTTTCTGTGGATTTGGTCCAAAGTGAAGCCATAAAAACCAATCGTTCTCACACTTACTCAGAAGAAAGAGAACAATTTATATTTATTCTAGCATTTCTCTCCATTCAAATACACCAAAGAGTTGCTATAAACACACAATGCCATAGTACTTTAGCTTTTGTTTTCCTTCCAAAACTCCAATACTTAATCTGCAACATTTGTTTTAGATGGGCGAACCCCAGGACTCATCAATCAAGTTAAATAATGTATTCCATCTTGGGTCTTAGTGATTACAACTGATTAGGGGTCGTTGACCTAGGGTTTCAATCTTGTATTGGGAATTTGATTGGATTGTTATGTTTCTAGCGTGTGTGGTGGTGTGAACCTAAATGTATGTTGCTCTGCTTCTTCTAATGTAATTGTGATCTAGTACAAAGTTTTGTGATTCAAAATCTCTTCCTCCTACTTGTCCACCCTTCTAGCTCTCAGCTACATGTTAGTCCTGTAGTTCTGAATCGTCTTCCTCCATCTATATCAACTCGTTTAGCGCCCATCCAGAGTATCTATATTACTTAAGTAAGTCAATTCTCCTATTTTATTACCTAAAGTAATATTCCTTGCAGTATGAATGAAGCCTATGCCCTATTAAATGGTTTTACTGTTTTAATATTTGCCTAGTCCTTGCACCTTTTTTATTGTTCTTTTGGCTTTACTTCTTAACGCGATTGTAAACTCAATATGCTATCTATTTTTCTTATTTTGAGATTTTTCTTTACTTCTTCACTTGATGGTAAACTTCGTATGCTCTATTATCCATTATTTCGATATGAATATTATTTTTTTATTCACCAGCTCTGTAGAACTTTAATTTGTTAGTCTTCTCATGGTATTAGCCATGCAATTTTTTTACTTTCTATGACCTTTTTTGACTTGATGTTTTGAGTCTCATCATTATATTTTCTTCATCAATATAAGCTTATTATTTTGCTAGGTACATGGTCCTGGAGCTGACATAGACACCTTATGTGTTGGGCCATCATATGTGAATCGGGAGGTAATTTATGGGTTAAGATGTTATGTTATAGTTTTTCATTTGCATCTGCAGCTAACAGTGGACTCTCATTATCAGGAAGACTTTTTCTTCATACTGCATGATATATTGGCAAAGATGGATGAAATTACTGAACTTCAACCTGTTCCAGATGCTCATGTCCCAGTTATGAAATTCAAGTTTGATGGAATTTCAATAGATCTCCTTTATGCAAGTATTTCTCTTTTGGTCGTCCCAGATGTAAGTGTTAATCAAATAGTATTAATTGATAATTTAAAGATCATTTCGCGCTGGCAGCTCTCATCAGGGTTGCTTTTTGATGGGGGCATAAGTCATAACCCTTCAAAATTCGTTATCTGTAGTTTTACTTTCTTCGTTTCATTCTGTCTTTTGTTTGTTAGTTTAGAATTTGAAATGTAATGTTTACATTGATTATAGAACTCTCTATATAGTATTTCTTAATACTAAATTGTTTCTTGTTTCTTATTTGTTATACCTGGCTTTTACTCCATGAGGTTGTGCAGCCCTGGGGGGGCCTAGGCTGGGGTTTTTAACTTCTTTGTCCTCATTGATACAACAAAAAGGAAAAAAAAAAAAAGGCAGAAAACAAGAAGATCAACATTTGCTTTCTTTTTTGTAAAATCTCAGCTCACTTGAACTATGATTTGAATCTAAATATATGTTTTCAGCTGTGCGCATGGGGAAGAACAAATCTTGCTTACATCTTATCTATAATTTTCTTTGTCAGTTAGACAGTATGCTTATACCTGAGTTGAAATGGGAATGAATTTTGTACTAGCACAGTATGAGCCAATACGATACCAAAATTAATTGAGCTACCACCACAAGATAAAAGCACTTGGCTCTTAACTTCTAATGCCTCTAGTTCAATTTGATGTTTGTGGCATCAATTCAAACTTGTCATGTTGTGGTAGCACCCATCGGTTAATTCTTTGTGACCATGTTCACTCATATGCTATTGTTCACATTGGCTTCATCATCTGTTGCAGCACATACAGTTTTCAAGTATTACATTTTTCTCATAGTTCCACGTGGTCACTGGCTTATCCACAGGACTTGGATATCTCCCATTTGTCCATATTGTATGATGTTGATGAGCCAACTGTTCGGAGTCTTAATGGATGCAGGGTGGCAGATCAAATTCTTAAGCTTGTTCCAAACTTTGAGGTGATTATTTTAAATGCACCCTGGTCATTTAGTGATCTTTTATGCTCTTGAATGTATTTATTTGTTTTTTCTCTTCCGCTTTCTAATGTCCAAATTTGTCTTCATAAATTATAGCATTTCCAAATGACACTCCGGTGTTTAAAGTTTTGGGCTAAAAGGCGTGGCGTGTATTCAAATGTGAGTTGGCCTTGTACAACAGCTTATTTCTGTTTTTCGGTTCTTGCTTTATTTTTTTTGTCCTCAATATTTGTCCATGTTTTTTGGGAGCACTGTTTTTTTCCTTAGGTAACTGGATTTCTTGGCGGTGTGAACTGGGCTCTCCTTGTAGCTCGCATGTGTCAGCTTTATCCCAATGCAGTTCCCAGTATGCTGGTTTCTCGATTTTTTAGGGTTTATACACAGTGGCGATGGCCAAATCCAGTGATGCTTTGTGCAATAGACGAGGATGAACTAGGATTTTCCATATGGGATCCTCGTAGAAATCCTCGGGACCGAACTCATCATATGCCAATTATAACACCTGCCTATCCTTGCATGAATTCTAGCTACAATGTGTCAACAAGTACGCTCCGAGTTATGATGGAGCAGTTCCAGTTTGGAAACAAGATCTGCGAGGTAAGAAAATGCAGAGTTTCCTTCCTTCTGGTATTGTATTATGGCTACAGTCTAATTCCCTCTACTGTTGTTCTTGTCCACATATAGGAGATTGAACTGAATAAAGCCCAGTGGAGCGATTTGTTTGAGCCATATATGTTCTTTGAAAGCTATAAGAACTATCTGCAGGTTGACATAGTTGCAGCTGATGCTGATGACTTGCGTGCTTGGAAAGGCTGGGTTGAATCCCGGCTAAGGCAGCTGACACTTATGGTAGTATCTATACTTTGACTTGTAATGGTGTTGGAGGCTTTGGTTAACATTAAGTTGCGAGTCTGTCCATATGGATTTTTCCGAGATGAAATATGAAGCAAAATTTCCTCTATTCTGATATACACTTTCTGTTTTGATTTTTGCAGATAGAGCGGGATACATATGGGAAGTTGCAGTGCCATCCTTATCCCCATGATTATGTCGATAATTTGAAGCATTGTTCCCATTGTGCCTTTTTTATGGGTTTGCAGAGGAAACAAGGAGAGATAATTCAAGAAGGTCAGCAGTTTGACATACGTGGGACGGTCGATGAGTTTAGGCATCAGATAAATATGTATTTGTTCTGGAAACCTGGGATGGAAATATATGTTTCTCATGTTCATAGGAAGCATATCCCTTCTTATGTGTTCCCAGAGGGTTATAAACGTATCCGACCACCGAGGCTCACAAGCCAGCCTCATGCTGAAAGAGCATCTCGTGAAGATGGTGAGCTTTGCAGGTCTGGATCTGGTGAAAGACGCCTAAAGAGGAAAAAAGAGCTTGATGGGGCAGAGTTGAAGCAAGATAGTCCAGAGAAACGGCAATTAACTAGCCCTCAGAGGCGGGATTCAGTCTCCCCAGAAATTGTTAGTCATTGGAGTAGTGGCAGTACATTGAGGGAGTGTTCAGCATCAGGTTTTGTGAGAACTAACGAGAGTGGAGAAGTGAATGGAAGATGCCAGGTTGGTATGGGCCGAGCCGGGGATGTGGTTGTGAATGTCTTGGAGAATACGATGACTCAACCTACTACCAGGAAGGAGGTGCCAAAGGTTGAATGTGATGAGGTTAATGTGGAGTCAGCTAAACCTGTTCAACGGATGCTATGCGCGGAAAATACTGATGCTGGATGCGTCCCAAGTTCCAGTGTTCTCACAAACCTTACAGGTGAAGTTAGTTCCTTCGAGGATTTTGGACCTGAGTCGCTGACAGGTAGCACAGAGGGGAACCCAGGCAGCTCTGTAGGCAGTAACAACCAGGGATCTTCACAGGGCGATTCATGTGAAGCTGATTCTGAGCTGCTACCAGGTAATGGACGTGACAAGGATGGCAAAGACTTCAAAGACGGATTGCAGGAAGAGTTAGAGGTTTCAGATTTGAGTTCTTTCTTCCCCCTAATTTGCTTCGTTTACTTATGCTTTCCAGTTTACTTTTTGTTTCACTTTACTCACTCTCCTTGTTTACTTTCTGCTTTGCTTGAATTGGGATTTCTGGTACGAAATAGTCATTGTCAGCGACAGAAAAGGACCTTTAGTCTAAAATTTAGAAGTCACTAAATTGTGTAGTGCTATTTTGATGGCTTTTGTTGCACGTAGGCAAATGCTGCACTTGGAATGGCGCTGAAGTCTAGGGTTGGAATTGACACAGACCCTGTGCAGAAGACAGTGATAAGGCAAGTCCACAGAAATTCTGAATATTGTGTCCTGGAAATTTTCATGCTATTTTGTCTTTATACTGCTCTTTTTCTTTTTGTGCCTCTTTTTCTGTAGCAGGTTGAGTCTTACATCGATGGCGTGAAAGATCAGAAGTTGAAGCCTTGAAAGTTGTCATGTTGGACCAGAGAGAGACAGAAAGCCAGCAGTTCCGGTAAGTACTTTGTTAATTGCTGGCTTTCATTTCTTTCTTATTCTCCAGGAATGTTCTTTAGTTCATCTTGCGGCTGGGAAATGAAGCGGCGATCATTGGGAGAGCTCTGTGGGGTTTTATCTTTCTGTGTTTATATATTTTTTTAAAAATATGGTATCATGCTGGGCTGCGGCCGTAGTTTGCTTCTTCCAATCTTCTTGATAGAGATTGAGGATGCTTCTAGACTAGGCAGTCAGTATCATTAGGTTGGTGGTCTCTTTTCTTGGAGGTTGTGGGATTTTTTTTTTTTTTAATGAGTTGGGTGGGGGTATTAATTAATTATACATCAGTAGGGAGTGGGTTGTGTTGACTCAGGCTTGTGCCTCAACATCTTTGTACCATAAATTAACTTACTCTTGACCTCTTGAATCATTGAAATTACATATTATCAGCCCTCTCTCTCTCTCTTCAAAATCGGTTTTCTTATGATGTGAGTTAGTGGTGGATATATCAAGAGGTGAATATCTTTGTATGATGTTTGGTGGACTGACCAAATATTCTGTGATGTTTACTCCTCCGCATATTGCATAGGATTGATTTCCATGGCTGTTGTAATTGAGAAGTCAAGGTGTTGACATCTCATATGGTTCATGTGGCTGGCAAGTTGTTGGTCCACCTGGTCAGATTGGACGGAGATGTATAACTGTTCTATACTTCTAGGACTTGACTATGATACCCGCCCAAAAAAAATTATATAGTACTTTTAAATTTTAATTAAAAAATAAGTGTTTTTATAATTTTTGTGGATCATTTTATAACAAAAAAAATTATAATTTTTGTGGGTGATTTATCATTTTTGTGGTAGTTTTTATTATTTTTGTGGTACTTGTGATTGATCAATAACATTTTTAAGAACGATTACAAGTATCACAAAAGTGATAAGAATATTCTCAAAATGATTAAAAAAAAGTGAACTAATGGTACATTATCCATTTTTTTTTATTATTTTGGTGTTATACGCTTGCCCATGCTCTTTTTCTGGGGTTCAGAGACTTTTCCGAAAAAAAAAATTCGGTAAAAAAAAATCATCAATTGTTGTTGTATAACTGTTGTGATAAGTATTTTTATCATTTTTTTCACTACCATAAAAACAATAAAAATATTCATAACTATAACAAATTGTGGTATGCTATCAATTTTTTATTTTTTTTTTCGTAGGCAAGTCTAAGAAAATTGAAAGAGAAATGAATCTCACTTCCCTCATAACTAGACTTATTGATGATGCGATGGTTGACCCGTCTATATCACATACACATTAACTTGTCTTCTGAGCCCCATGTATGCGAAATGAACGATCTAGTGTTTGTTTATTTTTTTTTTTTTTTAAGTACTAAGGTATGATTAGATTCGAATCTATGATTTTAAAATTCAATAAAGTGGTGGCCATTAAAAAATCGGTGGATTTTGAACCCCCAATTTTAAGGTTTAATAAGACAATAATGATCTATAATATAAAATAGGATAAATTTCAATAACTTCGTCCAATGACGATGTCAAATAGATTCATTCAACAACTAGCAATATCTTTTTTAAAATCATTCACATTGAATTTTTCTCTTCAAATTATCACTTTTCACTTATGTTGCATTGTGCTTTCAGGTAAGAGTTATCCTCTAATTTTTTATATTTTTGATTCAACAGTTAGAGGTGTTCGGATCAATTTAGGTGTATTTTTATTAATTTTCTTCTCAATTTAATTAAAGATAAGTCTTACGATAAAAGTAAAGTATTTACGAGGATAACCTGATCCGAAACTTCTTGAGACGGCAATGATGGTTAAACTAACCGCTAATTTGGAAGGATGTAGTTCATATAACGGAAAATCCGAAAGTCCAATCACACCCTAATTCTTCTCCTCTTCCTGCGAAGATTAACAAACAATCAAAACATTCAAATCCAAACATATCTCCGACTTCGTTTTCTCTCTCTCTCTCTCTCTCTCTCATACTTAGGGTTTCTTAATCGACAACTATGAACTAAATTGTTCATAGGATTTGCATTGCCTGATTAGCATCTTAAAAGTAATATCTTTTTATTTTGAGGTATCCGATTTGTTCTGTCGATTGCATACGATAATGGGGAAGGTGGCAGTGTCAGCGGCGGTCATAGGCGGTGCTGCGGTGTGTGCGGCGGTCGTGCTGATCGTGCGCCATCGCATGCGGAGCTCTAGCAAGTGGGCCCGGGTTGTGGCTATTCTGAAGGAATTTGAGGAGAAGTGTGGGACCCCTACTTCGAAGCTGATGCAGGTGGCCGATGCAATGACGGTGGAGATGCACGCCGGTCTCGCCTCCGAAGGTGGCAGCAAGCTCAAGATGCTCATCAGTTACGTCGACAACCTTCCCACGGGGTGAATTTCTCTCTCTCTCTCTCTCGATATATAGTATGTATTTGTATATTTGACACATGCACTTGATGTGCATTGCGTTTCATAAGTTGAATTTGTTGCATTTGGAGAGTGGGTGGCGAGAATTTTTTGATAATGACAAATGCTGCCAATTCACTGTTGACTGACTTCTGTATATTGTATATTTTACGGCACAATTGTTTGGATCCTCGAAATTATAGGCCTTTTAAATTAAGGAATAAAATTTGCATGGGTTATGGGTTGAATTATCACAAGTTCACTGTTTTTATGGTCAAATTTGTCCTTACATTTGCCCCTAAGTTGTTTAGAATTCCTAGTGTTCCAATTCTGAATAATTCTTAAATTCTAAATTTGTTAGAGTGATCTGATTGTCAGAATTTGTTCTATAAAGCTTGGCCTTTTCCCTTTCGGGCATTCTCATAATTCAGAGGTGGCAGTTTTTTCTCAATATCTAAAGGTTTTCAATTTGCTTATTATAGGCTTGGAAAGATTCCTTTCACTAACTCTCTCTTCTCTTTTCCTATATTTTTTTCACATCCTTATATGTGCAACCAACTTATTTCAAAGGAATAATTCTACATAACTGTAGCACTACCAGTTATTTATGGGGTGATACCATATTCTATTTTCAGGCCAAAATTAAAGATGTCATATCTCTGTTGTTGGCCTTGTGAACCTTGGTCTGGGCATGTATACAAATTACATCCATGCGGCCATATCTGCTGACATTGGCAACACTACAACTAATGATATGCATCTAGTTACTCATTCACTATAAGGCTTACAACTGGATATTTTGTATTATTGTATACTGCAAATAAGCACATTGATTGTCGCAGTTGCAGACCGCTTGTTGGGCCAAAGGTCAACGTATTGTGGCTATGAGTAGGACAGTAGGTCGGTAGTAACAGGGTTGGATCTATTGAAAATACCACTAAAAATGAATCTCTCTGCTTCGATTCCACCCCTACTTCAATTGAAGCTCCTCCTCTTCCTCCTCTAGGAACTGGTTGTACGAAATTTAGCCTTTCTCTCTACCCTTTGTGCTGAAATATGAGGTTATAATTAGTGTTTGGGGAATTCTCCAAATCCATATATTGCCAAAATATGCCCCTATGGGACAGCCAGGTGGCATATGGGTCACCAACTAGCCATATGGGCCAAAAAGAAAAAGGAGAAGCCAATATATAATTCTAACATATAGAATCAATTTTAGGTTTTGCTTTGTTCGACACCAATAAATGCTTACTTCCTAGAAATTCACTTAGCAGACAGCATTTAAGGAAATAGCTATTTCAAAAGAAACAGTCATGTCAAAGTGCCCAAAAACAACATATCTCAGAGAAAGGCATTTTGAAGGATTTTTAAATATCGTGAATGTTCACTGTTTTCATAACATATATTTATTTAAGGATGGTTGCAATTGAAATTTTAATCTGTTTTGTTTTTCCCTTTCCAGTGACGAGGAAGGAGTGTTTTATGCATTGGACCTTGGTGGAACAAACTTCCGAGTGTTACGGGTACAATTGGGAGGGAAGGATGGTGGTATAGTTGATCAAGAATTTTCTGAGGTGTCAATTCCTCCTCATTTGATGGTTGGGACTTCAGATGTAAGTGTCTGTTCTCTTGAGTCTATTATCCTTCCTGATTGTACCATTCTGTTTGGATGATCTCTGAATGCTCAAGATTAATGTGTTGTCAGGCACTTTTTGACTATATTGCAGCAGAACTTGCAAAATTTGTTGCCCAAGAAGGTCAAAAATTTCATCTTCCTCCTGGTAGGCAAAGGGAACTTGGTTTCACCTTCTCTTTCCCTGTGATGCAAACATCAATATCTTCCGGGACTCTAATTAGATGGACAAAAGGATTCTCCATTGATGACACGGTTAATTCTGATTGCTTGTGCCCCCTTTATATTCTCTGATTTAATTTATTCCTTTGATTATGCTATAGATCATCATCAACTTGAAGTACATAGAACTCTACATTTCTCCGGTCAGATCTCTTTCATTCTCTATATCATCATGGAAAATCTTTTAGTCTGAATGCAATCTCTCTCTAAACATGTTATCATTCATGAAGGAATCCACTTCTTGTACAGGGAATTGTTATGCAGGCATATAATCGCGTTCTTGTCAACTTTTGGCTGGTTTGAACCATCAGTTGGAACTGCAATTCACAGTGTAGCTGACCATGAAACGTTAGATATAAATATGAGGAGGATCATGGATTTTGAATGTAAAGTAATGGTTTGCTTTCAATGAAGTGGGATTAATTTTCTAATTCATGAAAGCTTGAAACTGAACGTTTCTGAAAACAAATAGGAAGGAAACTGGAAGCTCAAATTTTAATATATCAGCTGAGATATTTGTTGGTTGGCCCAATTCCTTGGAATTGTTTTGAGTTTCATTCTGTATCCTAATGCATACATGGACTCCTATAGTACTCAATTGGGATGTTTTGATGCCCATAGCTGGGATTCCCTTGGACTCAAAAGCTTGTTTTATACAGAACCATCTATCTTAATTCAGTACCTATATTATGCGTTAGGAAACTGTATTTGGTTAAATTATTGGCTGAAACTTAAAAGAGTTGACAAATAATAAGAATTATCGTGTCAAGACAATTACTTTCAAACACATTTCCAACCTATCAGCTTCACTATCAGTGCATAGTCATCTTTTGGCCACAGAATTTTAACTCGGGTTCTCAAGGCCTTCCACCATCTCCTTGCACACATATACGAGAAAATTAAGGAAATTACTCCTGCTGCGTAAAAATTGACATTTTTCCAATCAAAAGTTTACTTTCTGATCCATTTTAAATTTGAAATAAAAGCAACCGAGTATATGTTTTTGTTTTGAATAAAGTGACATTTCAAAATTTCATATCAAATTCAGAATCAGGAATTCTTTTAGTATCTAGAACTTAACTGATTTTTTTTCTGGAAGTCTTGAAAATTTTTGTCTTCTTTCCATCCGTCATTACAGCTTTGGCTATTATCTCCAGGATCAATATTTTCAATGCTCCTGTCTGTTTAACCTCTGCCAGTCAATCTCTATTTATGCCCTTAATGTGCCCTTCACCAAGAGTATTATGCACCATACATCTTAATTCTGGATCTTCTTGGCTCAAAATGTAATTTCATTTGCATAATGCGCCTCTGTCAATCCCAAATTGCTCCACTTGTATTTCGTTTCTCCTTTTTCAGTTTATGGTTAGAAAAATCCCTCATCAGTATCTACAGGTTGATGATCAGGCTGTGAGAGTACAGCGTGGTCAGGTTCGCAACTTTGGCAGCTCCATGCCCGAGAATGGAAAGTTAGCACTGATTCAATTAGAATTATGTCTACCTCAAAAAGGAGCAGATTTTTGACTGGGCTTTGAAAATAACAAATTGCTTCACAAGTTCCTTTGTGTTTTCGTTTCTCTGTTATAGGATTATACACCTAATCATTCTCCACGGCAAGCAATTTTGACACACTGAGTTTCCATGTTAGTGGCTCTGGGCCTCTGGCATAAAATGTCTGAGTTATATTTATGTTAATTGTATGTATTCTGTTCTCGAATTCTAGCATCCAAGGCTTCTTCAATTTCCATATTGGATTGTATCATTGACGAAAAACTATTTGTTGCATCAGCTGTTGCTTCATCAGAGGAAATGTGAAGCGAAATTAGAATGTGTATCCTGTGCATCAATTTTAAAAGTCTGCAGTCTGCACCTCTTATATCACCTGAAGGAACAATTAATTCCTATTGCCATCACATGAATTTGGGATGCTTATTTACTAATACAGTATTCCATTACTGATCCATCATTTGTCTTCTTCGTCTTAATTGCTGAATGAATAGGTTGGTCAAGATGTGGTAGCAGAACTGGCAAAAGCTTTGGAAAGACAAGGCGTTGATATGCACGTGTCAGTTTTGGTAAGTAAATGTGGTGTTGGCTATTCATGACTGACATTTCTGTCGATTTCAAGGAAGAAAGCAATCTTGTGTTGTCAATTGGTGTTTTTTTATTTTAAGAAATTTATCTGATATAAAGTACTTCTTTTGGTTTATATAAATTCAATCTGTAAGTTCTTCGTCAACGGTTTGTGCACTAGGTCAATGATACAATTGGAACACTAGCTGGAGGCAGGTACACAAACAAAGATGTTCTTATTGCTGTGATTATGGGTACTGGAACAAATGCAGCATATGTAGAACGTGCTCAAGCAATACCAAAATGGCATGGTCCTCCACCTAAATCTGGAGAGATGGTTAGCCCTTTTTGTGTGGCTGTAGATTCTCTTTAAATCTCTCTCTCTCTCTCTATACACCCACCGACAACAAAACTCCATTTGTCATGGGTTTAAGCATAAATTAAGGGTATCTCTATGGAATAGCGGCATGAGATGTGGAAGTGTGAATGAAAATTGCCATTTAATTTATGTTAAATTGTAGGTTATCAACATGGAGTGGGGTAATTTCAGGTCATCACATCTTCCCTTGACAGAGTATGATCATGCATTGGATGCTGAAAGTTTAAACCCCAGTGAACAGGTGATTGTTTATCTGTGCTTAAACGGTTTCACTTGTCTTTGTCTGTCCAAATGAATATGATTTTGTGCAACATCTGAAATCCTTGTATTGAATTTTTACAGATATTTGAAAAGTTAACGTCTGGTATGTATTTGGGAGAGATTGTTCGCAAAGTTCTATGCAAGTTGGCCGAAGAAGCTGCCTTATTTGGCGACATTGTTCCACCAAAACTAAGGATTTCCTTCATATTGAGGTAGTCCTTAACGACTTGCACTGCCTAGTTGCCGTTGCCTTCTAAAGGAATTCCTTTTGTTTGGTCGAGCTCATATATTATGTCACTTGTTTAATAATCATGATCTCCTGGTCTTTTACTTGTATTTCAGTGTGAATTCTAGACATATTAAATTTTCTCTTATGGAGTAAAGGGCTCTTTGTAGAGTTTCTGAAGAGGTCCAGAGGTGCCCCTGCACATCCATGTATCTTGTAGGGTTGAAAATCAGCTTATTGTTGCTTTGAATTAAAGGCAATGAGGCGGCTGTTTGTCAGAATGAAGTTGAACTGTCTTACCTTTCTGGGAAGATAACTACTCTAAGATACGAGAAAATTAATCTGCTTTGCCGTAGCTGATTAGCATTGGGGGTTGTTCTTTAGAGTCCCTTAAGTAGTCTTGCCTTTTAAAGGATCCATCCTTGATCAAACCATAAATAATTTGAAACTTGCAAGTTTCTTGCCAAAAAGATTCAATTACAGTGATAATCTAGTTCGGTTTTGGGCCAATTTATTCTGGATTCTTGCTATCTATTTTAGTTAACGGAAGTTAGACTTGCATAACTATGTATTTTTGTTACTGAAAGTTAAACTTGCTTAAGTATGTGAAGCATGGTTTTTTTTTTCCGGTTTTTCTTGGTTGGGGTGGGGTGGAGTGGGGATTGCGACACACCCTACTGGTAACATGATGAGCCTTGTACCACATAACTAACCATGGGGTTTTGTACCAAAAATGTTTGTGTTAGTAAGAATTACTTCTTTTGTTGTGTTGTCTTACAAATGCATATATTTCTTAGGATGACCTTGTAGATGTGTTGGCCTCTGTATTGGTGTTGGGATGAGTCTTCTTGCCACCTGCTTGTAGCAAAGTGGGGAAACAAAAGTGGGAAGATAGGGGCAGCGTAGTCTGATAGACTGAAAACATATTTGCTTGTCTTCCCATACTCTTCATTGAATTGTTTCCAGTCCAGGATTAATTCATCTTAGTGTTGACATATTCGCCACCGATTTATAGAAAGACTCCCAACATTTATATGATTACACAAATTTAGATGGGAGGTATTTTGCTCTGAAGTTGAAGGATGTAAGGGGTTGAGATTTGAGGCTGATATCTGGAATTCAGTCCAACATGCAATTTGTATTATGAAGTTTGCCACAAAACCTAACACGCTGTCTGTACTGGTCTGAATTTACTGAGAAGATTATGATTGTGATCACTAGATCTGTCAGAGAATGTATGATATTAATCAAACCATGAGAGCTAGCATGTGTAACGGCTTCTTTGTTCGACCTACTATCAACACCAGAAATGTTGTGAAAGCATTTGCATTGTGATGTCTGAGTTCGAACTTATACCAATATTGGCAAATTGATTTGTCATATTTATTATTTCCAAATTTTGGAAGCATTTTGGGTATGTGATAAAGAAACGTCTGATACTCATAAATTAAGTACCACAAAGGCTTATTTCATTGTTTATTATGATCAAGACTGTTTTAAAGGCTTCTCATTACCTATTTTTGACTCAACTTCTAACCTTTTTAACTGTCTCATGCTGTTGCAAATTCATCTGATCTGTTGACAAACATTTTTTTGCAATCTTCTTTTGCAACATACGTACGTTACATTAGTTTAGTTACCAAGATTAGGATCTGCTAACTGTTAAAACTCTGAGCTGTTGAATATGCAGGACGCCTGACATGTCAGCAATGCATCATGACACTTCATCTGATCTTAGAGTGGTGGGGAAAAAATTAAAGGACATCTTAGAGGTATATCTTATTTTCTGCAAGGTTTCAATTTTCAGTCAGTAATCAAAACTGTTTCTATTTCCTTTTCATCAGTGGAACATAACATTGAAGACATATTGTACAAAAAAAAAAAAAAATTAATATTCCTGAACTTACTACTTGATTCATTTTACGAATAAGTTTTTGTCTGTTTCATAATGTTTCTTTCTTATTTTCCTTTTATTTCAGATATCAAATACCTCCTTAAAAACGAGGAGAGTAGTGGTTGAGCTATGCAACATTGTCGCCACACGTGGGGCCAGACTTGCTGCTGCTGGGATCTTGGGTGTCCTGAAGAAAATGGGTAGAAATACTCTCAGGGATGGGGAGACACAGAAGACGGTGATAGCTATGGATGGTGGATTGTATGAGCACTACACTGAATACCGCAAGTGCTTGGAGAACACTCTAAACGAACTACTTGGAGAGGAAGTCTCACAAAGCATCGTTTTTGAGCACTCCAATGATGGCTCGGGCATTGGGGCTGCTCTTCTTGCTGCCTCTCACTCCAAATACCTTGAAGTCCTAGAGTCCTGAGAATTGTAACAACTAAGTGAGACTTCACTTAAGGAAAAAAAAAAAAAAGTCCATATTCTTTACTATCTCCTCTTTTGATATTTAATTTTTCTTCTATACTTGCTTTTCCCCCCTTCAACTGTTTCTAAATCCCAAGAGAGCGGCCCCTCTCTTCTTATGCTTCAGCCTACCATTCTGCTCTTATTTGTCCCTTCTTCCTGAAGATATTTTATGGGGGTAATAAAATGGCAAATCTGAGCACTGCTTCGACATTGTTCTTTAAGTCGTTGGCTGTTATTTTCATCCCTCATTCAACCTAATATTAGCACTTGTTTCTGACAGAAGTTTTTAGATGTTCAGAAGTTTTTGATATGGGTAGAGAAATTTGAACAGAGGGTTTTTGGTATTGGGTAGAGAAATAAAATAATTTTTAAATTTTTTCGTTTTATTTTCGAAACAGGTTGAAACATTTCTGAAACACGTTGAACCATTTTTTTGTTTCTTAGGTGACTAAAATAATGTACCAAAACGAAATTTTGATCTTTGTAGAAAACTTTTTTATATATAAAGAATTCTATTTGAACTAATATAAGGTGGTCTACCATTAATAAATGCAAAACTTCACACCGGGTTAAATCACTACTTGATGCAAAAATTCTTTTTTCGTAAGTAACTATCGAAGATATAACATTAGTATCTTTATAATTCGATGCTTGTCTCCATCGATGTCTATAAAGTGCACAAAGAGAAGAAGATTGAATGGAGATAAATGGATGTCATGTTGATTGTGTCGGTTGACCAAGGAAGGGGTCTCTCCATTAGAATACGTATAGTGGAGGTGCACGTATCTATGTTGTCTAGCTTAAACATCCAGTTTCTTCTGTCCAGTCTAATAAGAAATGAAATCTAAGTTGATTTTTTGAGAAAAGGATCTTCCTGTCACCCCCACTTGCACTCTAGGAATCAGTTCAGCATAACCAAAGGAAAATAAAGTAAAATATAAAAGGGTCATTCCTACAATTTTTCTACTACATTAAAGACAAATGCCCCTACATGTATAGTGTATTTGCAGTATTATCACTGTCCTATATATATATACTATTAATAATAAAAGAAGAGAAGGGGTTTGGTATCTATTTGTTCAAATATCCACAATGCTCTTTATTTTCTTCCTAAATAACTATTCATAACTCACACTTTAGTGTCTCAATTCATGAAATGTTAATAATATCCAAAATTTTCTTTAAATAACTATTAAACTCCCTTTTTTAATCTCGCCTACTTTTCAGATTTAGATCCCCTCTAATTTCCATTTCCTTCAATTCCCTTTAATATAGTGTTAGATGAGTGATATGTGTAAAAATTTAAATTTTAATAGATAATTTTTTTTTCATATGAGAAAATTCCTTAATCATGATTAACACTCTACTAACAACGAAATAAATAAGAAAATGTTTTGTCCATTGAAATTCAAATTTTACACATGTCAGTCATCTAACATTATATTGAAGGAAATTAAATGGAAAGGATAACAGTGAGGATCTAAATCTTTTTAATCGTTTGTCCAAGACATTTAGTATATGTATACTTAGAGGGTAAATTGTACCTTTTTGAAACATTATTTATTTTATGAGAAGAAGAATTAATTAACCAAAAATAGATGTAATTTAAAGTTGGTTAAATTGCACTTTAATTCCAACGTTATACCCTTGAATATTAAATTTTTTATATTACATCCTTAATATATTAAAAGTGTTATAATGTGACTCTTATATTAAATTTTGTTGCTCAGTCCGTCAACATCAAGTTATTTTTGGATAAATGAGCATCCAAAACTAATAAAAGAGTCACATTGTAATAATTTTAATACATTAAGAGTTTAAAATGCAAAATAAAAATTATTAAATATTTGGAGGTATAAAGTGTGATTCCTCATTATGCAAATGGCATTTTTGTAAAGTATATCCAACCAGAACTTTCTGAGAAACCCCACATTCTCTCCCCTCAATTCAAAGCGGGAAACAAAACACCTAAAATAATGGTGGACGTAAATCTAAACGTTTTGAGTTTAAAATTTAGTAATTTTATGGAGTCAGACGAGAATTTATCTTTCATTAATACTTTAGTTTCAGTATAGATGATCTGTCTTTGATCAAATCGATAAAAGTATTAGTTAAGGTGCGTGTAAATTAATCCGGACAATGAAATAAAAAAAAATAAAAAATAAAAAAAGCAGTAGCTATCTATATACAGTGACAGAGAAAGCCACTGCTTGAAGCATTTCTTATTATATTGCATTTCAATGGCGATCCTCAAGGTTTCTCTCTCTCTCAATTCCTTAACTCCCCCAAAACTTGCCAAGACCGCCATTCTAGCTCTGCATTTATCCGTCATCGACAGAGAGATAAAGCTTGCGCCTTAGAAGGAGTAAATCCATGGCAGACAGGGTTGCGCCAGGCATTATTAAATCAAGTGTATTTGTACGTATTTTTTGAGATTCAATTAAGATGGGTTGCTCGAGTGGTTCCTGAAGCTTTATATGGCAACGATCAGTATAATTCATACTCTGTTTCTTCTTCTCACTTCAAATAGTATTCGTTATCCCGGTTCATTTGTTTTGCTTTTTTTTGTAAGTGTGAAGGTTTTGATGTTTGTGGATTTTTATATTGATTTGTGTTGGGTCTAAATCTAATCCAGAACATTAATTTAAGGTAGTCAGCTGGTAGTTTGTATTATGAATGTATAAGTTTAATGAATACAAACTTTCTTTGACAGAGTAGTTGTGCATTTTCATGAATTTAACCCTTTTTGTTCTCGGACCCAAAATTTCAGTTAGGGATGTGAATCGAGTTGAGATTTGTGAGTTTGAGCCAAAAAAATTGTTCAAACTCGGATTGTTTAGAACTCAAGTCAAGCCCGAATAACTCGACTATTTTACATATAAACGAGCCGAGTTTTGTGAGTTTTAAATGAGATTTTTTAAGCTCGTTTTTGTTTAAGTTCAATTCGTTTAGAACACGAACTCAAGCTCGAGCAAAATTTTATCCTTGTCGAGCCCGTGCAACTCGTCTATCGATTACACCTCTAATTTCAGTTGAAAGAATTTGTTTTATTTTGAGCATAGGATAATAATGAAAATTTTTAGTAGAGGTTTGCGCCTTTGCGGATTCAAAGATGGGTAGCTACTTTTCGTTTTATTGGATGATTAATGGTATACAAAGTGAAATATTTTTTTGATTCAACGGTCAGAAGTATTCGGACCAATTTACGTGTATTTTGACTAATCTCTTAATCGGTCAAGTCAAAGGCAAGCCATCTATGCTAGGACTAAGGTATTTTGTGAGTGATTTACCCCTCATGCCTTGAACTCGTGTGATTGTCATAATTCGAATTTAGGACGTATGAGTTTATTGTTCGTCCTTATTATCATTTGAACTATCTTTATAATTACAGAACCAAACAATCTCACAGTTAGGCAGACTTATACCATAACGCTCACGAGCAGAATCTGAACTTGAGCCTATCTTTACACACCTCCATGACTCTTTAGGAGACATCAACCTAGATAAACTACCCACCTCGCAGTGTCCCACAACTGCTATTTCATCTTCTTCTTATTCCCCCGCTTCAATCATGCTGGTTGCTACTCTCTTAGCTTGGTCAACTAGTTCTAGACCAATAGATAATACTGAATGCTTGAATCTCAGTATCTTGAAATTTGGATACTAATTTTCAATGATTGATCGATAACTAACTAATTTCTACCCGAACCTATCTAGTTACGCTTCGGGACTTTGATACTTTTGATCCAAACAAATAGGTGGAAATTTTATGAGTCGTGCTACAAATACTTCATTTTTTGTTGTTTTATTTGTTCAATATGTTGTTGGAATACAACTTTGTTCTTCCACTATTCAGGATGATTTCAATTTTCATAGATCACTATTCTTTTCATTTCTCCCCCACCCCTCTCTCTCTCTCTCTCTCTATATATATATATATATATATATATATTGTTTCCCTATGTTCCAGCGTTGCCATCGGGTATATGCAGCTTCTAATCATGTTCTTAGAAAAAAGAAAATATTTGGCGAGAGGAATGAAACTTGTGCTTTGGGCTGACTAGTTGCCCTTTTGTCAGGGCTGAGAATCTGCAAATAGTTGGGCTAAAAGCCCTTTGTTTGCCCTTGCCCAAAATTTCCTATTTTTGGTGGTACAAGAACGTCAACTCTTCTTAAATCTGGCCCAAAGGTCTCAATTTTAACCTTTCACACGAACTCGACCCGAATTCTATCTGATATAAAATCCTGAAAATAGAACAATCAATTGACATGAATGATAATTAGGTCAAAATAAAATTAGATACGAACGACACAATTAATAGATAATGTAAGTAAAAAAAAAGGTTTTTAGAGGTCGATCCACAATTATGAACTTTTGGATCAATAAGTCCAGACCCTTTTTTTTGGAGGCTTAAAGAATAATTAAAGACATAAAAACTAATTTATCATTGATGACATAAATAGCTATATTATAAAATGGACGATAACATTAACAACGACACAGTAACAATAACAATAGCAGCGAGATAATAACAGTAACATAGGACAGTGATATTGAGACAGTAATAATTACAGCGATAATAAATTTTTATGTTATTCTTTCTGGTCATCAAGGACAATTGTAGTCACAATTACTATTTTACTTTTAATGACAGGATTAACGATATTACTAAATGGACAGTGACAGTAATATAGTCATACTGACAGTGACAATAAATAGTCATGCCGACAATGACAACGACAATGACAGTAACAAATTAACAATGACACAATGACAGTGACAATGTTACTATCCAAATACCACGAAAGTAGACAATGATAGTGATAGTAACAATAATTTTTCAGTATTATTGTCTATTGTCATTATTTAAATTCTACGTGACAGTAATTGAATTTACATTCATGCATTTCATTGAACACCATTCGAGTATAACATATAAACTGAAGAATGTCACCAAAATAAAAAATAAACTAAGACAGAGAATTTAAAAAAAAAAAAGATTTGTTCTTGTTTGAAGTATTGCTTCTTCAGCGATTCTACTTCTGTTCTCAATCTCCACTAGCACACACATCCCTTGGATCGATTTTTATTTGTATTTCTGTTGGGTTTTTGTTTTCGCCATAACTGGTTAATGGAAGTGGAACCAAAGCAAGGCAAATCAATGATATCTCCTACTTATTATCACTGAGGATCAAAATTTTGTTTTAAAATAGTCAAAACGTCCGAAACGTTTTCGTTTCTAAAGAGACCGAAACAAATCAGTAATGAAATCAAAATTCTAATATTTTCAAAATATGATGTAATGTTTGAATAAATTTGTACAATTATTTTAGAATATTTTTATATATTTTGACTAATTTTTTTTAGATAACCGAAACAATGTACCGAAATAAAATTTTGATCCTTAATCATCGCCGCACATTGAAACTCCATAGAAGAAAATGAAGAAATATGTGTCCGGTGGTGTTGCTATTAAAGACTTAAAAGATTTGTGCTTGTCCTTATTGCAAAAAAAGGATAGAAAAGTGTACTTAATTCCAATTTTCAAAAAAAGAAAAAACGATAGTTTATAATTTGAATTTTTTTTTTACATAGTATCATAGGAGATGTTGCAGAATTAAATATTTTTTTTATTGATACAAACACTACATGCACTGAAAATAACACGGTTTAAAGTGACTCGATACGACATGAGTTGGGCTTTATGGTCACTAGCTCGCTAAGTCAAATATTTGGAAAAAAAACAGCAAAACTCTTTGTTATAAATAAAAGAAAGTTTGTTTTCTATTAGATTTCATTCCCAATTTGACCTCGACCAAACGTTTTTCAATACACTTTTCTTTAATTCTAGAAAAATTTGGCCTTGATTGAAAATGTAGTAGGAGACAATCTCAGTTCGTTTGATTGATTCAAAAAATTAAAAGAAGAAAGAGTTATGGAGTGTTTGGATGAATCCAAAAGGCAAATTTAAAGATTTTTCCAAAACTCTGAATTTTTAAGGGGCGTGAATTGATCATATCGAAACTAATTGAAAAAAAAAATATGATTCCATAACTATATATCATTAAATAAATTATTTCACATGTATTGTATTTTATTAGGATTTTAATATGCATTCTCAATAATAGTTTTTATTCGTATATGTTATGTTTTATTTGATACTGATTACGAATATTTTTTATGTATAGTAAATTCTTTGTATATTGGTGAAGATTAAGAATTTTTAGTTAACGGTTTGATTTTTGATTAATGGATTATATATATAGAAAGGGGTGAACTTAATAATTTAAAATTAGAAAATTAAATGAGGCGGAGAAGGATATTTAAAAGGTAAAAATAGATGGTATTTGATAAAATTGAAAGTTAAATACTGAAAACTAAATACTAAATTTCATGTGCTGAATGTTGAATTCTTTAATTTGCAGATTATTTAGTATCCACTAAAATTTAAGTATTAAATCGAATCAAATTGTTTGACAAATATAAAGAGGTGAAGTCTGATAATTATTATTATTCAATTTCTGCCCTTCTTTTTAACAATTTTACAATAACTACGTTATTCCTATCACCACCATACAAATGATGGTAGTGATGAACATGGTACAATAGTAGTGGCGTCAACAGCGGTTGTGATGATGGTAATGGTGGTGGTGGTGCAACATTGGTGGTGACACAATGACAGTGGTATTAGATGGTGGATATTGAAAACTTAAGAGTGTAAAATATATTAAGTAGTATGAATTTTATGTTAACAAACATATTTAATTTATTAAATACTTAAAATATTCAATTTTCAGCCTTAAATAATGTTAAAATTTGACTCAAACTCCATAGTTATCATGAATGAGAATTTGTTGGATAATCAATGTGAGAATCCTATATGAAATAGAATTATATTGGAAGAATTTTAATATACCATGAATATGTATATTAGATATGAGATAGAAAACGCAAAGATCAAGTTGTATCTAAATAGGTTTGAGTTACAGTATTTTATCCCTATAAATAGGGTTGAGTATTATGTAATCAGTTGCCAGATGATCAGTTTTTAAGTGAATAACAACTCGATGTAGATTTTTGGTCAGTGGATGTAGGTACAGTGTACCAATGTGGGTATGTTGTATCGAACCACATTTATATCTTTGTATCATGTTTTTTAATGTTTTTCTATCTTTGAATTCCTATATTTCAACAAGTATTATTTATGTTAATTATCCGCTGTCCAAAACCAACAAATAGTATTATCAAAGTGCCCTATAACTTCACCCACAATAAAATTTTAATGCTTCCTCCTTTCTCTAATCCTCTTTTCCACCCAAAACCTCCAACTCCCACTGCACAAATCCCAAAATAAGTTGAAAAACCCAGACGCTGCGTTTGGTATTAGAATGGAATAAGCATTCCTATGTTTAGTTGGTAGGATTAAACTCAAGTAAAACCAAGTATTCCCCATTCCAACTTACACCATAATGGTTTATTTTTTTGAGTAAATTATACTTTATCTTTCTGAATTATTATCTTTATCTTACTTTACACCTTTAATTATAAATTTTTTACATTATATTTTAAAATATCAATTTTATTTCATAGCATTTCAATATATAACGATAAACTTAAAAAATTATCAAAAAAAGGAGAAAATTTTTAAAGAGCTTCCCGTCAGAATATCTAAAACTACTTTATTTTACCTCTTTTATAATCAAATGGTTAGTGAAAAGAAAAAAAAATAATCAAAGAAAGAAATTTAGAGTTTAAGAAAGACAAAATCATTAATAAATATATTTTTTTTGTTTTCTACATATACATGTGTAATATGTAGTTCCTTATTGATAGTATATACACTTACATGTATATTTATTGTAAAAAAAATTGACAATAATTATTTATTGGAGTGATATGAAATAAAATTAATATTTAAAAGTGTAATGTGAGAAATTTTATAATTAACGATATAAAATAAAATAAATATAATAATTCAAGAGGTAAAGTATAATTTACTTTTTTTTTATTTTAATATCCCCTTCTGTT
Source organism: Ilex asprella (assembly GCA_023539305.1). Taxonomy (NCBI): domain Eukaryota; kingdom Viridiplantae; phylum Streptophyta; class Magnoliopsida; order Aquifoliales; family Aquifoliaceae; genus Ilex; species Ilex asprella. The sequence goes on from CM042202.1 coordinate 14,227,311, forward strand.
TTTTGACTTTTTAAGGTTGTGGCAAACCGGCAAAGAGTTGTCGGATTCACGAGGTCTCGGTGGTTATCTCCTCTTCCTCTGCCTCTCTTTTATCTCTTCTCTCTGTCATAAACTCTCTGCTAATATGCATACTACTCTCCATCTCCTGTTCCATCTGTCTTCTCATTTCTCCAGCCTCTCCTCTCACCATTCCCCTCATCCCCTTTGAACTCCTTTATAATACCTCTCCTTTTTGTTTCTGTGAAGCAAAGGGCCTCATTGGCGACAGAGAACAGCCTAGATTAGCTCAAATCCAACGTTAGCAACCAATCTCAGGTAATTTCTGATTCTATTTACCTACCCCTTGCAGATCCAACCTTGATTTTTCAGGGTTCTTTTTTTTTTTTTTCTTCTCTCTTCAGAAGTGAATCAATCTCTGGACCCCAGTCTATACATTTACACACACGTGATTCGGTATTCTCATTTTGTGAGTTCTTTGATGCTATGTTCGGACACTATTGGGGTAGCTCAGTGAGTTTTACCTTAGTCATGGTGCTTGTTTGGTCGGGTTTAGTCTTGCTTAAGTTACTTGATCCAGCGGAATTTTACACGTGCAAAGTGTTTGATAAAATGTCTGAATGACATGTTGAAAAGAAAAGCTAAAACAGGCTAGTTGTGTTTGGTTGTTTAACCACAAAATTTTCTGTCCTTCACTCCGTTGCTGCCTTAACTTAGTAAGTTTGTTAGGAAGTATTTTTGTGAAATATCTATCCTTTGCAGAACTGCATTAATGCATGTTGCTCATCAATTTTTTTTTATTCTATGTTTTTTTTTTATGCTAATGTCTACAAGCCATGAAATTGTTGTTTAAGGGATTATTTTATAATTTATTAGGTTTGCATTGTATCCTGTTTATTATTTTAAAGTTATTTGCAATTCTTTATCAGTTTATTTCCATAAAAGTTTTTTAGTTAAATTTCATTAATTCCAATAAAAATTGATTTATTCAAATTTTGGAATGAAATATTCATTCCATTCCGTCGTTTAATCCTAAACAATTGTCAAACACTAGAATGGTAATGCATATTTCATTCCATTCAATCTCTCATTCCATTATCACATTCATTCCATTCCTGCTTAAAAGCATTACTGCATACCAAAAGCAATGACTTAAGATGAGCAGCAGATCCATCAACATTAATCGGAAAACTAAAAGGATAATTTATCAACCATAGAGGAAGTCTCTTATAAGTCAAGCTTTTTTATGAGTTAAGGTTCTTGGTAAAAGAAAGGGGTACAAATTTCCTCTTTGGAATTATGAAAATGTGGAGACCCAAGTGTTGACACCATCAATCATAAAAATAATAGCCAAGAGTGACAAAAACAAGGCAAATATTCATGCAAACAAGTCCATTTGTCCCCTCAATACATTATCTAGCTGGAGTTGTGATAAACTACAAATGCCTTCGTTATCTCTCTCTCTACTTAAAACCATAGGAAATGTAACCCAAAATGTCAAATAATAATCACAAAACAAGTCTCCCCCAATCTTTAATTAAGACTCCTCACACTAGTATTGCTTTTCTTCATGAAGCATCTGATGGGAGATTTTCCAGCTTACTGCCAACTGCAGAGTAAGAGATGAAAGATATTCCGAATGAAACTCAAAAGCTAAACTCACGACATACAGTGGGAAGTTCAGAGCTTTTCAACACGTGCAGTCTCTTTACAGTAGATACAAACATGCTGCAAATAACATATTCAGAAACTAGATTACAACCAGCAATCTATTGTAAATTCAGCGGAGTAGTGATCAGACAAATTCAACCTTCAAATCATGAGTGAATATACCTGCTTAGTAGTAGTTCATGCAATCTATAACAATAGAGTACAAGATCAGAGTATCATAAGACCGAAGAGTTCCATGTGAAATAATTGACACACTTGGACTTATAAATGGTTATTAAGAGGTCGCCAAAGTTACTTCTTATATCTCTTATAAAAATTATCTCATCTAGTTGGGTGGCTTGGGTCGCATGTATTACTAACAAAAAATGTGAGGTCAGGAAAAGGAATTATATTGACCAGTGAAATAAATTACAACGCATCAGTGATCTCACACACTAAGATTCAGTTCTTTGTCGCTTCAAAAAAGAAAAAAAAAGGAAAATGAATTATATTTACAGAATCTAGATAAACTTGGAATCTAATTAGGGAAAGACTTAAATAAACTACATTTGTGATGAGGAAAAGTAATTAAATTTAGGGAATCCCGAGTAGGATTGGAATCTAAGCCTGGGAAGAATTAAGTAAACTAAATTCATACAAGTAGCTATTTCTCTAAAGCTTCAGTAAACTTGTGGCAGAATTTAAAAGGAATAGAATAAACAAAGTGCATCTTATGCATTTATAAGATGCTTACTTCCATGGGACATCCCCAACAAGCATCCTGTCTCCTTCATTATACTCATACACAAGGGTATATTCCCCACTTCCAACTAACAGACCAGTAATAGGTTTCTCTCCCTCTTGCTTGTTTTTCATTCCATCAGCAGAGGAATCACTTTGAGCTGAACACATAATCATAAAAAAAGTGAACAACTAGATCTCATATAGATTTGACATACAAACTCCCACAGTATACCAGGTTTACTTAAGTTAATAACACTGTCTTAATGATTGACCAAGTGTACATAACACGACATAATTTCGACCTTACATTGATATGAAAAAGATTTTGTTTCTTAACCATTGATCATGTGCTTAGAAAGTGACAACTTGAAATAATTTATTGTTAGATGAAGTACTGTCGATAACCTGCAAGAAGGCCTCTGAAGAGTTCATCAACAGTAGAGGAGAGCTTTTCATATCAGTCATAGGCTTAAGATCCACTTTTCTTCCAATTGGGACCCCGTCCATATTGATCGTCACAAACAATCCTTTTCAGCTAGTGTCACTTTGTTTCTCGTTCGAAGCCTTATTTGAGACCTCTTTTTCAGACTCTGGGGAGGGCTTTAAAGAGCTGCTACTTGCAAGATTCTTCCTAAATGAACGAATTGGAGGCCACCCCACAACTGGAGTAGGAGCAGATCTTTTGTTTTGTGTTTGTTTGTGGAACCATCAAGAGAGGAATAACAATGATTAGTCAGACAATTGATATTAAATGTGTTTAATAGATAAGTTAAATCTGAATATTACCTTAAAGACAGTAAACCAAATTCAAGCACTAGGACAAAACATGTGAAAAAGACAAACATGTGCCCCAGTACAGCAGAACAAAAGCTATCAGGAATTGCTTTATGATGTAAATATGTCCATGAATTCTAAGAAAAACTAAAATTTAGTTTTAGGTAAGATTAACACTATCATTTACCCAAAAAAAAAGATTAACATCATGAAATAAAATGAATTGAATAGATATATTTATGACATTCAAAAAACCTGAGCTTGATTGCTGTGGCTTCGCATTCTGCTTCACCGGACCTGAACCTGAGCTTGATTGCTCATCCTTGGCAGAATCCCTCACTCTATTCTTAATGAAATCACTCATCCTGACGCAAGAACTATCTGGTGATCTTCGAAAATTGTTCCCAGGTATGAAGAAGCTGCCAGAGTCAGAGAGCTGGTGGGAGGTTGGATCGAAGCAACCACTGGTGGAGAATCGAATGGCATTTGCAGTTTCGACCATTAGCATTTTGTTGAGTTGAGATCTGTGTAGTTTGTTCTATTTTATGTGCTTTTTGGTCATTGGACCTCTCTCTTGGCTGTTATGAAATTACTAAACTACCTTTTTATGTCTGATCCCCAAATGTCATGCTGTGAATGGTGAGAGATGGTCTACCATAGAAACTTCCCGCTTTTATGATTTTTATCCCACCATATATATGTAGTAAATAGCAAAAATATAAGGGAGAAAACAGAAAACCTCAGAGAGAGAGAGAGAGAGAGAGAAAGAGAGAGAATAGAAGGAATTTGGGAGAAGTCCACTCTGTTATCGCCGGTAGTACTCTCTCCTCCTCTCATTTCTCACTTAGTCCAAGTGATTTGAAAAAGTAGTTTCTCTCAGGTGAATCCAGTTTGTAGCCCTTAATGGAGTACGTTTTTTGTTTTTTGAAATGATTTTAATAGGATAGTTCAGTCTATAAACCTTTGTTTTGTTTTTGTGTAAATAATTACCGTTCAATGCCATATGAAAACCTAATGAATTGCTTTCTACTATCCTTTTTTTCCAGGATGCTTAGTTTTTTGAAGTACTCTCCTGCAGTATTTACTCCGAGTTTGGATTCACTTGAACTTATGAGGAACAGTAATTGCAGTGTTGTGGTGAGTTTCGTTTTGATTAAAAATTTAGAGACTTTCGTTTTTGGTAAATTCTCGTTACTGGCATGTGTCATTGCTAAATGAAGCTTGCAGATCATTCGGTTTTACTACAATTGGTTACTTTTTAATTATTTTTGCACTCAGCCCCTTGATAAGCCGTAAATCTTTTTTATGAATTGAAACATTTTTGGTCCTTATGTATGATCAAGGAAAAGTGCATTTTTATTTTCTATGTATAGGCTTAACTGCTTTGGTTTTTGAATTCCTAATTTTAGAGTTTTTAAGAGTTCCAATCACCGGCACAGCTCATGTTATACTACTTACGGGTTTTTGAGTGATTTTTGTAAGTAAAGTCATCGCTTGTTTTTAAATTTGCAATTTTTAATAGGGAGATGTTAATGTGCTTGGAGATACTTAATTGCCCAACGGATGATAAAAAAAATTTATACATTACAATCAAAAAGACCTATTTGCTTTTAGGAGTAAATGAATTGTGCTATACTTGATTGCCTAGAAGAGATGGTAAAAATGAACAACTAAGGGATCTTATAACAGGATGTGGATTGGATCCTGTCCAATGCCTAGTTTTTCTTTCAGGTTTCATTTCCCCTTTTTGTTTTGGTCTGGTTCTCAAATATCAAGAAATCTTCTCCTTCTTCATCCTATTTCTTTTTTTTAGTCTTTTTCTCCATTGATCGTAATTATTTTCAGGTATGTGCTGCTAAAGGTCCTCGACCGAGATATCCTCGGGTGTGGAAAACCAATAGGAGAATAGGAACCATTTCCAAGTCAGTAAAGCTTGTTGAGTGTGTAAGTTTTTTTTTTTTTTCTTCTTTTGGCTTTTTGTTTGGAAATGTTCTGGGTGGACTGCAGATGATATTTTGAAATTTTATTGCACAAATTGTTGTTTAAAAGTTTGTTCATTTAATAATTGAAAATGATTACCTTGACTTTTATTGTGGGACATATACTTCAGGGATAATCTATGGTCTAAACTTTGTGATTCTTTGTTGCATTCAAGATTTGTAACTTCTTTGGGCCATCTTATGTAGATAAAAGAATTATCAAATGTCAAAGAGGAAGTATATGGAGCTCTTGATTCTTTTATTGCATGGGATTTAGAGTTCCCTTTAATTACAGTGAAGAAAGCTTTGAAGACCCTAGAAGATGAGAAGGAATGGAAGAGGATAATTCAGGTACTTTTCATTTAGTAAACCTTCTCTTTCTATGCTGTGGGGTTTCCTTGGGATGAGGCTTTTTTTGGTTTTGGTTTTGGTTTTGGTTTTTTGTTGTAGGTGACAAAGTGGATGTTAAGCAAAGGTCAAGGAAGAACAATGGGAAGCTACTACACATTGCTAAATGCCTTAGCTGAGGATGGAAGGCTTGATGAAGCTGAAGAGCTTTGGATGAAGTTATTTTCCGAGAATCTGGAAAGCATGCCTCGTACTTTCTATGATAAGATGATTTCTGTATACTACCATAGGGGAATGCATGAAAAGATGTTCGAGGTATTTTGATGAAATTTTCTCTTAAGAATTATTGTGTGTCATGCTATAGAACTTCTCTTCATGTACGCTTAAAAGTGTTCTTTTTTATTCTCACATGCACCCACATTCTCACCTGCCCTTCTGCTCATTATGTGTTTGACCTCTGGAGCCTTTGCATGGGGTTGTTACCTTTGATCCAGCAACATGATAATGATATATAGCAGAGTACCAACATATCAACTTACAAGTGGAGTTATTCTAATTTTACGGCATCTGGATGTGCAGTAAAACCAAGTGTGCAATGATATGCATAATTTATTCAAAATATATGCATTTCACATTAATACTTTTCCGTGTTTCTTGAACTGTACAAACGGTGGAGCTTTTGTTTGGCAATTACATTTCAAAATTGACGTGGCATTTATTTCATGGTGTTCGATAGATCAGACATTGATTTTCACTGCATTTTAGGATGTTACTTACATGTAATTTGATTTTGCAGATATTTGCTGATATGGACGAACTTGGCATCCGACCAACTATGTCGATTGTCACAATGGTTGGAGATGTATTTCAAAAGTTGGGTATGATGGACAAATACGAAAAATTGAAAAAGAAATATCCACCGCCAAAATGGGAGTACCGTTACATTAAAGGAAAGCGCATTAAAATTAGATCAAAGTATCTCAATGAGTCTAGGAAGGGTGTGAATAAGTTTGACGATGAAGCTGGCAAGAAGTCGTGTGAATTGTTAGAGAATGCTCAAGTTCATTCAGATGAAATCAATGATGTTGATGAGTACAAAGTTGTTGAAGCATGTTCAGCTGAAGTTAGTGAAGCTACTGAAGCTTCTTTAGTATCCCAAGACTCATTGTATAATTTCCATTAGTTTCATAATCTGTTACTTATCTTAGGTTTCCATTAGTTGTAGTGTTGAAAGGGTTATTATCTTATTAAGAGATATGGTGGCTCTCTTGAATTCATGCTTCTTGGCCCTTTCAGTGGTTTCATAATGTCCTTAATTGCCTGAGGAAAAAACAATAACGACATTTGTACTTAATTTGATAGTTAAATTTAAAGGTCTAATACATTGTAATAAATCGATTGATATTTGACTTTTGCTGAGAATCTAAGAATTACAATGCATTACATTTGCAAATTAGCAATTTTTATCATTAAAGTAGGACCATAGGATGACTTTGGTGTCTTTTAGTGGTAGTAATTATG
>CM042202.1:14239323-14250547 GCA_023539305.1 Ilex asprella
GGATGTTTTCATATTTTGACTTTGTTTTTAAAACGGAGCAGTGCAAAAAAAAAAAAAGCAAAAACATTCCTCAAATGCATTTTTATTTTTATTTTTTCCAAAAAATGAAAAAATAAAATAAAATATCCACTTACCAAACTAGCCCTTAGTCTTCAAAGAAAAGATAATAAAAGTCGTTGGAGAATAAGAGGGAAACAAATCCATGTACTTGACCTAGTAAAGGATTTTGCAATGTTTCTACCATAGTTGTCTTGTCTATGTGAGGTTCAAAAGAATTGGTTACTTAAACTAACCCATGATGAACATAATTAGTTGGTTAAAAAACACGGACACCCCTGACATTTTACAAATAATATAGAGACCTTCTAAAGTTTGAAATTTATTACATAGAAACTCCTTTAGTCAGTGTTGGTATCAGAAAGTGATGATTTCTTCTCAATTTTTTTTTATTATTTTCAAATTATCCTTCACCAAATTTAGTACCTAAAAAAATTAAAAAATTTAATAAAATGAAATAATTTGATTTAGTACCTAAAATATTGATATAACTTAGTACCCCAAAATTTTGATTAAATTAATTTTAATATTAATTTGATAACAATAAAAATTAAATTGATATTAATTCAAAAAAGTTGAATATAAATTGGATAAAATTAAATATCAATTTGATAAAATTATATATTAATTTACAATGTAGGGTTTATTTCATGTTTAATATTATTTGGTGTTGATTAAATGGTTTAATATTTTTTGTTGTGTATAAACTTAAAATTTATATATAATTTTTTTTGTTACGTAGCGTCTTCCCTCTTACTATATCACTTCATAAACTTTCTTTTGATCAAGATTTGATTACATATACTTAAACAAAACCAATCGTTCACCCCCACTTTTTTTTAAGAGTTGCTCACTTCCACTTGGTAAATTCAAAAACTTCTGATTCACATGAAAAAATGTGAAAGTAAAGTAAAAAATTGATAATATTGTCAAAAAAGTTATTTTTTTGGTACTAAATTTAGAGAAGGGCAATTGTGAACAAAAAAAAAAAATGGGATGAAATCATTACTTTTTGTCAGCAACATTTACTAAAGAAAAACGGAGATGGTCTTCGTATAATGAGTTTCAAACCTTAGGGGTCTCCATGTTATTTATAAAATATAAGGGAGTGTCTATATAATATTGTCAAAACTCAAGTGTCTCCGTGTTTTTTACTCTAATTATTTACACAACACTGACGAAAGGAGCAATGAGAATTTTGGGATCAAATGCCGTTCTTAGAACATCACTAACCATGACTCAAAATTTTATTCAAATTTAAATTAATATTTGAGTAAAAGACTTGATTTAATATAAATGGCTCCAATAGACAAACTCAAATTTAAAAAAGGAAAAACTCAAATTTAAATAAGGACATACCTAAATTTAAAAAAGAGTAAATATGATCATTAGATCTTTAAAAGATGGTGAAATCTCATCATTAAATATTTGAGTAAGGATTTGAGTCTCCCTTAATTTGGTATAAGTTTGAGTCAAGGTTGGAGCAAATTTTTTGAATTTTTTTACTCAAATTTAAATTTAAATCTAGATTTGAGCCAGAGTTGAAGATGATCTTAGAGCTTCTAGTCATCCCACACTTTCTCTAAATTTGAGAGAATTTATTTTTTCAAAGACATAATTTGAAATAAATGTAAGAAAACAAAAATGAAAAAAAATGTGGCAATATCTATCATTTGTTTATTTTTTACTATTATTGTAGGCTGACTGTAAATCATTGGGATAAATATTATAGACACTCATAAAATTTTAATTTGTTCCTCTATTTTTATCAGCTCAATGTATTTATTAAATTAAATACATTATAGTAACCAATAATTTTCATATAATCCACTGACTAACTCAACAAAAAATAAAAAATAAAAAATTAGGCGACAAACTTACCCAACGAAGGAACGTCAAAAGTGAAGATAGCTCTTTGGGTCCCTACCAACGTTGGGGTGCGTAAGCATGAGGAGCAAACATGATTAGATATCCTGGTAGTTTATGTCGTAAACGATGAGTGCTCACCCTTGGTCTACGCGGATCAGGGGCCCAACTAAAGCGTGAAACACTCTGCCTAGGGAGTATGGTCGTAAGACTGGAACTCAAAAAAATTGACGGAAGCCTGCACAAGCAGTGGAGCATGTGGTTTAATACGCGCAAAATCTTTACAGCCCTTAGACATATGAAAAGCAAAACTTGTTCTCAACAGGATGGTACTAACTTTCATGTACAGGTGCTGCATGGCGGTCCATTAGGGTATAAATTCAAACAAATATTATGAAATTTTTTGTTTATTTCAACATAATATTGGTAATTTAAAATAATTTAAAATTAAAGAGTTATTTTAAAACCAGACAATAGTTCAGGGATCATATGACCGATAATGAATTATAGTTCTTAAAATAAAATAAAATAAATAAAACAAAATAATTCTATTAAATTCTTTGTAGCAAGACGGTAGACTCCTACGACATGTTAGGATTTTTGGAATTTTTTTTTTGGGGGGGGGGGGAAGTGGATTGCTTTCAGCAAATTCTTCCGAACCTAAAACCTTATGAATCATACATAAATCTTATTCAATCATTTGTTTGGTAAGTAGTATAAACACAAGTGAGATCCACTGATTAATTAAAATTGTATTCGTTAACACGAATTTGATCCGGTAAAGATCTCGAAAATGACACAATCAATTGATATGAAAGATTAATGAGTCAAAATAATATTACACAAGAACAGCACAATTAAAGGGCAACATAGGCAGAAAAAAAGATGTAGTTTATATTTTTTAATTTTTTTTACATGGTATCATAGAAGATGTTGTAAAATTAAATACTTTTTTTATTGATACAAATACGACACATATCAAAAATAATACGACACGATATGATTGACACTCCTAAATCTAAAGAGGGTTATTAGGTTCACACATCACACAGAGTTGGGCCTTATGGTCACTGGGCTAACACTAGGATTTCTATTTGAAAATTTTGAAGGTCGATCCTCCTATATGAATTTGTTTGGATATATATTTGCGAACGAAACTTATTTGTTATGAAATTCTTTTTTGTCAATTTTACCAAATTATTCATTCTTTTTAGAAGTGAAGTAAAACCAAAACTTAAAAACTTCTAAATTTTAAGAGTTTAACTAACATTAAAAATTTTTCTCTTTCATTGATATCCAGATATAGGTTAGGACTATATATATAACTCTCTCTCTCTCTCTCTCTCTCTCTCTCACACACACACACACACACACACACATATATAGTAACATTAAAAATGAAAAATAGTAACATTCAAATACAAAAAAAAAAAAAATTATTATTTAAACACAAAAAATAATACCATTTAAATACAAAAAAATATTAACATTTAAACATAAAAAAAATAATAACATTCAATATTAATATTTTTTAAAAAATAACAATAGTAACATGTTCAACAAAAACAGTAATATGTTCAACAAAAATAATAACATGCTCAACAAAAATTGTAACATACTCAACAAAAAAAATAGTAATATGAAACATTGAACAAAATTGAAAATAAAAATAGTAGTATTTAAACTCTTAACTAGAGGAAGAAATCTTTAATTCTTCATCATCCAAAAAAATAACTTTGAAAAAGTAATAACATATTCAATAAAAAATAGTGATATGTGTTAGTAAATTATGTTTTAAAATTAATGTTACTGAACTGATATTACTATGCTAACATCAAGCATTTGGTATGCACTACCCATATTACTTTTTCAAAATCTCAAGTTCGTACTCCAACTTCAATCTTCATCCATTTCAAATCAGCTTCAAATCTCAAAAGCTGATTATTTAAATGTATAACAGACAAAATAAAGATTAAGAATTTGAATTTGAAGTATTATGGAAAGTTTGTAATCAACAATTACCGTCGTAAATCAATTATTTCTATATTCAATTATTGACCTCCATATATAGCCCATTATAGATAATGTATTCAACTTTCTATAACGGATCAAACTAATACAATTAAGAGTATTTTTGAGATTAAAAAAAAAGTGGACTTAACTCCTTATTGATAAGATTAAAAATGAACTTAATCCCAAATAAGTTTTCTTGATGGACTCAAATCATTATAAGTTCATCAAGGAAAACTCAACCTCAATTTTCGCTTTCTATTTTTTTGTTGCCTCACTCGCTAAGTCGATTATTTTGGGGGAGGAAAAAAAAGCAAAACTATTTTTTATAAATAAAAGAAAGTTTGTTTCTGTTTGATTTCATTCCTAATTTGGCCCCGACCAAACATTTTTTAATGAGTAATACTATGCACACCAAAATTGTGCATCAAATCATCTATAGTCGTTAAATCAATGAGTTCTATCACAGGTTCAAAGGCTACAAATGATTTAATATACATAATTTTATCTTTTTTCAATACAATTTTCTTTAATTCTAGCAAAATTTACGCTTGAGTGAAATATTAGGAGACAGTCTCAGTACGGTTGATTAAATCAAATAATTAAAAGAGGAAAGAGTGATGGAGTGCTTGGATGGATATGAAAAGCAAGGTTAAAGGATTTTTCAAAACTCCCAATTTTTAAGATACGTGAAATAATTGGGAAAAAATTCATATTATTCCATAATTATATATCATTATAAATTATAAATATTCAACCATGCCGAATACGCCCCCACCGATTCCGTCGTATAGGGTTAGGAGCTGGTTTGGAGAATTATGGGGCCTTACTTATATTCATGGGGATTCGAGTCTGAAATGAAATGTTTTAATCCAGTGGACGAGATTTCTGTCATTGTAAGATTTGTAAAAGATTAAATATATACAATTTAACATTTGTAAGAAAAAAAAATTATTTGTACGATTCGAACCGATTACACGCGGTAATGTGGATTATAAATATCGTTCTCTTGGGGTGTTTGAAATAATGAAATTCTAAAAGTTTCCCTCCTTTCTCTAATCCTCTTTTCCACCCAAAACCTCCCAACTCCCACAGCTCAAATTCCAGTAAGTTGAAAAACCCTAACTATTCAGAGCAGCTCTGAAACTCTGTACGCCGATTCCTTCTCATCTCCAATGCTCAGGTCCGTCCTATCTTCTGTTCTTCTTTAATCGATCTACAAAGATACTTTGGTTCTGTGTTGCCTTTATATTTTTTTGATGCATTTATCTCCGCTTTCACGAATTGGTTCATATGCTCCTTTTTTATTTTTTATCTTTCTGGGACGATCTGTGTAATTTACTCAGTTTGGTTGCTGAATTTGAATTTTGTGCCGTTCTTTTATTCGGAAATCGATTTAATGTTAGATTTGTAGCAGAATTAGTTTTTAAATCTTCTGTACGGCTTCTGAGACTCTTGATTGGGAAAGAGGGGGGGGGGGGGAGGAGGTTGTCAAGAGACTTATACGAGTGAGAGAGGAAGATGAGCAGCAGATCCATCAACATTAATTGGAAAACTAAAAGGATAATTTATCAACCATAGAAGAAGGCTCTTATAGGTCAAGTCAACCATTTATGAGTTAAGGTTCTGGGTAGGAGAAGGGGGTACAAATTTCCCCTTCGGAATTATGAAAATGTTGAGACCCAAAGTGTTTACACCATCAACCATAGCAATAGTAGCCAAGAGTGACAGAAAACAAGGCAAATATTCATACAAACAAGTCCATTGGTCCTCAATATAATAACTAGCTAGAGTTGTAATAAAACTACAAATGCCTTCGTTCTCTCTCCTTGAAACCATAGAAGATGTAACCCAAAATGTCAAATAATAATCACAAAACAAGTCTCTTCCCCAATCTTTAGTGAAGACTCCTCCCACTAGTATCGCTTTTCTTCATGAAGCATCTGGTCTGAGCTTTTCTTGCTTACTGCCAACTGCAGAATAAGAGATGAAAGATAATCTGAGCTTAGGAGAAATTTTACACCAAGATATCAAAATACACAACGGAACTTGAAAGCTAAAACTCACGACATAGAGTGGGAAGTTCAGAGCTTTTCAACACGCGCAGTCTCTTTACCGTAGATACAAACATGCTGCAAATAACATATTCAGAAACCAGATTACAACCAGCAATCTATTGTAAATTACAGCGGAATAGTGATCTCAGACAAATTCAACCTTCAAATCATGAGTGAATAAACCTTATTAGTAGTTAGTTCATGCAATCTATAACAATATAGAACAAGATCACAGCACCACAAGACTGAAGAGTTCCATGTGAAATAATTGACACTTGGGTGGGACTTGTAAATGATTATTAAGAGTTCGACAGCGTTCCTTCTTATATCTCTCATAAAAACTTACCTCATCTAGTTGGGTCGCATGCATTACTGCCAAAAAATGAGAGATCAAGAAAAAGAATTATATTTAGGGAATCTAGATTAGGCTTGGAATCTAAATCTGGTAAGAATTAAATAAACTACAATCATACACAAATGGTTATTTAAAATGTGTGATCAGGAAAAGGAATTAAACTTTGGGAATCCAAAGTAGGATTGGAATTTTAAGCCTGGGAAGAATTAAGTACACCAAATTCATACAAGTGGCTATTTCTCTAAAGCTTCAGTGAACTAGTGGCAGAATTTTAAAAGGAATAGAATAAACAAAGTGCATCATATCCAGTTGTAAGATGCTTACTGCCATGGGACATCCCCAACAAGCATCCTGTCTCCTTCATTATCCTCATACACAAGGGTATATTCCCCACTTCCAACTAACAGACCAGTAATAGGTTTCTCTCCCTCTTGCTTGTTTTTCATTCCATCGGCAGAGGAATCACTTTGTGCTGAACACAATCATAAAAAAAATGAACAATCAGATCTCATATATATTAGATACACAAACTCTCACAGTATACCATGCTTGCTTAATAATATTTTCTTAATGATTGACCAAGAGGGTACATAACAGGACATAATTACAACCTTACATTGATATGAAAAAAAATTTGTTACTTAACCATTTACCATGTGCTTAGAAAGTCACAAATGAACACTAGTTCATTAATATGGTATTTTGACCATAGTTGTTAAATCGCATATCGAAAAACGTATCGTTTATCGTCTTTCATAAATAGTATATCGTATCGTATCCTGTATTGTAAGATACGCATAATTTTAATTTTTAAATAATTATTCATAATATATATATACACCTTCGTAAAAAAGTCATAGACTCATAAAAATATAACATTTGAGTTCTAAAATAATAATAATAATATAACATTTCATTAATATTTCACCAACTATTTAAGTTCCCAACATACTTCAGTAATATCAAAATGCAAAGAACTCTAATTAAAATTTTTAACATCAAGTATTTGAACTACTTTAATATTAATAAAAAATTTTGAATTCAATTGAACAACCTTAAAAAGAGACTTTATTTTATTTTTTTAAATCATAATCACCGAAACGGGTTAAATATTTAAAAATAAATCCTAGGATAAAATAATGTCATTTTAGCCCCAAAAATTAAAAAATAGAATTGTCTCGTATCAGATGCATTGTATCGTATTGTGAATCGTTTGATGCGATACAAAAATGATAGAGACACGATACGTATAATACGATGCTAATAACTATGATTTGGACTGTCTTACTATTCACAACTTTAAATAATTTATTGTTAGATGGAGTACTGTAGATAACCTGCAAGAAGGCCTCTGAATAATTCATCAACAGCAGAGGAGAGCTTTTCATAGCAGTCATAGGCTTTAAGATCTACTTTTCGTCCAATGGGGACCCCATCCATATTGATCTTCACAAACAATCCTTTTCGGTTAGTTTCAATCGGTTTCTCGTTCGAAGCCTTGTTTGGGACCACTTTTTCAGACTCTGGGGAGGGCTTCAAAGAGCTGCTACTAGCAAGATTCTTCCTAAATGAACGAATTGGAGGCCACCCCACAACTGGAGTAGGAGCAGATCTTTTGTTTCGTATTTTGTTTGTTGAACCATCAAGAGAGGAATAACACAGATTAGCCAGACAATTGACATTAAATATGTTTAATAGATAAGTTAAATCTGGGTATTTAACTTAAAGACAGTAAACCCAATTCAATTACTACGACAAAACGTGTAAAAGACAAACATGTGCCCCAGTACAACAGAGCAAAAGCTACCAAGAATTGCTTTATGATGTTACCCAAAAAAATACTAAAATTTATTTTTAGGTAAGATTAACACTATTATTTACCCCGAAAAAAAGATATTTAAACCCTTAAAAGATATAACATTCAAAAAACAGCAAAACTATCACAGAAAAAGGAGTGGGATCAAGCCTTATATTTAGTGGCAAGTGAAAGAAATTGGAAATCCAGGCAACAGAGTAACATCATAAAAAAAATATTAAAACCCATAAAAAACTGTAAAACAAATACTTTCACTAAAAAGGATATGTAAACCAGAAAACAGAGAAATTATTAACAATATGCACAATACATGAGAAACATAAATAATAAAAAAAATGAAACTATTATGCATGGAAAACAGAATCTACCGGTGACTGAAATAGTGAATATCCTCTGTCCAAAAGGAAAACAATAAAGAGAGAGAAAGGTGCGACACCTTTTCTGAGAGCTGTTCGGCACAGCTGTCATTGCAGAAGCTGGTGAAAATGTCTTCTTTTCCGCATTCTGCAAGTCTACCACTTTAGTGCTACAGGGCTGTGACGATTCCCTAGCAGTAACAGGCTGGCCTTGTGGGGTTGATTGGTACTGAGGATATGGAGCCCTTGTCTGGTGGTTCTGTTGTTGGGCCTTCACCTGGTAACCTGAAGATGACCATGGACTCTCTGAAGAAGAAAATTTCTGGGTTTGGCCTCCATTTTTGTTCATGATCCAAGTACCCTCTATTGTTTTGTGGTCAACAGTGTCTATGAACCCTCTCTTAGCACCGGAAGTGTTAGTGTTGTGGGTCATGGATGACTTGTTTGAAAAACACCCAAGAGTGAGAAGAGAATCATCTCTTTCTCCAGAGTTGTCTCTTGAACTCTCTTTGATGGTCCAGTGTTCGCCTGGTGGACCAAGCCTTAACTCGAGCTTTTTCTCCTCTGAAACTCCATTGTTTTGTTCTTGTCTTTTCACAAGCCATTCTCTCTCTTTTGGAATCAAATCTAGCAACTGTGGACACGCCTCTTGCTTTCTGGAATATCCCTCCATTTCTTCGCAAAGAAAAGTCAAAAACTAGAGGAAGTCTAGACGGAAAACTCGGAACTTTTTCTTCCCAGTTTCACACCAGAAACAGTAACAGATAGAACAAACTGCACTGTAAAATGAAAACATGACGAGTCAAAGGAACATCACAAACATACTCCATACACAAATCTTAAGCTTTAAACCTAGAAATTTGAAAGAACAAAAGATAGAAGAGTACATGCCTCGAGTGCTTAACCAAAGCTCAAAACTATTGACACCCACATCCTGAAATTATCCAAACAGAGCTGTTTAGATCCGAAATCAAAAAACCCAGGAGTGAAAATCAATAAGACCACCAAACAACCCTCAGGAAGGATCTCCTACTCCAATAGGTTCAAGCTATCAAGGTCTCAAAGACAACATCCCAAGACTCTGAGCGAAGACAATACAATAACCCCCAAGAGAAACCCCACAAAGACTAATAAAACCTAAAGATGTGAAAGAGTTATGATAGTTGTGAGATTGCAATCTAGCTCTCTTTTTTCTTTTTTCACGCTCAGTAAGAGTGGGCTCTCTCTCTCTCTCGGTTAGGCCTTTGGTGAGAGGGAACAGAGGACTGAGGACGGAATGGAAGGAAGCGAAAAAAGAGTAAAGAGTATAGAACCAGAGAGATTCCCTTCACACGAAGCACCTCAAAACAGGAAGCGAATTAGAACATATAGCACGCAACCAGGCCCCAAAAATATGGCGTAGTTTGGTTCAGGAAGCAAAGCATGCTGACCTCTCTTCCTGTCTAATAGAAAAAATATACTCTCTCCTGGTGTCTGAGTCTAAGACACACCAACCCATACACTCCTCCTAGCCAACAACCTACCCTTATTATCTCTCCACCTTTACCTAATCCAAGTCTAGTTTTGAGGTCAAGAAAGCGAAAGGGTTGATGTTTTTGATAACTTCTAACTATGAAAGTCCTTAATATCAGGTAAAATTAAGCTGATAGAGACTAAACTGAACGCTGTTGAGTAAAGAAATGAAGGGTGCTATTTAATAGTGTCATTTGAGAGAGAGAGAGAGAGAGAGGATTTGCATGATCCATATTTGCAGGGGTTGTGCAATAAAAACATGCAGATGCCATGATCTTGTCTGCTTCTCTCTCTTTCTCAATCTTGCCGTCCACAGTAAACACATATTCCCAAATGGGTTGGAGTTACGTCAAGAAGTGGACACACCCTTCATAAGAGTCTTAATCTTTCAATTGCATCCGTACGATCAATTGATTCTTTGATATAAAGTAAAAAACAGCACAGAAAATGTGACAAACTTATGTGGGATTCCTAATCCAACGGCTAGAAAAAAAAAACACCAGCTTTAGATTATGCATGAGATTATATAGCCAGTTAAGAAAACTGCTAACGTTCATCGAGCAAGTCGGGAAATGATCGTCAAATCGCCGTACATTGCCTTTCATGACCATAATACCCTTACTCTATCAAAAGAGCAATGCATGTGTTTTTTTGCCAACAGATCTGTTTGAAGTTTTTTATTTCAGAATAAAAGAAGTCTGACTCGTTTAGATCCGGTTATATTGAGCAATTTTTTTTATTATTTTTTTTGGGTAAAAAAAAGTTTTATCAATAAAAAAGAAAATTTTAAAAATAGGATTTACTCAAGAAGTTATAACTAAAACTTGACTTTTTAGAAAATATTATAAACGATTTCAAAAATTTTTGAACTCTGATTTTTTAATTTTATTTTTAAAAATTTTGTTTCACACTTATTCTCCGTTTTGTATGATGAAAAAATAAAATAATCAAAATTGAAAGGATAGAAAGTTTAAGGTATAAATAAAATATCATATTTGGTAAGAACGGAAAGTAAAAAGGATGAAAAATTTGATGAAATAACTTTTCTTTTAATTCATCAAAATCAATTTCTCCAAAATCAGAAGGAAAGTGGATGGAAAGTTAATTATTTGTGTTGAGATTTATCTTATTTGTCTATATATATTTTTATATATACATATATTATATATACATTAATTTCATATAAAAATATAAT
>CM042202.1:14259208-14272945 GCA_023539305.1 Ilex asprella
ATGGTAAGGGGTGTTAGTGATGTTTAAATATAAACTAGAAGGGGTGTCATTGAAGATTTAGAAACTAGAGGGGGTGTCTTTGAAGATATGATAAACTAGAAGGGGTGTGGCTGAAGTTTTTCCTAAAAATTATTATTTTAAAAAAAGTAAATTATAATTTTAAACGATAAAATTAAGGTAAAATTATAATTTAAAAAGATAAATTATACCTTTTAAAAATAAAATTATTAAAAGATATTAATAATTGATCATAATATTTTAAAATCGATTATGTCTTTTCGGTACCATAATATTTCTTGAGAGTACTTTGTTAGTGATCATAGAGTAATTTGACTTTTAAAAATTATAATTTTAACTAAAAAATTTATAATACTTTAAAATCGATCATACTTTTTTATACTCATAATTTATATTTCAAAATTTTAATCTGTAAAAATTATAAATTTTAATATGATACTTATTTTTTTTATTGGATTAGTTACAAAATATTTCTTCAACTTTAGGTCACATTAAATCAATTCCCTCTTATTTTAGTTTTAACAATTTAACCCCTCAAATTTGAATATTTATAAATTAAGTCGAGCCGTTAATTTTGATAGTTAAAAATTACAGAAAATATTCAATTTACAAAATCACATGATCTCAAATTCTACGAAAAAATAAGATCACCATTCACATCATTTTGTCTTAGGAATAAGAATAAAAAAAAATTTGACGTGAGAAAAAAAAAATTTACGTGAGAAAAAAAATTGAATTGAGGGTAATTTTTTATGTTCTCTATGGGTATGCTGTAAGTAGCTAAAATAAATTTGAGATCATGTGACTTAACTTTCATTAGTTTTCATTGTTGAAACTAACAATTTGAATTAATTGAAAAATGTGCAAACTTTGAGAGGATGATTTATTAAAATTCAAACTGGAGAAAGTTAATTACAATTTGATCTAAACTTAGAGGGGGTAATTTATAATTAAACATTTTTTGTTTTTGGGAACCTCTCTTTAGTCATGGTCATGCATCATCATCATGAACATTTCGTGCAGAGTGTGGATAAGGTCATATCCATCTCTGTCCTCGACAATAATTTTGAATCCCACAGTTATCCTTGTCCTTTAGCCTTAATGACGTTTTAGTACAGTTTAGTTTGAATAGACTTAATTACCCTTCTGTTGGGGGGGGGGGTTCTCAAATAGTTTGTACCCCCTTTAAGATGTGCTTTGTTAGGGAATAAGATGACGGGATTGGATTAATTTTTGTCAATGGGACTCTCACTTTCCATGTCTAGGATTATATGAAATTAACTCAAACTTCGTATTCAAGGTGTTCATAAAATGTTAAATTATACCACATAAGTGGGGGATAAAAATGGCAGGATTGAGTTGATTTTATTTATGAATTTTATAATTTTGTATTAAAATTATACGCTCCAATATGAAATAAACCCAAAATTCATTTTGAATTGCAGTATGAATAACTGAAGTTGTCATGTGCAAGTGGGATAAGTTTCTCTAACGTAAGGGGATGGGATAAATTTTGGATGATATATAAGCTGAACAATATAATTTGAAAAAAAAAATCTAGTTTAGTTTCCAAAACAATAATTTCAAAAAAAGAAATTCGTATTCTCGAACATTTTACCCCAATATACATAAAATATAGAAAATATTAACTATTATAAGATTTGATTCAATATGTTGATTCTATCCATTAAATTTTGGTGCTCATAACAATAGAAGACATGCATATCAGATTTTCGATTTTGTTAGTGATTACTAATCCGAATCCAAATCATGCACTAGATTAGCATTTAGACCAATAATTTTTGTTTAATTTCATGTCAATGTTATTAATAATCAAATTAAGTACGTATGTATATACAATAATTTATCTCAATTAAATATTGGATTGATTTTACATGTATCCAACTCTGTTTAAAAAAATTTAATCTAATTTGGATAAACAGATTAAAATATTAATTCATACTGAGTTAAATAGACTTGAATTCAGATCAAATTTAAATTTAAAATCCGCTTCACTGACAAACCTAGCCCTATTGAGTGAAAGGACCAAAATTATTCAACACACAACAATGGCCATTACCTCAAAATTGTGTAATGACCCCATGGTTTTAGACCAAGACAAAAAAAACCCAATAGTTAAAGAGACTAAAACCATTTATTGTATGACAAATATACCACCAATGATTTTGCAAAATGACAAGAAACTCCTCCCAAATGTGAACGGAAGGAGTGGACATTGAAAAAGGAGTTAAGCAAAGATTAAAGAAGTATTAACCCTAATTAACTGGCATGTCTCTTCTGTTTCATACACTGAATACCATTTTTCTATACAGAGAGAGAGAGAGAGAGAGAGAGAGAAGAGAGAGAGCTCTGCTTACGAGAGAACATGGGAGCTGCTCTATGGTTGGTCGAGCTGCTTTGCTGTCATCATCATATCCTCTTTTGAAACAATGTTAAAGAAATTAATATTTAGATACATTGTATAAAAGATCTAAAGAGATTTGATTATCATTAATTAATTCAGAAATAGGTTATTAATGCAAATCGAGGAGTTGATTTAGTAGACCAATGTAGTGGTTTGAAAGTAATCAGTTTTCAAAGAGCGTGGTTTTTTTTTTTAAAGAGAATTTCAAAAGAGTGAATTAGGCTAATAAATTAGGTTAGTTATAGTGAATTCAGCAATACTATTGAGACCTAATTCACTATGACCTTTGGATTAGCTGTGGGGACCATCAAGCATTAGAACTTGGTGTTGATATAATGGTTCTACTGCAGCCACATCATTTTACCAACAAATTAAGTCAATATTTTTGAATAAGATGTGAATCCAATGAATTGCAACAATTTGGATTTAATCTCAAAGGGTCACTTAAGTAATAATAAAAATGACTTGTAAACTCAGACGTCTTTAATTCAAATCTAATTAATCTTTTGAAATCAGGTGGTGAAGAATTTATCTTTCACGAGTATCTTAATCTTAGTGTAAATGACCTGTCTTTAACCACACTAAAGAAGAATTAGTCGAGGTGTGTATAAGTTGACTCGGATATCCCTTACCATTAAACTAAAAAATAAAAAACAATTTGGATTAAAAAGACTTGCAACAATGGTGTCCAAAAGTCCCGGTCTTCACCCTCTTGGGAATGTGGATTTTATTTGAAGAGGACAGTTTGGGTATCATAACTCTACTTTTTGACCAATAGAAATGAGCCACATTTATACATTTTAAATTTTATAATTTTTTTATAAACAATTAGAGATAATTCAAAATAAAATCAACACTTCGATCATTTTTAAGCATGGGCTTCTCCTCGAGTACCCTAGCCTTACTCCTATTTCAATTGTAAAAGAGTACAAGGTTGTGCTATTGGAATCATGCACATGATGTCTCCCATTTATTTAATAAAGTAATATATAATTCAAATTTTAAAAAATAAATAAAATAAATTTTATATTTCGAGGTTAAGATTTTTTTAAAATTTTATTTGAAAATTAATTCGACGATTAATATCAATACCTCAAATTTAATAGAAAATATAAACTTCTAAATGTGTATTTGGGGTAATTTTTCAAAAGTGCTTCTAGCACTTATAACATCTCACGGATACTTAAAAAAAAAATAATGTTTGGAATAACTCACCACCACCATTACCATCACCACCAGCACTGCCCCACCACCACAACCGCCACCTCACCTTTGCCACAACAATCGTCATCGCCCCCAACACCACCCCAATCATCGTTGTTACCGCATTACCATTTCTGCCATAATAACCATTATCATCACCATCATTATGGTCACTCACCACTTATTATTACTACCGTCATTCACCACCACCACTCAACCTCATTATAATCGGTGCTTAAATTCTTTTCTTTTTTTCTATATTTGTAATTTGATTTTGAAAGTGAATACAAATATGTTTATTGTTGACCATTTTTTTTAATTATTTCATGCATTTATGCACGAGCAATAACTAGTTATATGATAAAATCACAATGTGAGTGCATCATATCCAAGGATCAAAATTTTATTTTAAAATGGTCAAACGTCTGAAACGTTTCCGTTTTGAAGACTGAAACGAATCAATGATAAAATCAAAATTTTAATACTTTGAAATGTTTCATAATATTTGGAAGATATGTTGTATTACATCAATACATTTGCATAATTATTTTGAAATATTTTAAAGTACTCTTGAATATTTCAATCAATATTTTAAAAAAATAATTCTTAGCTTTTTATTTTGTTTCCAAAACGAATAAAAATATTTTTAAAACATGTCAAAATATTTTTGTTTTTTCAATGACCGAAATAATATACTAAAATAAAATTTTAATCCTAAATCATATCCTTCAATACTGAAAAAAAAATGAAAGAATCACAATCTTTGTCATTTCGCAGGTTTGCATGGATGATATGCCAGCAAATCATATTCACCACTGGTGGCGACCTGTGAAAGTGTAATGTAGGTGACCAAGTCCCTATGCAATTTGTTACACTAAAAAGTTTCTATGTTACTCACTTCTTGGGTCAATACAGGGCTTTGAAGGTCTTCTTTCCTTTTTCAACCAATATTTTTAAAAAATAATTCTTAACTTTTCTTTTTTCTTTCCTTTTTCCTTTGAAAGTGTAAGTAATGTTATTGACATATAATTTATCGAATTAATTTGTTAACCTAATTCATTATGATTTTAGATTGACTGTGAGACTCATTAAATATTAAAACTTGATATTAATCCAATAATTTTACTAAAATCATATCAAATTACATCAAATTTTTTAATTCAAATAATATTACTCTAAAAAAAATTCTCATTATAATTCAACGTTTAATAAGAGTGAAACAATATAATATTAATTACATATTAACCAAAAAATAATCAATTTAATCTAATTATGCTTACTTTTGTTTAGTTGGAGGATAAATAATAAAATATAATTTAATAAATTTTACTGTATTATAATAACACCTCTTCAAGGAATATTAAAATTAACCCAATAATACAAATAGAACATATTATTCGTATAAATATTTTATACATATAAAATAAGACTAGATATTGAATTAAAATTTTTTGATTTATTATAATTTTTTAATACTCCTTAATACTGCAACCAAACCACCCTGTCTCAGTGTTCCAATGAAAATTTACTCCAAAACTAGAGCATGGTAAAGTGGAACCCATTTTCACATTCCGAACAAGGGTGCATGGTATCTGCCTATTTCAACCCTAGTGTAGTGTGATAGTCGTGAATTCATCAAATTTCCAAGAATTTCCAATCAATACTACCTTAAAATCGTTCAAAAAAAACCTTAATCTATTGCTCAATAACTGAATTTAGATTCATATACAAAAACCGATCGACGCAAAGACTAAGAACCATGAATGAATATCCAGTTAAAAGGGTTTCTGAAATCTCTGTAGTCTTGTGAGCCATCTGAATCTCAGCTTATTTAAAAAAAGCATATGAACCTCATATATGAATCATAAATAGAGAGAAAAAGAATGTGGGGAAGATGATTGTTGAATTTTCAACGGATAAAATTGAAACACAACTGCCCATCTTCCCCGAATCGAATTTCGCAGGGAACTCTTTCGGATAGAGTGCACATTGATCGCACTTCGCCGATACACACAATCCCTGCTTTTGTTATCATATCACAAATCAGAGAGAGAGAGAGAGAGAGAGAGAGAGAGAGACGTCGGCCTTCCATTACAAGAAGTTCAGAAGATTGTAACATGGTACATGTGGAGAAGGATCAGTGTGTATTTATAGGGGACTCCAAAACATTAAGATTAGGGTTTTGTAGCTTGCCAAAGTTGGGCTTGATTACCAAATATGCCCTTGCAAAGCTTAGGGTGGTCGGGTTGGGCTTAAGGCTCGTTCAACGGTAGGGTCCAATCAAAATATAAGAATGTCTGCGGTGACAAACTGGGCCTTACCAGCTCAAGTTTCCCATTGGATTCCGGGGCAAATTGCATTTTGAGCCCTGGAAGATTTAATTTTTTTTATTTTATATCTTTAAAGATTAAAAGTATTATAACTTAATCCTTCTATTAATTTTTGTTACTCATTCCACCAATGTCAATGTAATGATTTTTGACGGAATAACCAACGGAAGGGTTAGATTGCAGTACTTTTAATACATTGAGGGTACAACGTAAAAAATTTAATTTTAAGAGTACAAAATAAAAAATCTTTAATCTCTCGGGGTTACTTTAGTTCTTTTTGTTTTTTTAACGGTATTATTGATATATTATACAATTTTTAATTGTGAAGGACAAAAATGATGGTTTGTAGAGATTAGATTACACATATAACTTTATTTCATAGTCACAAGTTTAAAAGATACATGGTTAAGACAATCTTCGATTATAATACCATTAGCACGTATCCAATGCAATATTTATTCAGGAACTCCACCCCCACCACCAAAAAAAAATACATATTCAGTTAATGTAATACATTGGATCAGGTAGCTTAAAAGTCCTGTTGCCAACATGGGTACCTAGGATATCACTCCACTGATCACCAATGTTCCCTATGATTCTGTAACCATTTCTCTCCATCTTTTCCCTTTCACTTGATTTATATACAACTGCCGTTGTGCCAGAAGCAGATGCTCCTCTGCAACCACAAAAAAAAATGTCAATCAAAGACTACATAGAATACATTGCATAGGTTTGCAACTCATGCTGAATGAGCGATCAATTTAGACTCGATCCAAATTACAAAAATATTAAAATGAGTTCTTATCGAAACCGAATTCGATCAGAGATTTGTCTGTCGCTAGAATTTTAAACTTGGTTTACTTAATTCGAGCTAAAATTTAGATTCAATTCAGATTAAGCGTAGAAACTCCTAATTCGAATTAGGTTTCGACAACCAGCGTACTTCATAAATTAAAATTGAGTTGAGAATTTTTAAGTCCAAACCCAAATCAAGTATTGCAATTTCTCTACCCCGAGATTGAATATATTTTAGGTTGGACTCTTTGTTGACGTGCCCAAATTACACCATAAAACAACCTAATGCTTCTTAACATAAAGGGCAAAGCACAACAATAATCACTCAATTATGCGTCTTTGTGTCATTTTGATACAATTTTATCGTTTCAATCACTTTCATCCCTCAAATTTTCACCCAAATACCCCCGGTTGGGGGTGGGTGGGTGGGTTAATTTTTGTGCTGAAAGAAAATAAAAAAACTACATAAAATGGATGGTGTTACCAAACTTTTGCTTACCTGAGTATGAGCTTCTCCCAAGTATGGTACCCTGCATTCTTCAGATTGGTAGTTGTGATGTTCCTCAGATTTTCTGGTCTTCCCGTGAGAAAGACAACCTTTATCCCTATTGACAGCAACTTCTTGTACAGCTTTAGACTCTCTGGTAATGGTGGTGCTTTGCCTGTATTCACCCATCCCTTGAACAGAGTAGGATTATATGGCTCCGCCCTGAAATTTCAATTCAAATCATTGCCATGACCATAACATAAACTAAGAAAACTCGCATTTCTTGAGCTTTTGGTGCAATTGCCCGAGAATTGGGATAGATTGAAAGATTTAGTTACTGATAGATAAATTTTGTCAGAACATCGATTGCAAATCAAGGATGATGGCCGGAAGGCATTTTCTTGTTTTAGAAGGTGTCAAGACACTGTTGCAATTCCGACCATCATTTAATTTTATGATGAGGTGAGGATTAAAACCCACACGCCATAAGTCCGTGTCTCCCCAATCTAAATTAATCTTAGTTTAGACGTTGCACTGTGATTTGTTAGTGATTGAGTTCATACGATGTTTATGATTATGATATAACAATAAGTATATAGTTTGAATGATTTTTTCGCTAACAAAAACAATGATATACTAAGGAAAAAGTAGTTCTTGATATATGTATTGGAGGTATTTGTGAAAAAGTGACGTTATAGGAATCTAATTAGAGAATTTTATTAGAGATATAATTTAATGCAATTATTACATCTTTAAAGTATGTCCAAATAATATATATATTTTTTTAATGGTCTAAAATATTTGTGTCAATTTACACGCACTTCAAATAATTTCTTTTCTGATCTGATTAAAAGTTGTTCATTTACGTCAAGACAAAAATATTCATAAAAAATAATTTCTTATGATCTAACTTCAAAAAATTACGAAATTTAAAGTCTAACATATTTGAATTTTCCAATTCGACCTTATTACAACTTCCGCCACTAGCGAGTCGTGAGGGTAAACAACATTTTGTTTTGCAAAAAAGCACTGTGAGTGATGGGAATGAGTTGACTAATTTCAATGGTGTTAGTTGCCACTCGAAATCCCAGAATTGGAAACTTTTTACTTTTGCAGTTTTATTTTCTAATGACGGAAGCCAATACTGCAGCTCCATACATGAAAAAGCTTAATTTTCGAATAAGGGTGATTTTGTCCAACTTATTTTTTTTTAAATGAACTTAAAATATTATTTAATTTAAATTTATTTAAAAAATAAGTCAAACACGAATCAAACTTGAATAACTTGACTATTTTATATATAAAAACAAGTCAAATATTTTAATTTTATTTTTGAACAAGTTTAAAAAATTATTTAATCTTAATAAAATTTTATTTAAATCGAGTCTGAATAACTCAACTCAATTGTCAGTTCTATTCTCGAGACTTCAATAAAAAGAGTTTGTGGGGGACGAAGTGGACTTAAAATAATCAAATTCTCTACAATTTATTTTGATTAATCATCAAATCAAAGTGTAGAACTAAGAGAGAGGGAGGGAGAGAGAGAGATGTACATGGTACAAAATCATTTTAGAATAAGGAATGTTTATATAGTATTTGAGAATATATTCCACATGTTTGGACTTTAGTCTTTTGCAAATGAAGTTTGAAAATATGATCACATTCAATTAATTCCTGAACAACCCAAAATCTAATTCAACTTGGACTTACTGACATGAAACAAGACTTAGAGCATCTCCAAGGGCTAGCTATTTGGCATTTATTAGCTAAAATAAAGAGCAAAACCACAAAATTATTCTCCAAGGGACTAGCTATTTGGCTATCTATTTTACATTTGAGTTAAATGGCTCTCTACATTTGACTAGCCTCCTTGGCTAGCTATTTTATATTTGGAGAGTCAAATAACTATTTTTGCACTCCAAGGGGATAGCTATTTTACATTTTGATGACGTGTCAAGCTATGCAATATTTTAACTTAAAATATTAATAGTAGTTAGCTAAAATAGAGAGTATGGTTGGAGTAACTTTGTATAAATAACTCTTTAAAATAAAGAATATAATATTTTAATATATTTTGAATAGCTATTTTAGAGAGTACCCTTGGAGATGCTCTTATACAGTAGAGACCTATTTACAAAAAGAGAAAAGAAGTGGGGAACTGATTTGACATATGAAGATCAATCTAGATCTTCTTGTCTATTTACCTTTTTTGATTGGATTTGACCATGATATCAAAATTAAAATTCGGTATTGTATTTATATTTATAATTTTTTTATATTATTATGTGTATTTTTATTATTGTATTATAAAATAATAATAAAAATAATTATTATAACAGTGATAAAAATACTTACAAAAATAGTAAAAACACTAACAAAAGTGGTAAACCACTCACAAAAATTATAATTCTTTCGTACGAAAAAAAAGTGATAAAAATAATTATTACAATAATGATAAAAATATCAACAAAAATGATAAAAAAAATATCCATAAAAGTGAAATTATATATATATAAAAATATACCCATAAAAATAATAAATTTTAAAAATATGATACCAAATTTATTTATTGGGTGCCGTATTCAAGTTCTTTTTGATATGTTATGGCCCTCATGGATCTGGTTTTCTAGACCAGTAGCAAATTAATTTTATTTTTACATATGAAAAAAATAAAGGGCGAAGTAGGAAATTCAAATGTCGGCCAAAATGAGAATGAAGTCATGAACCCTTTTCTTCAATTTTAGTGGGTCGCTGCTTGAATCTATCAAACCCACACAAATTGTATGTGATTTGACAACCATTCTGTTTAGTCAACTTGTAAAAAAAAAGAAAAAAGAATATAAATGCACGAGCTATATATATATATATAATATATTACTTAATTGCCATTAGTGACACACTATCTTCTTAATCAACTAATGGAAAGAGACACATAGATTAGCACACGTCATTAAACACCAATTATTTGCAAATAAATTGCTTGCAAAAAGGTATCATGAATCTTCCATGGTCGGCTATTCAAATAATAATGTAATAAAAACATCCCCCAAGTATGATTTAGTTAGAAAAACTTTAGAGATTATTATCCCGGGATATGGTTGACTATTACAATAATGTAATAAAAACAACCCCTAAGTATGATCCAGTTAGAAAAACCTTAGATTGTTATGTCGGGATTTTAAGTTTTGAATCTTGCACTAGATTTCTTAGTCACTCAATTGTTGTTGATTATGTGTGCTCAAAATTTATGTCGTAAGTAAGTATGAATC
Source organism: Ilex asprella (assembly GCA_023539305.1). NCBI lineage: Eukaryota > Viridiplantae > Streptophyta > Magnoliopsida > Aquifoliales > Aquifoliaceae > Ilex > Ilex asprella. The sequence goes on from CM042202.1 coordinate 14,269,736, forward strand.
CAAAAAAACTATACAAAAATTCCTCAAGACCATGGTTCATGGCAGATCCCATAGAGTGGTTGTTTGAATCAGCTTTGCTCCCCACGTTCTCTGAAATGCATATTCTGTACACTCCAACAGGCCAGCCTCAAATACCATCTATTTGTTGTATAATGTTTCATTATGTATTACAAAAATTAAGGTCTTTTTAGATAATATTTTTGTAACAAATGTATTCATCGTCACTAAAAATTAAGTTTTGAAAGAAAAAAAAGAGTTTTTTTTGTAAAGGTAGCAGTGTTAGAAAATATTTATTTGTTATCGTAAATATTATTTGATTTGTTGCCATAAAATATTGTCGAAACTCCACTTATTATGTCAAGACATTGTGGGAGTATTGTTCCCCATAATAAGTGGAGTCTGAAAAAATTGTCTTAAATTGCGATAAAAAATAAATTTTTTATAATAACATTATCGTAAAAAAAAAAACTTTAAAATATGGTTTTTTTTTTTTTGGAACGGGGACACAACTATCACAAAATATGTCAGAAAATATACTAATTCTGGTAATGAAGGGCAAGCTCACTCCATAATACTTGTCATTGGTCTTGTCAAGTGGCCATTTTGGACACCTTTCAAGTGTCCTCATGCATAAGGGCAAGATATTTACTCCTGGGTAGCCCCTCCTCACCCCACGCCCCTTAAAAAAAAAACCCAAAATAATAATAATAATAATAATAAGATTGGTTCTAACTATAAGTACCCCTAATCTGGATTCTTAAACCTAAAGTTTATAAGATCTTAGAAACTCAATCTTAAAACGCATAGATTTACATTGTCTAGAAAAACAGTGTAAATGTAATTTTATACTAATACTAACAACTCTTGTGTGTATATATAACGATGTAGATTTGTAGATCATTTGCTTCCTTTCAATTTAAAACTTCTATCAATAAATCAAAACTCGAAAGAGATCATTTTATTCATGATTTATATAAATGATTACGTGCATTTGAAGCTTACCCCTGGTCACTGACTCTATAGAACTCATAGTTGTGGTAGTTCTTGATTATAAAAAACCCCATTATCGAATCCCTCTATAGTAAAGCTTTTGTTGAAAAAATCTAGTTATGAAGTACCATTTTGTCTACTGTTACTAGAGAGAGAGAGAGAGAGAGAGAGAGAGAGAAGTATCATATTATTTATACGTACCCAAATCCATGATCTGCAAAGTAGGGCAGATTAGAGAGTGAAGTCTCATCAATGTCAAAAACCCATATATCCTTGCCATCTTTAGCCAGTTTGAGGCTCTGTGCATAGACCAAAGCTTCTTTTGCAACAGCTTCTGAATCTTTCCTGTATTGGTGACCGATCATGTAATGCCCCAAGTAATCTTCGCAGGCCTGTGGGATCGTTCTCCATTCAATGATATTGTGAGCTTCGACGCCGAGTCGCCAACTCAGGCAAGATAAGCCAGGAACAGGAGCACCGGCAGCACCAAACTGTGGCCGGAGAGAGTGAACTTTGCGAAGATCTCCGACTTCTGATCCACCGGAGATTGCAACAATGAAAGCAAGAAACAGTAGGAGTAGTGACAGCATTCCCATCTTATGACAATTTCTTTGAATATAGATGTTTTAACACAAAGCATGTGGTGCGTAACCTTGACCTTAGCCTTTCTTTTATAGGCTTTAATCTTGAACCTATGCCACATGTTTTAGATTTGAAACAAAATAAAATCAGCAATGCTACATTGACTAAATTTTGGGATCAAATTTAGAACCCAAATGACATGACAGTTAAGTTGGGCTTCTTTGTTTGGTGCAAAGTCATTTAGGTCCCAATAAAAACAACAAATAATACGTTGTCATGTAATTTAGGCTCCAAATTTAGTTCTAAAATTTAGTCAGTGTAGCATTACTAAAATAAAATACTGTTCATAAAAGTTTTTTATTTTTTTTCCATATCTATTGGCCTTCCCCGTCTATTCTCCTAAGGAGAAGTTTGGTTTCAAACGTTGATTGGAACACGAAGACTACGTCATGCTAATATACTTTAGATGATCCATATATACCTAAGGGTCGAGCACCAATAAACTCATTGAACTACCCATATAGTTGAGAATCCTCACAGTTCAAATACAACTACATAATTATCAGGATTGCGTTTTACCATTGAGCTAATGGTCTGTCATACGAGCCTCTACAGGAGGCCTACTATAACAAAAATGGTGAAAAAACCCATCTCTTCGATCCTTTGAAGTTCAATCACAAGTAGAAGAATATAAGGATGTAAATATAAAAAATATATATAAATAAAAATTGCTTTCACTTCTTTGATGTAATTGATTTTTGTACTTAAAAAAAAAGGATATTACCCAATGGTATGTTACGTTTTCTACCCCGTACTTATTACTGTTCACAAGATTCAAACCTTTTAACCTCCTTGCGAAAAGTTGAAAGACCAAGTTTTCCGGGTGAACCCGTGATGATATTTTCGGGCACAACAAATTATTGAGATTTGCCAGGAAAATAAATAAGTGAGAAGCTGTATATCACGTGAACCTGCCAAAAAACCCCAGAAGCAGGCAGGTACACTTTTCCTCTATCCTTTTAGTATGTGCTTCTATACCAACTTTCCATTCCGTTTTATAAAAATTCGAGAAAATTTTTGAGAAAAATTTATAATTGTTCAGGAAAAGTTTATGACCGACCACAAATACACATAATTGATCACAAACTTCATAATTTTTCCTTTTTGAATTATAATTTGACTTTTAAAAATTATAAATTATAACTTATCCTGAAATTGTTGTAATTTTCAATACGATGCCTCTCTTTCGTATTCTTATAATAATCAATGTATATTTTACGAGAAGAATAATATTATATGGACTTAAAAAAATAGACTTGATAATTATAACAATTAATTTTATTATAGGTCCCAGTATTATTGAGACTCACTATCGATTCAATGATTGAAATTATCAAGTCTAACTTTTAAATTCATCTAACATTACTCTTTGTCACCGGCCCATCCCATCCCATCCCATCCCAATGGGGATTTACGCTTTTACGTTAATTTTCCAACTATTTTCCCCTACCCCACGGCCATACTACTTTTGGAGTTGGCTAATATGATTTGATGACAGTACCGGCCCTACCCTTAGGCAACTAAGGCGGTCGTCTAGGCTCCCACTTGCTTAAAGTCTTGTTCACGTATATTTTATAA
>CM042202.1:14293900-14332792 GCA_023539305.1 Ilex asprella
ATACATAATATATGTATATATAAAAAGATACATAGACAAATAAGATACATCTCAACGCAAATAATTAACTTTTTATCAACTTTGCTTCCTATTTTGGAGGAATTGATTTTGGTGAGTTAGAAAGAAAGTTAATTCATTCATTTTTCCATCTTTCCTAATTTTCTTCCTTACCAAACATGATGTTTTATTTATCCCTCAAACTTTCCATCATTCTATTTTTCTATCATACCAAACGGAGCATTAGGCAACTTATGCCATTGCCCAGACCCTAAATTAGAAGAAAAATTTGTGCCCCAAAATAAAATAAATAATAATTATTTTAGAATATAATTTAAATACTTAATATATTTTAATTATTAAATCAATAGTGAATGCTAAGTTTAAACAAAATTCATTATTTATCTAATGTACTTAGTCCTCGAATTAAGTGCAATTAGTATTATTGTAAAAAATTTAGAACCTCTTTTAAAAAAATTTAAGGCCTTAAAGTTCAGTTTATTTTTTTATTTCACTCGATATTTATATTATATACATTATCACTTTGCAGTTTTATTATTAAAATCAATTATCTATTGTATAATAGTTACGAATAATAATTTTATATTTGTATAAGTTAAATTTGAGGTCATTTTTTTAATAACTTTGTCTACTATGTACAAGATGACTATAAAATAGAATGAGTAGAAATAATACACTAAGTATCTTAAATTAATTAACCATAGATGTCTTACTAAATATTTTTATTTAAAAATGTCTCTTTTTCTCTATGATATCTAACAATATCTCATTTATTTTAGGATTACTCAACTTGTATAAATTTCTACTTTTATATACATTTATATAAAAAAAAATATTTTACTAGTCAACCTAATTTTCAATTATATTTCTCTTTTATCTTAAACAAATAGTATGTATTTTTGTATTTGATCTTTGTATTTGACTTCGATTAACACAATTTATATTTGTAAAATTTGAATTAGTATATTATATCTCAAAAGACAAAACAAATAATTTGTAAATAAACATATTTAATAAAAATTTAATATTACTATTATTACTGAATACATATTTATAAGGTCTTATATAACATTTTCGCCTAGGGCCCCAAATTAGATTGGGTCGCCCCTACTTACAGCTCAACCAATATATTTACCAAAAAAAACTCTTAACCCACGTAAACATTCAAGGAATTTTAACCATGGCTAACTAGAGGTGCAACTCGGGTGGGTTGGGCAGGTTAAGAGGTCAATCCTAGCCCAACCCTAGGTATATAATTTTCAACCCTAACCCTTCCTCAATCCGATGTACTCAACCCGAGTTTAATTCGGGCAAGTTTGGGTTGAAATCGGGTTACTTAATTCAAACTAATTTTCGTGTGAAAAAAATCGGGTTGACTTGGCTTGACTTACTTAATTTGGGTTAATTTTTTGAAGTGCAAATTTGATTTTTTTTAAGTGTAGATTTGATTTTTTCAAGTGATTTAAGATGAAGAGCGAGACGCAGATGAAGAGATAGGAAGTGAGAGAGAAATGAGTGACGAGTGAGAGAGGGAGTCCGAGAGTAGATGAGAGACGAGTGAGAGAGGGATCTAAAAGTGATGGAAGTGCAGGGGGGAAGACTTGAAATGAAGTGAAAGTCTAGACTCTGAAGAATAAAGATAAATACTAACTCTAGTTAAATATATTTATATATTTATTTATTTAATAATCGGGTTCAACCCAATTTTAATATTCGGGTTGAACCTGACAACCCAAGACTTCAACTGGATGCTTGTCCTAATTCAATTCGGGTGGGGTTTTTTTTGTCCAGACTCAACTCAAGTATTAAAAATTCTAATTTAAACCCTGTTTTTTTTGGGTTGGACTCGGGTTGAATTTGGGTTAACTTGTCCAAGTGACACCCTTATGGCTAATACACAAAAATAATGATAAAGGAGAGAGATTTGTGCGTTAGTAAATTTAAAGAGAGAAGTATTCTCCAAAAGAATAGATAAGTTCCATAAGAAAACATCAAAATTCTACATCAATACAACAGAAAAAAGAGTTGTCGAATCAGTACCTATATTTGGGGCAATGGGTATATTATATGAGTAATGTTACATGGACTTAAAAAGTAGACCTAAAAACTAGACTTGATAATTACAACCGTAGATTTCACTGTAGGTCACAGCATTTGTTAAGACTCACTACCTATTTAATGGTTAAGATTATCAAATCTAATTTTAAAGTCTACTTTTTAAATTCATATAACATTACTCATATTATATTAGAAGTTAGAGTTGATGTTGTTTTCACTTTCAGAATACTGATGCATTGCTTTCCCTTGGCTCCATATCCAGATAATGGATTGTAGCACCCTTATTGACTGTTAATGGAATTTCTTGGGGACGATTTGGAATTGCTTTCAATTGGTCTTTAACATAATATTTATAATATTTATTTTAAAAGAAAGAAGTTTTGTGGACAATCCTTAAACCAGTGAGGATGACTTCACATGAAGACATGTTGTGCGTGAGAGATATAAAAAAGTGTATGATTGGTGAAGAGGAATAGACACAAAAGTATAAGTTACCAAAGTGATTTTATAGTAGTTAATCAATGTGTCATTGACAATTGAAGAGACGAATAGGTTTTCTGTAGTAGGAGGCATTATTATTGAGGTTTCACGATCTATATAATAAAATAGGAGTCTACTTGAATTTTATCTCAGTTATACTTTTTCCACTAAAATAATCACCAATCTCTTACCTTACCCATCATCCATTTGTCAAATTCAAACTTCAAATCGCATCACTCATTTCTATCACGTATTTAATCATTTATATATTTCCTCCCTAAAAACATCATATCACTCATTTCTATTATATATTTAATCATTTAATATTTGATTAATTTGTAATTAATATATTTTAAAAAATATTAATATAGTGGAATCAATTTTTTGGACTTTAGAATTTTATATTTTATCATGCCTTCAGGCACGAGTTATGACTAGTCTATCTAATAAATTAAATAAGTGTTTGAATTTATGAGAGTATATTTTTCCCTTCAAATTTCACACACCCAGCACACATTTTTCCCCCCAAATTTCAAAAATCCAACACACAGCTACACATACATACACACATTCTCATGCATGCACAATATAATAATTCAGTGTATAGCGACTTTAGTAATGGGCTATCACTAGTTAATTTATATTGCAAACAAACACTTTGAATTGGTGAAGCAACTTTTCAACTGTCTATATGAGTAAGTGAAACAGGTGGGAATTGGAGAGACAACTGTGTGCAAGAGGTCTAAACTTGCGAAGTTGTCCCACTAAAGCTCCAATTAGATCCCAAGTTTTTGCATCTCATTTAGTCAATAGCTTGTCTCAAGTTCTAAACTTTTAGAGACTGGAAAAAATAAGAATATCAATAATAGCCACTCACATAAGTTGTACCATTGTGTTGCAACAGAATTTTGCAAGAAAAAAAAAGGGTATTCCAATAAAAACTGAAATTTTTTTGGGAAACCATACACATCTGTAGAGGAAGGGTTTTAATGAGGCAGAATCAGTAGACGGGAATAGGGCCTGCATCTCCTCTACTTGCAGAGTGAAGCTAGAATGCCGCGAGGTGGGTTAAAAGGCCGTCGAGAGTGTAAAACCGCCAAATTATCCACCAGCAGGATGTCACCTTTCTGCCAAGGTATGGCAACGCTTTCCTTGTCAAGTATTTTCAGGCAGTCATATATGATGTGAGCCGGTAAGGGGCTTCCATCCCCAAAGGTGATTGCCTTCACAGGATTATTTATTGCATCTTCCCAGCCAATGCAAGCAGTCACCATGCTGTTGAACCAAATCTTGCGCTGCCGCGTCTTTTCAAACTTGATTGCTGGGATTGGGCCCATTATGGTTTTTATCACAAACTCCATCCATTCCAACTTCATTCCTAGTTTCCGATCAAAAAAAACTTCATTCCTAGTTTAGCAGCCCCGTTAAATGTACAAAGTAACATAAAACATATTAAAAAGTTTGCCTTTTATTTGCTGCCAAAACCTTTAAATCAAATCATTTGGACTCAACACCTGTACATAATAAGAGTAGTATATAAACAGTTGTTTCAAGAAGGTTGTCCTATACACAGATATTAGATTGATGAGAAAGGTTAGCTGAGTTAGAGAAATTTCTTCTAGCAGGCAAGAACTCAACAGTTTCAACGATTGGTACAACAAGCATCACTACAAGTAACTCAATGGTCATTAGTACAAATCTTTCCTCAGCCACGCTTTTGTCTTTGGTCAAAAAAGTTGAATTCCACCCACGACCGATTGCGTATGAAAGATCATCCTCTTCTCGCAGCACTCGCGTATAGATCAATCCATGCTCTTCCAATTTTTCAACAAACTCTGGGTACTTCTCTTTCATTTTCTCAATATGATATGGCTAAGAACTATAGGAGTTTCTCCCCCACTAGCAGGTTCTACTTCACAAAAGAAAAACAACTTGGATGGGTACACGCGCACCGGTTACAAAAGGTTAGTAAGTCTAAATAGAGTTAAAATGACATCCACACTTCAAAATGTTGTATAATTATCTTCCCACTAAACCAAATATAATCTAAGGAAATTCTTTCGGTTAATAAGTGGAAATAAGTCAGAAATACAAGTGATATTCGAAAATTACCTGAGCCATTTCGTGATGAAAAGGGATTTTCTGATCCGGAGGTGACTCGTTAGTCGTGAAAACCAGGCCAAAAACTTTGTTCCGAGGCGCAGTTCCGCCAATATACGGCAGTTCCTCGTAGCCAAAAGCCTCGACAACGTTATTGAAATTAGAAGCGGTGGTTAAAGGGAAACCTCTGAAGAGAACAGCCCCAGAACGGTGAAGAAGAGAGTCCAATCATGGCTTATGAAGCTTGATAGCCTCTGTTAGAACAGAAACGTCCGAAGTGAGTGTCGTTGGATCTGAAGAGAGGACTGCAGGGAAGAAAACTCCATTGTAGGCCTTCTGTTGAGGTATTTCCACAACTGTGAACAAATTTTCTGGCATATTTGGCTGGAAAAAGCTGATATTTCTCTCTAGAATTCTCTCTGTGAATTGTTGCAATACTGTGGAAGTGAATATGTAGGGTGCGGGAGAAGATGCAACTGCGATGTGGATGTCCAGCTACCAAACACGCAGACGGAGACAGACACCGATAGGAATACGACACGATACGCAATTATTTTTTTAAAAAATAAGATATAGACACATTGGAATAAATCGAATAAATATATGTATTTAATTTTTATATGACAAATAGTTCATAAATTTGATCCAATACATATTTTTGTCTCAAGTAAATGGATAATTCAGGCCCAAACAAAGAAAGGTTATGAATTTTTTATTTTTTTTTATGTGCAGGTGGCAAACAAAGAAAGGTTTTATTTTTTCGGTATGATACTGAAGAAAGGATGGTATTGAATGAAGTCCCACCAATTTCCTTTAGCAACATGTCTTACCCTCTTGGATGCCACAATCAAATTTATTATGTTAAGGAAAATGATATACTTCCCAATTTTACTTCCCAGATCAACAAGGAACAAACATCAATTTTAAAATTTATTGACCACAATTATCAAAATAATTAATTAATTTGTCAATTAAGCATTTTAAGCCATTATTTCCTTCAAGAACAACCCATCATGGATTAATGACGCAAGATATGTTAATTAACAACCCAACAATAATCCAATCCTCCAACTTGACCCCTCTCCATTAACTCAACCACTAATCACAACCAAATTGGCGAATACATAAAATATTGAAATTAATGAATCATTCCATCAAACATATTGTGAGTGTGTGTAAAATTATGGCAATAAAGGGATCATCTACAACACAAATAATTTAACGTGAAAACTATTTCGGGAAAAATCTCATAATCGATCCTCATTCACTTAACTTAATTCACTTTTTTGAAAATCAATTGCAAGGATAAAAGTCTTATATCTTGACCAATACACCCATGATTAGATGTTTATTCATTTAATCCATCATCCGGATACATCTATCGAAGTCTTCTGAACTAAATTCACTTGGACGCAATCGACACACAATTCATCTAAGTCTTGATCCATCTTCAAGTATGCCCCCCAAGATTATCAGTATGCACATAACCAATGTGGATTTTGTTAGTTCATCACAGGAATTTCATTTTCAGTGAGTGAAGTTGAATTTGAAGGATCAAATATGATTGATCTTTGAATCTTAGGGATCTAGAACTATTCTTGGCTCTCAAAAGGTGAAAGAGGCATATTCTAAGAATATAAGAGAGTTCTCCTATGCTTGAAAGACTTGCTCTATTTATAGGCCCAGAAAGAGAATAGCTTTAGAATCCAAGAAATTTGAAATTCGTGAGGGATCACTCGAGTCATCAAAAAATGTCAGAGGTAGACATCACAGGAATGAAGAAATGAATCAAACAAGTTGAGTTGAACAAGGACCGCTAGCTCAAGCTGTCTACTGACCGCTCAAGCAGCCAAGCGAAAATTCTCCACTGTCAACTTTTTCAAGTTCATTCGATTTTTTTCTAAGTGCTCAAATATCGCTCTAGTCGAAGACAAATGAGCAGAGGACAATCCTTACTAGTTTTTAAGTCGAAAACCAAAGAAAAAACTTGTTCCATTAAGCATTAAGGTGTATTGCTCAATAAGGATGTTCTGTCTGATAAGAACACAATTAGTGAAATTCATTATTTTATATGTACTAATTATTAGCTTCCACGACTAGTTATAAGTTGTGTGCAATTCACTTCCTCATTGTGATTTTTCTATTGGATGGCGACATCCGGTCATAAGTATCACGGTTATATTATCAATATAATCGTGAAAATTAAAATTCGTGAGAGGTCACTCGAGCCATCAAAAAAAAGTCACACGACAGACACCACTGGAATAAAGAAATAAATCAGACCACTTAAGTTGAACAGCAACTACTCAAGCCTTGTGCATGCTGCTTGAGCGGGCAAGCGAACCGTCTCCGCTGTCAATTTCTTCAAGCTCATTCGACAGTCCTACTAGTTTTTAAGCTGAAAACTAAATAAAATACTTACTCCATTAACCATTAAAGAGTGCTGCTCAATAAGGATCCGATACACGACTCTGTTTAATAAGAACACAATTAAATGAGTATACTCCACTATTTTATATGAATTAATTATTAGTTTTCACATAGTAGTTATTAAGTTATGTACAATTTACTGTTTTATCATAATTTTTTTATGAGCAATGTTATTGGGACCTAATTTATTGACCTAATTTGCTGACCTAATTCACTATGACGTTTGAATTGACTGTGGGCTTCGTCAAATATTAGAATTTAGTGTTAATTCAATAGTTTCAATAAAACCACGTCATTAAATTAACAAATTATGTCAAATTTTTAGATTCAAATAATATTTTTGGACAGTGATATCCAGAATATCAGCATACTCCTTCTCAACACCCCCTCCCCCTCCCCCCCCAAAAAAAAAAAGAAAAGAAAAAGTAATAGCCCGCCTTACAAATTCTTCGAGTGAGAAATTCAAATAGCGAGTCGGTCTCGAGGTCTAGTTACCGTTGGCGACAGTCGGACAGAGATCGAAAATGCCGAAGAACAATGACATCATCAAATCGAAATCGAAATCAAAGTCGACGAGGAAGCCACTCAGAGACGTCTCGAATGGAGTCAAATCTACGAAGAAGAAACCCCCTGAAGCCGAAGATCCAGTCGGAGACGACGCACTCGATCGCCTCCTTCTTGTTCACTCCGATCTCTCCTCTCTTGTTCATCAGGTGATTACTAAAGAGAGAATTTCGATGAATTTGTTCAAATTTGTTTAAGTTGCCTGACTAACACTGAATGTCTGTAATTTGATTACGAATTTGGTTTCGAGTGAAGGTAATGCTGTGGAAAATCTTAACCCTACCTAGGTTGTTTGCCGTCTTGTTGGTACTGTTTAGGGTTTGCTTTTCTACGAAATTCTAAAGAAAACAAATATTTTTCTGGATTTATTTTGGAATTTCTTGGCTGCTTTACGGTTGCTTGTTACAGAGTAATGTCGAGGTTTTTTTTTTTTCTTTCAGAAATACTCTGATTTTTTAAATCATCTAAATTTAAATTGCACGAGTTCAGTGTTCATATGTTTTCAAGCAATGAAAGTTGTTATACTAAGTTTGCATGATTTCAGATAAATAGTACGACTACAATTGAATATTGATTTGGTTTCCGAAATTGTATGTTTGAATTAGAATAATATCATGGATTTGCTGTCTTAACTTTGAAACAGTCTATGGATTTTGCATTATGGTTGCTTTTACAATGGATGTAAGCACAATAGTATGGCATGGCATCTGTCTTGCGCTAATTTCTTGTCCTTATTTTCAAGTTGATGGCCAGTGACAGTTTTCCGAATTGTTTGAATATGTATGCTTTCCTTTTGTTTGTTTTACTGCTTGCCCATATTATTATTAATGTTTGTATTGTTTGGAATTAAAACATAAAGAAGAAATGGTGATATCCCACTAGATGGCTAAATCATTGGGATGGTTGCAATTCTATAGTGACTTGCCTGGGTTATCAATTGAAAGTCATGAATTGTAACTTGAGCTTTTTGTGGTGGCCCATAGGGTTTTGGTTCACACAACCTGTTATGTCAAATACTTGTTAAAAATCCTTTTTATAGTTAATCGTGTTGGGAATTTTGGTTTATTATTAGGAATTTTAGGTGTTTATTAGATAATGGGCAATTTTGATTTTAGGGATTCATTTGAAATATTTAATAACTTGATTTGTAATAATGGAACAATAAAAGCATGACTAGGATTAAGATACGACATGTATTAAGATAAGATGCATAGTGCTATATGCTCGTTTGGCCAAAGTGAGATATTCAGTAGCTAGTGAGTGTGAAATAGATGACACATTCATGTAATTCTGTCCCAGTCCATCATAGGAAGAAAAGGGATGCGAAGCTCTACCCGTGTTCACATCCAGCCGAAGTCTTACAAATTTGTAGTGGAGAAGAAGAATACACCTTCAGGTTCCTTCTTATTAAGAGAACCTTCAAATTATCTTCAAGTTGATCAATACAAAGAACAATGTGAAGATCCACCAAAACCATCACCAAATCGAAGATAAAAAATCACGCCAACACAACTCTCGTAATCCACCAAAAATCAGAGGATTGTGCATGTGGAGCCACACCAAAGGGAGTCGACACAAATTTTGTTATCCAAGTCAAAGCATCAAAAAATTGTAATTTGACAATCTTTTGTGTTATTTCATACACGAAATTTGTTGCATGTGTGAGAATCCCTTATCAGATAGAAAAAGAAGTAAAAGTGTCCTAATATTCTGTGGATGAACTCAATACCTATAGGCTTAAATTTTTAGTTGGGTATGAGTTCCATACATGTATATTGGGCTCTGGATCAATAGACTCTCAGTGTCCCAACAATTAGTATTAGAGCAAATGGTTGACGATTCTAAGTGAACTCTTGAAAAAGTGGTGTAGCGTGCCGATATTACCAATGGCTTTTAAGAAAAGTGATAAGACTTTTGATAATGAAGTTATAAAAGCACACTTGGGGAAAAGGGCAGGGTGCAAGGTCTCTGGATAGAGTGGAAATGTGGTGGCGCATAAAGAGCAGTAAAAAGTTTGATTCTTGGAATTGCGGACTCTTGTAAAGACTGGTTGGATGTGGTAATCGCACATCAAATACAAAAAAAAAAGAAGTAAAAGTGTCATATTGTGGATTATTTAAGCTTTTAAGTGGGTATGAGTTTCATACATGTATATTGAGCCTTGGATCACTAGGCTCCCTTACCTCCAACACACACTAGATAGCTAAATCATTGGGATGGTTGCCAGATTTACACTGCCTTGCCTGGGTTATCAATTTTAAAGTCGTGAATTGTAACTTGAGCTTTTCCTGGTGGCCCATAGGGTTTTGGTTCATACGACCTGTTGTGGCAAATGCTTGTTAAAAAGCCTTTTGTAACTGATTGTGTGGGGGATTTTGGTTTATTATTAGGACTTTTAGATTTTTATTGGATAACGGATAAGTTTAATTTTAGGGATTCGTTCGAAATGTTAAATAACTTGATTTGTAATAATGGAAAAATAAAAGTATGACTAGTATTAGGATACGACATGCATTAAGAATTGAAGATGCATAGTGCTATATGATCGTATGGCCCAAAGTGAGATACTCTGCAGCTAGTCAGTGTGAAATAGATGACACATGCATGTTATTTCTGAGGTCTAACAAAATCCCTAAGAAGGTGGAGATGCCATCCTGGTGACCTCGATATAAGTTGAGCCTTTACTTGGGGGAAGAAAGGCATTTTTTTATATATATATGGATATTTGGCACACTAGAATGCTGATTATTAGCTGATGTTGTGGAAGCGTCTACAGCAGTGAACAATTCAGTTGCTAAATGTGCTGCTTTGCTCCAAAAAGAAGTATGTAACTAAACATTAAAATTTTCACACTCTATAACTGTTGTCTGAGTTGAATGAGCTGTGGAATATATCATATATCATTCATCAGTGATGTCAGTTTTTTTATACTTCGTTTAGTTGAAGATTTTTCGTCCATCCCTGGTTCCTTTGCAGCTATTTACTTGAATTTTGTGGCAAAACCATGTCTGAATGTATCTACTTGCAGATTGATGAACTTGTTGTGCAAGCCCTTAAATTTAAAGTGACAAACAAGAAGGGGAGAGAAGAAATTGAATCTTTTGCTCGCCTCTTGTCTGATATGCACACTTCTTTAAAGGTTTGAACCCCATATCTCTGATATTATACTGTACTTGTGCTGTTTTGTTGAACAACTTATAATTGTATATTGTTCCCATAATGCAGCCGTGGGTTCCTAGATTTCAGAAAGCACTTGCCTGTCCATCCACAGGGTCCGAGAATCAGTCGGAACATTCTTTGGCGGGTAAAAAAACACTGCCTGCTGCAGATGACGATAAAAGCAATGTTGTTGATAGCCCATATCAAACCAAGTTGGACTCATTAGTCTCTCCATCTCCTCTTGTGTCCTGGCGTGCTGACTACACTACAGAGAATGGTAGACAACTGTTCCTGCTCACACCTCTGCCTCGAGCAAAAGCAAGTTCATTCAAATTTCAGAGACCCTCAAAATCAGTGTTTGAAAATATTACATCCGATAATACTGTTGGGCTACCATCTCTTCTTTCTTTATCTGGACATGCAGATGATGATTTGCTAGAAAGTGTAGTGATAAAGCCAACTCCGAGTAAAGTGCCTGATTCTGTTGTGACCAAAAATGAAACTGCTATGCAGAGTGGGTTTGTTTCTCCGGCCAAGTTTTCTCAAAAGGATTGCTCTATGTTTGTTATGACTCCACGCCTGAAAATGTCGCCACCTAAGTCCTGTGTATTGCTTGAACCCATTTCAGAGATCTCTCACAAGGATGTTCATGGTGTCCATAAATCAACCCCATTTCCTGTTGGAGTTCAAAATCTAAGTGGATCTCAAGATTCTGAATCTTCCAGCAGTCAAGTTTCAGAGCATCTGGTCTTGAAGTATCCGGAGCTATTTGGAATAAAATCAGCTAATAAGTTGGCAAACAGAAGGACAGTGGTAGAAGAATCACCAAATTGGTTTATGTCACCTCCTAAAACTTGCATTTTAATGGAGCCTCCTGATGAAAATTTGTTGACCAACGCTGCTACCAAATGCCAGGTGCCAAGAACTGCTTTCGTCATTAATCAGAGAACATACTTGCCCTCAATGAAGGAAAAAACTAATCAAGACAGTCATTTGCCAACCAAGAAATCTTGTAAGCAAGGTACTATGTGTTCTTTTTATGTATTTATCATGTTGAATTTAATCCCCTGAAACTAGACATTGTGTATATCTTTAATTTAACTTGACCTGAAACTAACCATTGTTTTGTATACTTATTGCAATAGCTGGAGGTGGCTCAGAAATCATCGAAAGCACTCCCATGTGGAAGGAGCCTGAAAGCATAGTTCGAGCTGGAAAGCGGCCAGGTGAGAACACCTTAAAGAAGGAATTGTGGACAAAGTTTGAAGCAGCATCAACTCATGCAATTCGCTTCAATGTCTCTGTTCTTGAGGAGACTTCTCACAGAGGATTTCTTGATCTGTTGGATGAGGCTTGTTGCGAAGAAAGAAGTCGAGGCCCTGAGGGTTTAAGATAATAAATCTCATTTTTCATGTTACGAGATTTTGAAACTGTAGGTGGTGTATGGCTGCTGGTGTTAAGAAGCTCAGGAATGGTTGTATGTATGTATCTTTGTTATGAGATCATCTAAAGAATTTTGTTTCGTGGACTATGAATGTTTTAAACCAAATATGAGAAACCCTGTTCCTCTCACCAACCCACTCGGGTCGGCCTCCCTCTCTTTGCCTGAGCTAGCTGGTAGCTATATGCAAGAATTACATGCCAATTTTTGTTGTTCCCGTGTAAGGTGTGTAACATATTCAACCTTTGTGGCAAGGAATTCAAGATTTTGCTAAGTTTGTAAAAGGGCATGCAAGGAATTCAAAAATTTTCTGATTAGATCAGGGCAAGATTTGAATGAACTCAAATCGAATTTTAACCCGAAATTAATCCGAATTTTATTTTGAAATCTGCTCGAATTATGTAAATTGAATTCATCACGAACATGTAGTATTCTCCTAAAGTAACAACCAATAACATAAATCAAATGTTTAATATAAAGACATAATAACCAAATGTTTAACATAAGATTGAACTAGAAGATTGATCCCTAGTATTTTAACTAGTAAGTTATATTATTATATTGATTTATATATTTATTTTTAAATATATTCGGGCTGATCTTGATTTAGAATTCGATTTGAGCCTGATTTATATATTCGGGTTGAATCCGATTTAGAATTTTGGGTTGAGTCCGATTTATATATTCGAGTTGAATCCTTAAAGTATTGCTTACGTTTCCACGTGAAACTTCTATTCAAATTCATCACAAACACCAAATAGTCAGTCAAATTTAGAGGAGCATTTTCATCAAACTCAAACATTGCCTTCACTTGCAACCAAAACTAAACCCATTTCATTCACTTGCAACTAGAGGTGCAACTTGGACAGGACAAACTAAACCCAACACGCGAACAAGGTTTGGGTTGAGCTTTTTAATATTTTGGGTTGGGTGTGGGCTGAAAAACACTAATCCGAATTGAATTTGGACAATGTTTGAATTGAGTACCTCTGGTTAAGATCGGGGGTTGAAAATTTTATATTTAAGGTTAGGTTAAGGTTGACTCCTCAACCTACCCGAGTTACGCCCTACCTACAATTGTTGCCCATATCCAAAACACAGAAAAAAACTGCTCAAAAATTGGGACCATGCAAGACCCAAAAAAAAAAAAACTTTATGATACAACTTTTTCGTTGTGCACACACAAATCCCACTAAAATGAGTTTTGCAAAGATAAGACCATATTTCGACAGTTAAATTAGTATTTTAATAAGAAAAATTATCTCTTGACCTATACTTCAGGATTGCCATTGTGGCATGGCATCTCTAACTTGACCACCCTCAAAGATCTGGTTCGTTTGCTTCTGATGATCGCCTTCATTGTCCAATTCGTATGCTTCCCTCACCAAGACTTTTTTTGTTTTGAATGGATTAAAGATTTTTTTTTACTAGCTGGATATAAGTTAAGGGTAATAGTCAATGATATAACAATGTATAGAGTGTTAGGTGAAGGCAATTGTTGAGTTAGACGTAAATATCCATTTGAATTTAATTGACCGTTTGGTGTTTTGTGATGAATTTGGACGAAAATCTCTCATAGAAACACAATTAATACTTTAATAAGGATTAAATTATACAAATCAAAACTCCAAGGAGCAAATAGAAGCTGCATCAATACATTAAGGGTATAATTTGCAATTTACCCTCACTTATTTCCCAATTGCCTGATGCAAGAGCTTCAAACTTATTATGTGATATTTTTCCTTTATTTTTTCCCTTATTTTCATGCCCTTTCTAAATTAATCCCTTGCATGGTTCATTGTAATTTACAGTGCTTCAGGTTTGAAATTATAAATAATTAAAGGTAATTTACTTAAAAGACTTTATAAAATTTAGATGGAAAAAGACAACAAGAAGAGGTGTATTGTTAGAAATAAAATATTGTATATTAGAAAGAAGAAGAAAAAAACAAAGTGTGTATTATTTTAGGGACTTATTGTTACTACCTAACATAACAATATCACCCAAATATTAATATCAAAATAAATCCTTGATGGGTTGTTGCATTTTGCCTTCTTCGTTAACCGTGAACGACAAAATTCGTTAAATGAGATACGATACGAGAACTAGTGTTTACTCTAGTCTTGGTATTCAACATTGGATGCACATCATCTTAGACCTTTGTCTACATCTCATTTGTTCGTTTAATGTAAAATAATTGAGTTATTCGAGTTCGGCTCGTTTTGAGTTCGGGTAAGACTTGGTTCATTTTTCAAACGAGCCGAGTTTTCATTTAAAAAAATAAGTTTAACAGACTCAACTTAAACTCGTAAAATTCAATTCAATTATGAGTACCAGTAACATAGGAATTCAAGATTTTTTAAGTTTTTATAAGGGGATCAGGGCATGCAATGCGGTCAAGACTTTTCCGATTAGATCAGTGGCAGGATTTGGCATTTTGGTGACACTTCACTTATTTCTCAATTGCCTGATGCCAAAACTTCAAACTTATTGCATTTCATGTGATTTTTCCCCCTATTTTCCCGCCCTTTCTAAATTAATCCTTTGCATGGTTCTTTGTAATTTACAAGGCTTTTTGCTTGAAATTATAAATAATTAAAGGTTATTTACTTAAAAGAATTTATAATATTTAGATGGAAAAAGACATCAAGAAGAGTATTGGTACTACGAAACATAACAATAATATCAAAATAAATCTTTAATGGTTATCGTGTTTCTGTCTTCTATATTAATTGTGTAATCGTGAATAACAAAATTCGCTAAATAATATACGAGAGTTAATGCTTACTTTATTATCGGTATTGAACATTAGATACTCATCATCTTCGACCCTTGTCTACTTCTCATTGGCTCCCGTAACATCAAATAAGTGTTAATGTTTAAAGATTTTAAGGAGCAACATAAAACTTTGAATTTTTAAGGAACAACATAAAACTTTGAATTTTTAAGGGGCCCTAATCAAAATATGAATTGTTTTGGGGTCAAATAAGAGTAAACACAACTTTCGCGGTTCTCTCCTTTTTCTGCTTGCGTGCAACCCCAACCGACTCCACATCGCTAGAAACTAGAAAAGCCAAAACCCTCGCCGGTCGCCACCGATAAGCCCCTTAAACCCCAGTCTCTGTGTATGTCGGGTTCGCGCGCAAAAACAATGGCTGCTTCAGCTGAATATGTGAAGCACATCGAGTCGTATGTTGACTCGTCCAGCTCTGCGACTCAGCAGGTTCAGTATTCAACTCTCTTCTCTAAATTTTTGTAGTGTTCCATTTGTTTTACGATCAACAGTAACTCCAGGAAAAAAAAAAGCAATATGAAGCGTTATGAAACATTATTTTCAAAGTTTTATATTCTTTTAGTTCTATGTATGTGAAATAGTCTTCTCTTTTGATTTGGTTGGACTAATTTGGTTCGTGTATGAATATGAAGTTGGCAATTAGTTCGTACTTAGTACACATTGTTTGATTATTAGAGTTTTTGTCAGAACCAGGGGAATTTAATAGCTTTAATGTTAGTTTACTCATTGTTGATTAGTTCAATTTGAAGGCCAAAAAACTGGGCAAATATCACTTTACTGACGCCTTTCACCTTAGAAAATAACCACTCAACCCTCAATGTGTTTTGTGGAGAACAGTGCACCGCTGACTTCATGAATGCTAACGGTTAAATGCCCGCAATACCTCCCATGTATAGAATAGATACGTATAATTTTTTTCCTAAATTGCTTCTCTCTCTACATTTATGTTTATCTCTCCTCTTTTATATTTATATACTTCCTCTTCTTCTGTTGTATACAATTGTAATATACAATTCATACACATAAAAAAGTTCCAAGATTTTTTGAAGCTTTGGTGCAAAACCTCTTTTTTTCCCCCCCCGAATTGGGTCTCTGCCCGTTAAGTGGGAGAATGAAGTTTGACACTCATCATCTGTTACATTTGATCTTTGATATAAACAAACTTGAATTACGCAATGACAAACAGAATGCAAAAGGGATACTTTCACGACATTGTGCAATTTTATCTCAAATAACCTTCTGCTATGCTTTTGCTTGGTAAAACTGAATATTCAGTGGCAGTGCAGAAGAAGAAAAAGTCGGCGCACATTGGTGGTGGTGGTGGTGGTGGGTTGGAATTGTGGCTGACGAAGTGGGTTAGTAGGATTGGATTTCAGAGTTTAAACAATATTGGTGGTTAAACCCTTGGACGGCAGTTGTATAGGTTTAGGTGGTCACTAAGATGATTAATTTAAAACTTATGGAGGTGGGTATAAGGTTTGGAATGTGGTGGCGGTTGCTGAAGTCTTTTAGTTAATCTGTGGCTGAAATTGTAACTATGCACTTATAGGTCCACAGACTAAATGAGGGTTATGTGGATATTTGAAGGTGAGGTATGCTGTTGAATTTCTGGTGTGCTGTTGAATTTCAGGCTGCAAGTGTAGATTCAATTGCTACTCTCTTGAAGAATGACATGCTAACTACAGAAGCACTGGTAAGCTTCAGTTGTAATTCTTGTTGCTATTGCACTTTAACATTGATTAACTCATTGTGATCAGTTTTATATATCTTTTTTCATATATATACCCTCTCCAATAAACATTATCATTTGTTATATAGGTTAAAGAGATGGGGATGTATTTGACCACTACAGATAGCATCATTCGCGCTAGAGGTATTCTACTGATATTTCATCGCTGATTGCTGTACCCAACATCCCTTCCTTTTCAATAGTAAATCTATAGCCAAATCCAAAAGCGTTCAATGATTATTTGTACAAAGTTTTGAATAAAATCAAAGGACCTTCTTGAATATAAGTGTGATTTAACTCTCAACAAGCATATTTTTCTTATTTTACCCGTATGATAAAATCTCGTTCTCTACTACCTTGTGAATTAGTACGGGAACAATTAGTTTTTATGGCTTCACTTTGGGCCTAAGTCACTGGAAGTTTTAGAGGGCTGCCTTTGTAGGATCTTCAAAGGAATTGGATAGCGTCTTTGCTTTGATTTTCTTTTCTGCTTTTTATTTATTTGTGAGGATATCTTGGCATCTACATTGTATCAAGAATAAAAATAAAAATGTGTATTCTAAAATCTAGGATGATTTACTAATTTCAAACTACTTTTACCTATTGTACATTGGGCTGGTTACTTAAAATATTCCCCTTTACAGCAGATGACTGAGAACTTCTCATACAAGCTTCAATATTATGTGTTATTTTCGTGTATGATACTCTATTATAGCAGATCTTGTACCAATGAACACGTGTGTCCTCTTAACAAATTGTGCTTATATTTGACACAAATAGAATGGAGGGATAAATAACATTCACGAACTTCAGAGAGAATGGAGTGGCCTCTCCTACTACATGACATTGTTCCTAACCTTCAAGCTAAATTTTCTTGACATAAATTGAATGGCCCCTCTATTTCCCTTTGGTTTACCTTGCTCTACTCATTGAAATTGACTCAAGGGAACTAACACATACATAGTTTTGCTATCTGGATCGAAGAATGAATAAACATAGCCTTTGGGTGAATATCAATAAGCACAGATTCTTTCACTAGGTAGGGAGGGAAGCAAAAAGCCAACTGCCCCATTTGAAGTTCTTTCGTAATGCATTCTTGTTCCACCTTCATTGATGAATTTCTCACGATGTGACACCAATGGACTCAACATTGGATTTGTGAGTGTAAAGATACATCTTTTCAAGATCAAATGCTATTCGGGGTTTTTAAGAAAAGTCCATGTTCATATGCCAAAGACAATCTTAGAGTCAACATTACTGTATTCTAAACCACCTTCAACCTCTACGAATAGCTATGCTTTAACATATTGTCATTAGTACCTCTTACTGTAGGGAATTGCTTTGGATCTTCTCAACCCTGAACACAACTTTATAGGGACCTTGAATAACTGGATGATTCTGTATGAGAGTGATCATAACAGTAAGCTAAATATGACTCACTAGACTTGACAATTTTTGAATTAAGCTTCTTCATGAGCAACGATCTTTGGGTTTTAGACATGCTGCCCCAATCCAGGCCCAGCTGATTTTGTAGTGAGATGCTCCTGTGTGGGCTTAACACATGGGACACATGTTAATCCATCTACGGTTGTCTTCAACAGCATAATTAGGTCACATGAGCATATCGGTGATAAATCATGTTGAATTTATCTTTTTATAATTTTTTGCATTCGTACTATGTTTGAGAAATATTATTTTCAATGAAGGTTTCCACATTTTTACTGTCCTGTTGCTGTTCAGGTATCCTCCTCCTTGGAGAATTATTGACAAGTTTAGCATCAAAGCCTTTGGACAATGCTACTATACATAGCTTAATAGGATTCTTCACAGAAAGGCTGGTGAGTAAGAAATCTTGTAATGTATTGTTATGCACTAAGACTTAGTTGTATTTCTGAACATGCCTACATTGTTTTGGCTGTTATTTTCATGGCTCTCATTTTCTGTTTGTTTCATAAATTCTTTCTTTTCTCTACTTCTATTGCTCTTTCTTCCTTGTACTACTAGATATCATATTTTCAGCTTTTGGGTACTAGCATTTGATATTAGGATTTGTGCTTGTTTCATTGGCTTAGTCAAGTCATAATACAAATATTTCCATTATATACATCTAAATATACTACTAATAGAAGTGGTTTAAGTGAAAAACTTTTGATTTTGTTATTTATCCTTCAATAATTCTATAATGTCTATTTTATCCTTTTTAAAGTGGCTTAAAGAGAAAAATTCTATATTATCTACTTTATCCTTTTTTTGAGGAAATTTTCATTTTTTTATTAGTTACATTAATTCAACTAATAAATTCATTATTTGACTTTTGATTATCTTATTTCCAAACAATATAAATTTGATCCAAATCCGATTTGAACAATATGATTCGATTTCTGAATCCGGTTCAACTGTCCAAGGAATTTTGTTTTTCATAATGCATATATTAATCCGTTAAAATAAATATTTGTTCTAATCCAAATAAGTTGATTAGAGATGATTTTAACATTTAACACATGAATTTCTAGTCAATTTTATTAAATAATCACCAAATTACATCATATGTTTGTAGGTACGTAGTGCATATCAAAATTCGCTAAAAACTAATTTTTTGAATAGATCTAATAATCTATATACTATTTTCGAATGTTTGTCCTTGTCAAAAAAACTTCATTGATAATACTATCTTTAAAAAGATAAAAAGACAATAATAACCTATTGAAGTAACTTCTTATTGGTCCAAGAAATTAGTAGTCATCCATCTATTAATCATTTATTAAAGTTAAACATTACAGTTTTTAAATGCAATACAATTAATTTTTTTTTTGAACCTTATGTAATTCAGGTCATATAACCCAAAATATGAGAAAAATCTTGAGCATAACAATTATTTCACGTCAGCAGGGTCACTTTGTGTAATTGTCCACTAACAAGTGGACAAGTAAACCCCATAAAACTCAATAGCTATCATGTAATATATAACCATCTCCATATACAAGAAAGTTGGTCTAATTTATTTATTTTTATTGGACAGTTACGCTTACATTGAATATTTAATCCCAAAATATAATGGTAATTATTGGGAGTTACTGCCAACTTAGGAAGCATGACTGTTGTACAACTCTTGGAGTTTCATAACTCCAACTCATAATAAAACAGGTGAGAAGTTGGCCGGCCAAGTTTTTGGGTTTTATAAAAATGCTCAAATATTCTCATTCCTCGAACCCTTCAAACTTGCGATTTGGACGGGATCCAAGCCAAAGGTTTGTATTACATTGTGAGTAATAAAAATCTTGATCATTAAAAGTTTAGTAAGCATGCATTTGTAATGGTATCTTCAGGGTATGGTGGGTCATCGCAAGTTTTGGAATGTATATTTTGCAATGCTGAGCCAATTCAGCTCTCTCTGTTTGATCTCTTTCTCACTCACTCACACACACACAAATATTTTGTTGTGTTGTAGATCAATGGCACATTTTCAGAAAAAAGTTATATACATTAAGCGGAAGTAAGATTACAGCTAGAAGTGCTGATGAAACTCTTCGAATATTGGATATCTCTGTAGTCCTACAATGTCAAAATATTGCACCCCCTCTCTCTTTAGGTGTTGTACTTAATTTGAAATGGTCTTTGAAAGAGGTTGCTTATTGAGGGTTCTTTTTATCTTTTGAGACACTTTCTTCTAAACATTTTTAGATTATATTAGGAAAATATTTGATATGTGAGGGCAGACTATCAATTGTATCTCTTTCTCTCGAACGATAAAATTTTTTAGTAGCATAATAGTCGATTTTAGTGCTTGAGACAACTTTTATGGCTGGTTCACTCACTGCGTTGACATGTCTCGGCCATTATTGATGGGTATAGGTTTTTTGAGATTTTTCGAAGAATCCATTATTTATATACTTTTGAACATAAATTATGTATGTTCATGTTGATGGAAAATAGAAGTTACACCACAACAAAAGAATCTCTGGAATGACCCTGAAAGTTAATAAATGTCAGATAGAAAAGGGGGGTCCGGAGGTTTTTGATAAATCGCTTGAAATGCTTGGCGTTTGTTCCAAAGCCTAAAACATATGCCTTTAAAAGACTTTTTTTCTTGTATTGTTAGTGGTAATGAACCATTCTAGCTAAACTCCCCTATGTGTCTTATAATTGAAACATTTAATAAAAATATTTGGTATATATTCAATAGCAAATACAACTTGAATAATAAAAAATTGGAGCCTATTAATGGGTCCTATGGTAGATGTTGGGAATAAACATAAATTGATTGATTAATTTAATGCGTAAATATTCTCATCCCATTTTGATTCAAGGATTTTTTTTATTGGACTCCCTTTGGACCCTAGTTTACTAAGATCTCTTGTTTGACAATTGTGACATGCTTCTTTTTCTCTTATTCTGACTAGCCCGTAATGAGGATTTACCGTAGGAAGCTTTCAATGGTAGTCAGATGGGGAACATTATTTACGCGAAACTGTAATGATAGTAAGCCTCAGACTGTGAATTGATTGGGGTAAAGCTATGTAACGGACAGTTGAAAGGATGACAAATGATTTTTATTTATTCACAAAAATATGTCGAAATAGTTGGCGTGCAACACACGTATACACCAATTAGTATGTTTAAATAGGAATAAATCCAAAATTGATAGTTGTTGAGATTCATTGTCTGTTCATTTAGATCTTCAATGTGATTGGATTTCGTTACGTGACCGGTGCTTGATTCTTTTTTTTTTAGTATTTCTTTTTTGTCTTTCTTTCTGCTTTGCTTTTTGAAGGGTCCCTAGTCCTTCTTGTACTGATCTCTGAGTTTTATTTTCAGTAAAAATTCTTCTGTTGCTCATCGTAAAGGTAGATGATATTATTTATATCAGGCAGATTGGAGAGCTTTGCGTGGTGCACTTGTTGGTTGCTTGGCCTTAATGAGGAGGAAAAGTAATGTTGGTAGTGTTACTGGCAGTGAAGCAAGAGCAGTTGCCCAATCTTTATTGGAAAACCTGCAAGCACAATCGTTAGGACAACATGACAGGAAGGTAAAATCTAATGCATCTGCAGGTTAATGCTGATCTGTTTGATAACTTATCTATCAGAACGAAGCTAATATTATGATGTCAACTTATTTCTCTCTCTCTTTTTATATATGTCAAAATCAGCTAGTGTTCTTGTAGTTTTCTCCATTTGATATTTACCATCTGTTTTTTTTTTTGCAGCTATGCTTTGAACTTGTTGAATGCCTTCTAGATGATTACCCTGATGCAGTCGTGGCAATGGTATTTTTCAATTCTTGCTTGTCTCCAACCTTTCCTTTGGATGGTAATCTCTCTTCTATTCATATGACGGGAGTGCGATTTTGATGTGTTGTCTTTTATGATTTCTCTTCTGTAAAAGGCTAAACAATGAGGGAGATATCTAATGCTCTCTGAAGAGATGTATTAAAACCTGGTTAATTTTGATATCATCTACTCCTGTTTTTAGTACCGACTTTCCAGAGTTAACTTTCAGTCCAATTTGTAAGAAATGCTGTTCGTTTAGCCTCACTATGTTGGGTAGTTTGAAACTTTTGAGGCTTAGAATCAGTTTCTTAAGGATTGAATGCAAAATATTTCTGCAATTTACAGAATGTTATTGTTGCCTCACCTATTGGCGTACTTTTTTATTAGCCAGTACAAGCTGCATCTCTTTGCATGCTATCCACTGAGTCAAATTTGTATAGTTTTCACCTTCATTCCTGCCTATTTCTTTGAAATTTGAGTGCACTCACGTAGGATTAGATTCTGCATCAAGATTTTCTTTGGTTGTAATCCATTCTTAATGGCTGGGAGTCCTTTTGGTTTGCATTATCAAGCTTCCAAGTGTTTCAGAGTTATATACTTTTTTACTTGTTGCTATTTTCATACAGTAATCTACTTATGCAATTTATGTAACTTTAACTTGATCTCTGCCTCCTGCCCACTTGGTGCAAGGTATCTAAAGGCTTTCCCCAATCTCGTGTTTCTTTTATCCCCCCATTATTTTATCATCTTTATACTTGAAATTACTGAGACAGTTGTGTGGTTCAGGGTGATTACCTTGTCTATGGTGTCTGTGAATCTATTGATGGAGAAAAGGATCCTCAATGCTTAAGGCTCACATTTCATATTGTGGAAGATCTGGCACGGTTATTTCCAGATCCGTCAGGCCCGCTAGCAAGTTTTGCTGAAGGACTTTTTGAAATTTTGGGCTGTTACTTTCCTATCCATTTTACACATGTGAGATTGATGAATACGACTCTTGATTGATTTTCTAAATCTGTGTTTCCTGCAACTCATTACTTATACAATAAATATTCAGCCAAAAGGTGAAGATGTTGACGTGAAGAGGGAAGAGCTGTCAAGGGCACTAATGGTATGTGATCTATTCGTGACACTGTCCATTGCCAGTATCATGGTGTACATACAAATTAACAAGCGTTATCAACACAACAATCAAACAGTGTTGATGTTTCAATAATTATTTTTTTTTTAATTTTTATTTAAGCACATGGTAGAGCTTTTGTTGGGCACCCATGAAAGCTTAGGCACTGAAGGTGAGAGGAGGGCCATTATTCTTCTAGGCATTTCATTTGCCAGATCATGGGGAGTATTAAGTTTTACTTTTTGTTATGGGACCCTGGTCAAGAATTTTGTGGAACGCTAAGGGCAATGTCATCATTCTTAGTGTTCATTTGGGACCATTGTTCTAGCTTTTCAAAGACCAGATTTGATGTGGGGCCATTGTGATTGAAAACATTCAGCTTGTGCTATGTTAGATTTTGATTGGGTGTATCAAAATTCATTGATATTTGGGAGTTAAGAATGACAGTGAAGAATTAGGATAGGAAGTAATTTGGCAATGTGCTTCTTTTACATTGCCTGGGGTGTTTGGTTGGAAAGAAACTCGTTAATTTGTGAGGATAATAAGGAGGAGTTGGAAGGATTGTGAGATAGAATTTCTTTTAAGCTTCATTTTGGGCCTCCATGGCTAAGGACTTTGATAATATTCCTCTTTTTTGCATCGTGAGTTGGACAACATTGAATGGATTATAATGCGATTATCAGGGTTTTGTAGTGCTTGTTCTTTTTGGGTTGGGCAACTTGTCCAACTTTTCTAGGATAATGTGCCTATTCATTTAAGCCATTGATAAAATTTTGTTTCTTATAAAAAAAATGAATGACAAAGGAAGTATAGGTTCTTGCCAAGTACATGAAATAGTTAACCTTGTGCATTTGTTTGGGACCAAGAATCTTTCATTCCCTTTGGATCTGGCTGTTTTTGAGCTGTCTGTGTAAACTTGGGAGGGGATTTGTAATTTTAACAGAAGTTATTTATTTCTTCTAAGCATTTTTTTGCAATTATATAGAGATTTGGCTCCATGTATCCTTTCCTTATTGAGACTGATTTCTTTAGAACCAACTCTCGTTAAACTTTTTCCCCAGGTTGAGTTGGTTTGCAATTGAATATTTGCTTTTCAATAGTCAGAATGCTGTGATTCTTGCTTATGCTTTATTGATGCTGCTTAATTGGCTATGTTATAACATGATTTGGACATGTGATTTTCCGTCTCAGTTTTTAACTTATTTTAATATCTCCAGTTGGCGTTTGCTGCTACACCTCTCTTTGAGCCGTTTGCCATTCCGTTACTTCTTGAAAAACTTTCGTCTTCTCTGCCATCAGCGAAGGTTGTTGACATTTGAATTCAGTTCTACTTTTGTCCTTGCTTTTAGGGGGCATTTATTATCTGTTCAGGTGTATTCGTTTTGATGACTTCCTATGACCACAGGTTGAATCTTTGAAGTATCTTAGCTATTGCGCAGTTAAGTACGGATCAGACAGAATGGCGAAACATGTTGAAGCTCTTTGGTCTGCATTAAAAGATGCTACTCTTATTTCAGCACAGGCTTCTTTGTTCTTGGAATCAGAATCACTGGATGGTATGGGCTTTCAGGAGACTGAAATTGTGACAGAAGCCCTGATACTTCTGGAAAAGCTTATTCAACAAAGCAATGGCTTGTTCTTAAGTTTTGTTCTTCGTGATGAAGACATAAAGTCAGCTATAATCACCATTACTAGTTTCAATGGCTATGATGATATTCCTTTGCAAAGCAAACGGAGGCTACATGCAATAGGTCGTATCTTATCTGTTTCTTCCAAAGCTTCCATTTGTTCGTGCAATGGCGTGTTCGAAAGTTTCTTTCCACACCTAATGGATGCTTTGGGGCTTTCAGTTCAAAATTCGTCTGGGAATGGCCATCCAGATGAACCTCATGTATTTACTGCAAAACTAAATTTTGGAGCCCTGTATCTCTCTGTTGAAATCCTAGCTGCATGCAGATATTTGGTTGTGGGCTCAGATGAGCTTACGTCTCTTCCTGTTTCTTCTCATGAGACAATGTGCAGTATGCTTCATAGCTTTTGTAGTTCATTGACCGAGGTTTTCTGTTCTACCTTTCTGACAAGCATTAATGCAAGAACTCAACAAGCTTATATTCAATGCGGAGGTGGGTCCTTTTGTTTGTTAATCCAGTCGATTATTGTTCTACATGTATATACTATATCCCCCTATAAGTGTAAATAAGTGATTGGCTGCAAGATAGTATTTTTAATTTTGTTAATTATTTTTTAGTTTATTTTGTGTTTTAGTTTACATGCATATGCTTGCGTTGGTTATTGCTTGAGAAGCTTGCTCAACACTGATTCACAAGGATCAGGTGCACATGGATTTGGGTATGCACTTGAAATGTGGGATTGTGTCTTGGTATCAGATCTGTCTAATTGACTTATGATGTGGAAAGTGACTTGTTTCCAGGCCTGTGATAAAAAATAAAGTGTCTGTTGTCATATGACATGTCTAACACTTCTTTCGAAAGGTGCAGTGATAAAAAATGCTTCTCTTTTTTATCTCTGTTGGAGATGTTTGCAGGAAGCTGCATGCCAGATACCTGCCCATACTTATGTTATGTGGGATGTAAGAAGCATCATATGTTCTCATGCATAATTTTGCTATGGCAATGGCCTAGACAGAGTTATCAACATAAAAATTGGGAAAATACTATTTTTTTCCCCATGCAACAAGGCCCAAATAATATGGCGGGAATCGCTGGATATGATACAACGGGTTTTAGAGAAGAAGAGAATTACAAATAGATATATAGATATGATTAAGGGTGCATTGACTTTAATTAGAACAATTGCTGGGGAAAGTAGTGAATTCTCGATCACAGTAGGTCTGTTCCACTTTAAGTTCGTATGTCTTTGCCTTAATTATGGATGAACTGACTAGATACGTTGACAATGAGGTTCCATGGTACATATTATTTGCCAATGTATTGGTTGATGAAACTAAATAAGTATTAACAATAAGCTAGAAGTTTGGAGAGAAACTTTGGAATAAAACAAAAAAGGAAAGAAGTACAAACATGAAGGTGTTAAAATAATAAAATGGATGTGAGGTAAAACAAAAAAGCATAGAAGTGGGAATGTGTGTATTCGTGAAATCGTAGAAGTTGCATTAATAGGAGTTAAATTAAGAGAGATTCGAGTTAGCTGGTTTGAACATGTTTATAGAAGACCTAGTAATGCACTAGTAATTAATGCATATCAGTGGTAATGCCAGAGATAGATGTAGGCCTAAAATAATTTTGAGGAAAATAGTAAAAAATGATATGATTGCCAATGATTTGACTGAGAGTATGACCCTTGGTAGGACATAACGGAGAAATATAATTCATGTAGTCTTGCTAAATAGTAGAGATTAAGGCTTTGTTAAGTTTAGTCAAGTTGAGTTTAATATGGACCAAGTAATGACAGAGGCTTTCATTACAGATGGTTTATTGATCATATCTTAGAGCACTGAACTTCTTATTTGTTTCAGTTTCATGTGAATACCTTTTGGCTACATCTATTGTCTTTTACTACTGTATCTATCCGGACATGATGAATTTACTAGAGGTTTTGTCATTTTTTCTTCAGAGCGAGACCACTGTATAAAGTTCAAGGGGAGCCCAGGTTTTTAGATTGTTTTTTGTCGACAGGAAATAATAAATCTTATTAATAAAGTAGAATAAGGAAAGTTACAAAGATTGATCAAAGGTGGACAGGTCATCCAATCCAATGAAAGGTTAAGACAATCATCGTCTAGGCACAACTATGAAAAATGGCCAAAAATGCAATCCACTCGAAGCTTTCCAGCTTGCACTAATACAAAAATGAGGAATATTCGCAAACTTATTAGACACCGAAGCCCAGAACGCCTATTAATCTCCCATCCTAAAAGGAAACAAGTAAAAAGACAAGAGAAAGAAAACAAAAAAAAAGGAAGTTACACATCTCTTTTGAAGATTTGATTAATCACATAATGTCTACACTACTTCTGTCTCAAAGATATTAGAAGAGCCTATTAGTGTCATATTTTGGGTTATCATCATAGAGCTAAATATCTTTTTTTTTTGGGTCACTACTTACGTCTCTTATTCCTTTTCCCCTACTTCAAAATGCAGTGAAGGGTTTGCAGATTTTAGCCACATTTCCTGAAAGCTTCTCACCAGTCCCAAAATCCATATTTGAGAATATTTTGCTGCAGTTGATGTCAATCATCCTTTCAGATTTTAACAGGACATTGCTGTGGAAATTAGCACTGAAATCATTGGGGGAGATTGGCTCATTTATTGATAAATATCATGAGTCTGAGAAGGCATTAATCTTCGAGGTTACTGTCATAGAGAAGACTGCTTCATTGATTTCTTGTGAAGATTCTATGATGCCTTTCTCACTGAAAATGGAAGTAGCTACCTGTATTGGTATGACTGGGTTACATTTTATGCTGAGAATTGTTGAAGTCTTGGACAAGGCGATATCTGCCAATTTGTCTGAGGTCTATGTATGTCTTCTGTTTTTATCCTTAATTTAAAGACTGGAATTATTCCTTTTTCGGTTATTCCCTCTGCAAGTCATCAAGAGACTTCAAAATTTAATGTTTCTTTGACATTGCATTTTGTTGGTATAGGCCCACGGAAATTTGAAGTCAGCTGAATTTACAATTCAGCTTTTGGAGTGTTACTGTAATAAGGTGTTTCCATGGTATGTGATTCTCTTTTGGCAATTGTGATTCCTCCTTTAGTCCTTTTTGCTCCGAATGATTATTCATATTTCTTATGCTTGCTTTTCAACTCAATATTTTTCATATTTGCTTTATTCTCCACATTTTCCCCAAGTCCAAGTGTGATAGGCATGCTTAAACTTTGATTTACTTAGTGAGTTGGCTTGGTAAAAAAAGGATGCTATTTTTCATTTGTATTACGAAAAATAACTTTAGGTTGGTTTGTAAGAGAAGGCTCACCTCTCCTTCTCAAACATAGTTGTACTAATCCAGTGAAAATTTTGATCCCGGGTCTGTGGCACCAGTTCTCTCGTGTATTACAGTGTAAAAACAATGAATAAGGATTGGAGAAATCAGTGAGGTTAATTAGGAGAAAAAGAATCGGAGGAGGAAAAGAAATAAAACAAAAAAACTCACCTTTAGTAGAGGTTTGTAATAGTGAATAAGATAATCCACAGGGCAGCTAGAAGTAATGTTATCATTGTAGACATCAGTTATAAATCATCTTTTCTCATATTTGGTGTTTCTCTTTCCACTTCTGACAGAGGTAATGTTTCAGATAATTTACTGTTGCTTTTGACATAATTGTCTGCTGGTTGTCTGAATCACTTATTGGCCTAGGCTCAGGTTTGATAATGCTGGAGGTTTGGAGGAAGTCCCATTGCATTTCACAGTTAATCTTTGGAACCAAATTGAAAATAGCAATTCTTGTAGCAGTGGATTTCAGGACAAAGTAAGTGCTCGTTCATTATTGGTGTGTCACATTTCTAGTCAAGTCTCTTTCAAAATTTTAATTGAGGTCTTGCAAGTTCATATTCGATATCCTTAGGCTGGCTTCCGCTCGACTCTAACTGGACTCGGAGGGAATTTTTTTGCCTCCGACTCCGAACTACTATACCTCTGCCTCCGACTACGTCTTATTGGAGGCGGAGTGGAGTGGGCTGCTTTTTGTTGGGCTTTCTTAATTTTTTAAAAGCTTTTCCTTGGATTTGGGCCATTTTTGGATGGGATTTGGACCAATTTTTTTTTTTTTTTTGAAATTTGGTCCAATTTTTAAAAGTCTACCAGTAGGCACACAAAATAGAGAAACCAATGTTCAGTTTTAGCATGTCTTATTATAAATTTTCATACAATAATTATTATATAATTTGTACTTTATATAAAATTATTTATTAATAAAAGTTGGAGTCGGAGTCGGAGTTAAAGAATTTCAGACTCCAATTTTGATTGGAGTCTGAGACCATCCAACTCCGATTCCGATTCCTTTAAACTCTGACGGAGGCGGAGTCAGATTTCCGGATTCTTGGACACCCCTAGCTTCAGCTTCAACATTTACAAGTGTTCGAAATAATGGGAATATCAACTCAGAAATAATAGATATATCTTTTATGCATCCAGAAACTTCTTGGTGCAATAATGGCGGCAATGAAGTATGCTGTTGGATGTTGTATGGAAGAAAGTCAGAGCATAATTGTCCATAAAGCTTTCAGGGTACTTACATCATGCTCCTGTTTCCAGTTGGAGTCTGTGTTGGGTGTTACTGGGAACCTACTTGAAGGGTTACGACTCACTCATGATTTAGACTGTGTTTCATGTAGAGATGAATGGATTATTTCATTATTTGCATCAGTTGTTACAGCACTTCGTCCTCAAACGGCCATTCCACATCCTAAAGTGATATTGCAGTTATTCCTGACAACCCTCCTCAAAGGTCATGTTCCATCAGCTCACGCATTGGGTTCTTTGGTTAACAAACTACCTCTGAAAATAAATGGAACAGATATTTCAAAAGATTGTAGTTTAGAAGAATCAATGGATCTGATCTTTAACAGTAGTTTATGGGGTTCATGTGATAATGGTTCTTTAAGGAGCTGCTTGGGTGATGGCAGTGAGATGGATCTTAGTAGTTTAAGGTTAAGCAGTGTAAACACTCAGGTGTTTCAAATCCATGCTATCATTGGATTAGCATGGGTGGGGAAAGGTTTGCTTATGCGGGGTCATGAAAAGGTAAAAGATATAATTATGACTTTTTTGAGTTGCATAATGTCCCATGGAAATATTTTGACCTTTCCATGGAAGCATGATCCACTAGAGAACAGTAAAGAGCAGGAAGTGCTCCCTCTGATGAAGTATGCAGCAGATGCATTCCAAATTCTAATGAGTGATTCTGAAGCTTGTTTGAACAGAGGATTTCATGCAACAATACGGCCTCTTTATAAGCAACGCTTTTTCAATACCATGATGCCCATTCTACTATCCTCAATAGTGAGATCTAATTCATCAATTTCAAGGTACGTAACTGAGTCATGAATCTTCATTTGCTTTGCAGATTGCTATGTTCCACTTAGTTCTCAGTGTTTTTCCACCAATAATGTGGAATGCGGAGTTTTTACCTCTGATGATATTGATGCCTACATAGCTTGCTATATCACTAATCAAATCCTTTATGGACAGGAGAAAGGGTTTCTGCTATGCATTTCTATTTGGTGCTTTGCACACTGAAGCTTGATATGCTGTCCAACTATTGGATTGCAATTCTGAATTATCTTTTTTATTTATTTTTTCTTGTGCGAAATTGTTTAGCTTTTCCGTTTTACAAACAGCATTGCCAGTGCTGGAAAGTTTAAACATATAAGATTTTTGTTTAGTTTACTACCAAATGTTTTCCTACTATAAGCATTCATATGTGCCTATCAGGATTCTAATATCCAGTACCTTTCAATGTTGTGTTCATGCAAACATCAATATTATCCTTATTTCTGCTGTTGAACCTTTTGTTTTTGATTGCTGTTCATGGTTCCAAGTCATGATATTGGTCGTAATAATGAGTCACAATTGTGGGTCACGACTTTTGAGGAATATGTGAACGTGTAATGAGGGCCAGCAAACATGAATTTTTGCTTTTGGTAAATACCCAGAAATTTGCCGAGGTATGTGTTGAATATTTCAATGCTGAGATTTGCAGAATTTGACCGTTCAACAATTCTCATCTTGATTTTCTTACAATGGACTAGAATAAAAATTAAAGTTGTGTTAGCCCAGAGATGCTATTATGTATCGGTGTCGGCTGCTGTCTCGAACCATGTCATTTTTGCTCTAGTTTATTGGAAGAAAAGAAGATATGTAGATCCTTCTTGGTGCTTAATGATTATAAAAAATGGATATGTTTATATGTAATTAAGTTGTAAAACTATTAGGGTTTTGAGGGAGAGAAGAATAGGAGAAAAAGAGAGTATTGTCAAAATAAGGTAGTGTGTTAAGTTATACAACAACACCCAACATATATATATAGTCACAAAGTACAAAGAATTGAACTACCCTTAATTTAGAAATAATGCATAATATAGCACTCCCCTTTTAAGTTAGTGCATAGATATCTTTTATATCCAACTTGCAAACAATTAGCTGAGAAACGTTGCTACTAAGCCTCTTGTGAAGATGTTGGTCAACTGGTTTTCTGATTTCACATAAGACATGGAAATCAAACTCTTATTTAATTTCTACTTAATAGTGTCAGTCAATTTCAACATGCGTAGTTCTATTCGTTAAACTGGATTGTGGGTAATATTGATAGCCACCTTATTGTCACAATATGGTCTTATAGGTCCGTCAGCATAAATTCTTAGCTCTCCCAGTGATGTTTGGAGTTACATAAGCTCACAAACTCTATGGACCATTGTTTTGTATTCAGCCTCCGCATTATACTTGACCACCACTGCGTTGCGTGTTGCTTCACCATGTGACTAAATTACCTCCAATCAAGGTAAATAGCCTGAAGTTGATCTTCTCCAGTCTGCATCACTCAATACTTCTAGTTTCAAGTGACCATTGCTAGAGAACATGATTTCTTTTCTTGGAGCTAATTTAAGATGCTTCAAAACACGACAAAAAACTTCAAGATAAGGAATTCGAAGATTATGCATGAATTGACTAAAAACATCCACTACATAAGCAATATCTAGTTGGTTATATGAGAGATATATTAATCTCTCCACTAGTCTTTCGTCTCTCTTTTTCTATTATTTTACCAATACCATCACTCAGTCGATGGTTAACTTCAATAGAAAAATTTATAGATCCATATTTTAACATCCTTGTCTCGTCAAGAAGCTCAAGAACATTCTCTTTGGGAGATGGAAACGCCTTTATCCGACCTGACAACTTCAATCCTAAGAAAGTATCTTAATGGACCAAATTCTTTGATTTCAAACTCCTTAACCAACCGAACCTTCAATTCGGTGATTTCATTCTCATTATTCTCAGTTATCACTTTGTCATCTACATATTCAATGAGGATTGTGATCTTGTCATCAATCTGTCTAATGAACATAATATGGTTAGCCTGACTTTGTTAGTTTACCATAGCCTTAAGGAACCTATCAAACCAAGCTTTGGGGATTTGCTTCAATCCATAGAGAGACTTCTTCAATTACACACATTCCTTTCAGTTGTTTGAGATGAAAAATTTGGAGGAATCTCTACGTACACATCCTCTTTCAAATCTCTTTGAAGGAAGACATTCTTCAGATCCAACTGCTGCAAATTCCACCCTAAATTCGTTGTATAAAAAGATAAGCCCAAGTATGGAGTTCATCTTTGCCATAAGTGCAAAAGTCTTTTGATAATTAATACCACATGTTTACGTAAATCATTTAGCAACCAGCCTAACTTTGTACCTCTCGATAGTCCCATCAGCTTGTTGGTTGATAGTAAACACCTATTTGCACCCTAGTATTCATGCTCGAAGAGAAATTGAAACCAGCTCCCATATGTCATTCTTTTTCAAGGCTTTCATTTTCTCTACCATAGCTTCTCTCTGTT
The DNA here is from genome assembly GCA_023539305.1 of Ilex asprella. Classification (NCBI taxonomy): domain Eukaryota; kingdom Viridiplantae; phylum Streptophyta; class Magnoliopsida; order Aquifoliales; family Aquifoliaceae; genus Ilex; species Ilex asprella. The sequence goes on from CM042202.1 coordinate 14,326,601, forward strand.
TAGAATCAGAAAGACCCTTGAAGAATAGTTACAGAAGACAACGAAGAAACAAATGTGCGATAAGATGAAGACAAAGAAACAAAGTTAGAGATAGGATACTAGGTAGAAGCTCAAACATCCTTCCTAATTGCAATGGGAAGCGTAGAATCATCAACAATTGGATTATTCGTAACAGAAGTAATACTTAGAAATTCATTACCATACAAGTTGGTGGAGGATGGAATTGAAGTTGGTGAATTCAACCGGTTTGGCGGCACATGGGTATGCTATACTTTTTGACGTTGATTATTAATATTCAGCTTATCCTTTTGAAGATAATCACCATGTGGATCACTGATATCACCTTTTTTCTCCACAAGATGTTACTTCTTCTCATTAATATTCTACTAAACAGACAATTGATTGAAATTAAAAAGAGGCTACTAAAAAAATATCTCTTCCTCTGTAGGGACATTCGCCCCTTGTAGAGATGCCAGGTAGCAAGGAAGAAGGGTTCAAATTCTTGAAAGGTTACATCCATGCTAACATACATTTTCTGAGACCATAGATGATATCATTTTTATCCCTTTTTGGATGACAGAGTAACCAACAAACACATCTCAAAGCCCTGGAATCAAGTTTTTTTCCGTAGGGTTTGTAATCATGTACACAAAAAATATGCCCAAAGACTTTAGTAGGAAGGCAAAAAATGGAAAGAATGGAAGAATACTCAGTCGGACACTCAATTGGGGACTTAAAGTGAAGGACACCCGAGAGTATGCAATTAATAAGACAAGCAATAGGAAGAACAACATCCCCCAAAAAGATTGAGGAATATTCACATTAAACAACAATGAATGAGCAATCTCAAGAAGGTGATGATTTTTTCGCTCTACCATTTTCTTCAGGGGTACTCATACAAGTGGTTTGATATAGAATGTCATTATCATTGAGGTAATAATGAAAATTTCATTCAATATACTCAATTTCATTATCACTATGAAGAATTTTAACTTTACCATTAAATCGGGTACTCACCATTTTATGAAAAAAATTTGAAGCACAAGAAAATTTTTACCTTTACTGCGTAGTAGGTAAATCCAAGTAAGATAAGAATAACAATCAATAAAAGTAACAAACCTACGATAAAAAAAAATATACGCAACACAGGAATGACTCCACACAGTAGAATGAATAACAACGAAAGGAGTAGTGCTTTCTATTAGTAGTACTAACATAAGATGAATATTTATCCTTGACAAATTCATAAGCATCACAATTTTTTTTTTTAATACAGTATTTCACTAGATTTAGAAAAAGATGCATTAAAACGTCAAATGAGAGATGTCCCAAATGTCTGTGCAACTAATATAAGAATTGAAGGGTTGAAACACCATCTCCCTGGAGAGCTTGATTGGTAGATTGAGGAGAAACTTCAGCATCTAGACAAACCACAATGTGCTTTACTATTGTCAATCATTTTCTTAGACTTCAATTCTTGAAAGGTACAATAAGTAGGAAAGAAAGTTACTGAACAATTCAAGGGTTTTATAATACTACTAATACACAATAAATTAATTGAATCTTTCCCAGAAATAGAGAATAAAGAATTGTTTGTCACCTTGACTTTATCCCTACTAGAACATGTAGAATATGAAGAGAAAATACTAGAAGAACTTGTGTGATTTGTGGTTCTAGAATCTATTTTCCAAGGAGTGTCCGAGAATGACGTAATAAATGCACTAACAGATACACTTGTATAAGTAAAGTTGGAAGAAAAGGCCGGAATAAGAGTTGTGGTAGAGGAAACATCAAGCCTAGCCATCAGACGCCTAAAAGTTTGCGTCTCATCATCTTGAAAGAAATTAGAGGGAGTAGACTGAGATGGAGCCTTTGAAGATTTAGTCACGTGTGCATGAGATCGCACATTGTCCCATTGACCACACCACCTTGGCCACGTGAAGGACATCTGGTCAGTTTCCAACAAAACTCTCTAGTCTGGTCATCACATTTTAAGGCATCCTTAGTAATAGTGTTACTCGTCTCAGTAGACTTGGGTAAGACTAAACTCAAGTTATGTTGGGGGATAACGTCCAATGCAAATTGTTCTTGAGGAGGAGCATAGACCATGGCAATCCTCTGACTCTCCTCTTGCTGAACATAGGCACAAGCCTCTCGTAAAGTGAGAAATGAAGTACGACCCAAAATTTGAATCAAAATCTAATCATACTTAATATTAAGGTATATTAAGGTCTGCAAGAAAGTCACGCACTCATTCCTTTTGCACCATCTATTGAATAATATCATTAGTACAATCAGCAATTAAGCTATGTCTAAAGTAGTCAACTCTGCATAGTACACTAAAAAGGTCTTATCATTTTCTTTTTGAGAATATGTGAGTCACAACAATCCAAATCTTATGTGTTGTATCAAGTAACAAAAAACCTTGACTAATAAAGGGTTGCATTAAATTAAGCAATCTAGACGTAATTAAGGCATTTTCAAATGTCCATTGCTTCAAGGGAGAACCAAAGTCATTAGGCTTCTTAGTCTCCCTAGTCAAATACTGATCCATGAAGATTGTTTGGACGGATAATAAATAAGACCGTGATCAAGTCAAATAATTGCTCTTGTCCGGCTTCTCCAGACTAATATAGAGAGAGGGATTATTTGTTAGGGCCACTACCTCCGGTACTTCCTTAGGTACCAATAGAGGTCACATTAACTTCCGACATATTCACACAATAGAATCACCACAAAAAACACAGGAAAAAAAAGAAAAGAGGAAATCAGAATTTTGGTCACAAATAGAAAAGCACAGCTCCAAAACTCCCACAACTAGAAAATCATTTCAACAACACTCAAATACTTCTTGTGCAACAATTGGAAGGCAACAGGACTAGATCTGGTCACTATTGAACAGCCGTTAGAGAAGGAGCTGAAGAACAGTCAATGCTGAGGGTCAAAAAGGCCAAAAATTCCCCACAAATCCTCATGGGCATTGTAGATCAGCTATAATCACATCCCATGAGTCAAATCGGGTCAAAAAACCTTCAGATTGCTTGAAAATTGCAGATCTCACTTCCAAGCACCAAAAATCTAAAAAACATTCAAAAATTTGAAAGACCACTCAAAAAATTTCAACAAGTTCCAGAAAAAAACCATAACACTCGGCGGTAGAAGGCAAATTTGAGACCATTTTTTTCCCGAAAATTCTGACTTCTTCCGTCAGCCAGTCTGTCAGGTGCTATCGTCATCACTTTAGACGGTGTCTGACAATCATTGTTCACATTTGAGTTTCGACGAGTTTTGGACGTTCGATTTGGATCACGGCTTTGATATCAAGGTAAGTTATAAAATCGTTAGGGTTTTGAGAGAGGGAAGAATAGGAGAAAGGGAGAGGATTGTCAAAATAAAGTAGTGTGTTAGGTTACACAACTACACCCAACATATATTTAGTCATGAAGTACAAAGTACTAAATTACACTTAATCTAGAAATAATGCATAACATAACATATGTTGATCATCCTTGTCAATATCATTGATGTTTCAGCTAATGTGTAGAAGACATGGTTCAGCTAGCAATCTTGGTAGAATGAATAACTGCTCATTTTTATTTTTGCTAATAAAATGTTGTGATTTCAGATCTATGCTATATCGAGCTTTTGCACATGTTGTATCTGATACTCCGCTGAGTGCTGTCTTGGGTGAAGCTAAAAAAGTTAGCACTCTATAGTCTCAAAACTTCCTAGTACATCTTTTTTGTCAGTCTGCTGGTTTGTCAATTTGGACCGTCTATTGGTTAGTACAATAACGGACCTTTGATACTTTCGCAGCTAATCCCCACACTTCTGGAAGCCTTATCTATGCTGAGTGAGGATACTTTGAATAAAGATATAGTCTATAATCTTCTGCTAGTCTTATCCGGAATACTGATGGATAAGAACGGTAACAGTCGTGCTTTTATTTTTGTGGGAGTTCATCACTTTCTTTACTTATTATGATGATTTATTTACCAGTTTGATTAGGTACATGTACAATTACATTTGCCATTTTATACAAGAATCGATATTACATATTTACTCTCCTAGTTACAGATTCTAGTCAGGAAGAGTTACTTTTATTTGTTTTTTATTCTAAATTACTGTCTAGTGGCTCTCTATAACTTTGGTTTACGACTCTTATGAAGAGTTGTGGTATATGGTTTAGTTGCCCAGTTCAGTATAAGGATTGGCTTTTTTGGTTTTTGGTTTTTGGTTTTGTTTTTCCTCTTCTCGTGGGAGTGACAGTTGGTGGTTGCTGCTCGTGTGAGAGTTGACTCTATCAAATATGGGGATCACTCAGGTTGGGGAGAGTGCCCTTAGAAACTTTGGAGATATCTCCTGATAGTTCCTTCCTTGCCCGGTTGCCATCTAAGTCTTTCAGGGTGTGGGGCTCCTGAAGTTTGTATTTAACAGACTGCATATGTCGGACAGTTTGGCATTTATTGGAATACCAGAGGTTCACTTCCATTTGACAATGTATAAGGATCTTCACATACATCAAAGCAAGAAGTTTTTCAAATTTTGGAAACTAAAAATCAATTGCCATACTCCTTCTGGGTTCTGGCTAATATTGTTGCTGTGCGGTATTCTAGTTTTTATAGTGGCTTTCACTTGTTTCTCTCACTCATATTGTCAATTCTTGTATGCAGGACAAGAAGCGGTTGTGGAGAACGTGCATAGTATCATCAGTCACCTAATTGGGCTCATCTCCTATCCTCCAATGATGGTATGATATCATTCCTTAAAGAATTCTTTTGCTAGCAATGTGCCTTAAGGATATTGTTACAATGACTTGAAAATATATATTTCCTATGGGAGGAAAGGATGCCGTGGGCCTGGGAAGGCCCATCCTCTTTTGCTTCTCTCCTCTCCCCCCTTTTTAACCAACCCATGAAATTGTTTTCCTCGTCTGCTCCTTTTTCTTCCTCCTACCCTTCTTTTTAATTAAGTGGGCCGTTAAGTTGGTAGAATTAAAAATTGAATTACCTGAGGGCAGTCAATTTGGGGAAGTAATGTCAAAGATTAGGTCTATACCCAATTCACCCCTCAGTCCCCTTCTAGCCCATCCTATTAATGGGACAACTGGTCCATGACCGACCCTTTATGACCCTCGTAAATATTAATGTCTCCATTTCTCCTTTCTGCAGAACTATGGATACCTGTCTCATTCTAGTATTCTATTATTACCTTTTATAGGGAAAATTATGTGGTGATTATTTTAATACCTTGTAGACAAGGCAATTATGACACAATAAAATGTCCTGTTTATTGATTTGATGAAAGTTGCATGACATGCACAAGCACAAATATATGCAGGCATTGATTTTTTTGTCATGTTAATAACTCATGACCAATTAGTACCATCACTTGTCAAGCAGATAACTATATATTAACCATGAACTTTGATAGTGTACTTCGACAAACAAAATCAATCTAATGCAATGTTTAACTGACTGATAGCTAACAATTTCCCCATTTTTCTGCAGTTATCTCTCAGTAGTCATTTCGCAACTTCCTTATGGTACAAGGATTTTGATGATGTTTACATGAATTGTGTAAATATGGTGTAGCTTTTTGTCGTTGTGCGGCCTGTGCCTAATTATATTATTGCCTTATCTAGCTGGCATCGAAATAATCATAGAAAAATTTTCCCAGAATTTTAGGTTATCAAAAAGCAAATGCTGTGGCATGGAATATATTTCCAATTTCTAGCTTTTGTTCTTTAGGATATTGCAATAGTCCATTGCAGACATTTTAGAAACTCGTAATCTTTCCATCACTTCATGGTAATAGAAGTTTGAGACATAGTTTGAAGATACATCAAATATTCCTAAACCAGATGGAAAGGACGATTGAGAATGAAAACTAAGTTCATTTGGTTCGGCCAACTTCCATTTCCTTTGAACCCTATTATGCGTGAAATTCCCATGAAAACAACTCTTTTTATCCAAGCCTTCTTCAATACATTACATATTGTTGGATAGTGGTTCCCCCCCCCCCCTATCTCATCCCATATTGTATTTGATATGACAAGTTAGGTAAATGAAATTTCAAGTGAAAAAAGGGTGAGCCTGGATCTAGTCCCCTTGCACAGTTTACGGTAATTGTCAACATCCACTGAAGTTTAAGTTGTGCATGCAAGAAGTTTTTGCAAAGCATGTTGACATG
>CM042202.1:14337314-14373114 GCA_023539305.1 Ilex asprella
TTAGTTTTTCTGAAAATACAGTCATATACTGTGTTATTATCAATATCTGAGGGGGACTTCTTGTTTGGACAAATGTTAAGGGGGGTGATATAATTTGTCCTTTTTGAAATAGACGTCTAAACAAGAAGAGAGTATAGTGACATTTCAGAATACCGAGGGAGTATCTTGAATATAAAGCATTCTACAAGGCAAACACTTATATTTTTCCCAATGAAATTCCTTGAGGCACAAATTAAGAAGGATTCTGAATTGTAAAATTTTGAGGTATTTGACTTAAAAGTGGTAAAAATAAAATGAGGCGCATTATGGAGATCCTTGTTTAGAATCCTATAAAAACTTCATATAAGTTGGGGATAATATTCCTGCTGATGTTGTATATGTGAAAGCCCCAACTCTCCCAAATATGTGGAATCTCTTGAGGAATGTTGAATCTTACACTGACTAGTCTTTTGGCCTGGATGACTAATGATCATAGTCCGTGAATGTTGTAGAAGGCCCAAGCAGGAACAATGTCTTTTTAATTAGGAAATGTTCAGACAAACTTGCCAAGAGATGACGCAAATAGTACTACAGTATATGACCCTTTACTTTTCCACCTCTAGATGCGGTGTTAATCGCTCCAGCACTACTGCTTTTCTTCTTGTCCTCCTGTTGAATTTTGTAAATTCAGATCTGAGCATCTTTGTGAGGTCCTATGCTGGACCTGCAGGCGCATTCAGAGGATGAGCTCTTGGCTCAACATAAGTGCTCATGTCAATTTACTTGGTCAAAATATCCTCTTTTACTGCTAATTACTCACCTTATTATGTGTCTTAGAAAGGGAAACAAGAAAAAGGAGGTGCAAGGTTGTTTGGGGTGGTTGTTTTGTTCTGTGGGTAGAAAGTATTGTAAAATACAAGAATTTGCTTTTTGTGGAGATAGTTTTCTGTTTAGCAGTAAAGACATCTACAATAGATAGTTTTCTGTTTAGCAGTAAAAACATCTACAATAAGAGTATTCTTTTATAAAATCATTACAGGCAATAATAGAATAATAAGAAGTTTGACATTTTTGTTGTGAACCTCAGTCCAAAGATGTGAACCATATGGTGTGTAATATTATTTGTTGTATGATGTCACCATGCATATTTTGATTCAGGAAATCTATGAAATGGGCTATAGTTTCTCTAAACTTTTCTACTTGTATGACTAGGGGAGCCGATTTACAGCGCAGCATCAGTTGCTTGTGCACAAAGATGGTGATTAACTAGATTGGTTTTGGCTTAGCCGTCTGACTTGCCATATACAGCAATCATCTCAGGGATTTAATTATTGATGGTGTAGATATGTACATGCCACCTGAAAATTTAGAGATTAATCATATGCGCCAAGGTGTGGAATAGCTGTTTAAAATTTGTCTGTAAGATTTTTATTTTTTTATTTAGATTTTTAATGTTGGTTCCTTCTTCACCTGTAAGATGGTTGCAACTTGCAAGTGTATAAAGCCTGTTTTCTTCTACTACGAAAAACGATGTGTAGCAAACTGGTGATTAAATCTTCTCGTGTGTGTATGGAATATGGTATTTAAGATTAAATTGATATTACTTTGTATTTTGTGTTCTCTACCTTTTTTTTGTGTGTGTGTGTGTGTGAGAGAGAGAGAGAGAGAGATCACGATGTGTAAAAACAAAGGAAAAAATGGTTTGGTGTGACGTGGTCAAAAAGGTTGAAGGAGATCTGAATTCGCGCAAGTCGGGTTAGCGAACCGCAAGAGGTCTTGGTGGTTTTTTTTTTTTGGCAGCCCCGGGAGGGGGTAGGGGGTGGTTGACGTCCATGTCATACAAATCTAGGCTTGGAAGGCGGTTCAACTTTCACACGTTGTTGGGAAATTTGTATGACATTGGCCATGAATTGACATTTTCCTAAACTAGCTTTAACAAGAACGTGAACTCCAATAAATTTAAGCAACCAAAAGCTGAAGGGGGTTGAGGCTTTCTTCCTCAAGTATTCTTACAATAGCCTGGCCATGCAGCTCTAAAGTATCAGGTCAAGCAATAAGGACTTTTTCAACAGAAGAGTCTTAGCATACAGGGCAAGCAACATGACTGTTGATAGTATAGGCAAATATTATCTAACTAAACGAGAAGAAAATTACAGAAATATTATTATGGATTTTTTAAAAAAACCTCCCCATATTTTATTTTTTTGGTAATCTAAATACAAAACAGAAATTCTCAAATAAACTAGAAAAAACAGAATTTGTATAGGACCATCCTTTTTCTCACACCAACGCTGTCCCCCGAAAAAGAAAAAAAATAACTTTTTTCCTTCTGTCCTATATGTTCAATATTTGCATCATCTTCAAATCTCTCAGTGCCTCGAGTGTCCAATGTATAGTACCCCTCTTCTGAAAGCCTCCACATCTTCAGCGATCAATCAGAGAAATCATATTCAGCTCCACTGGACTGACCCATGTCGGTCTCTTGCACAACCTTCCGTGGTCGGCCAAGGCCAACATCCACGTCCGTTCTTTGTCTCTTCGAATTTAAAGCAGTCCCCTTGGCACTAGAGTAATCCTGCAAGCACAAAAAAATTTAGACCATCGTAAGGCTCTAATGGATAGGTGTTAACACGAAATAAAAACGAAGGGGTCCAAAAAATGGCATCCAATTCAGTACATTGGAGAGTTTTTTAGTGATCAGAAATTCCTACCCCTGATTCCTTCAATTCTACTGCAGACACAACTGATCTCCGCCTTACAGTCACCCTTGAAGGTACAGGAAAGTGTTCAATTTCTTCACTGGATTTTCCTTCTTTGGCTCTCTTTTTCCTCAAAACGAGTTTTGTTGGAAGAGGCTGTATCATTGTGGGGATTAGTGAAAAGACACTGATTAAACCAAATGCATGCACACACTGCACACAAAAATTACCGCGTAGTGGGCAGCTGATTCTCCAAATGCCACGAAGTATGTTGTGGGATCATCTGCAACATCACCCCGTACCTGTTGATGCATCAATAAGCAATAATTCAAGCAGCAATTACAATCAAACAAGCTTTGAATTCATCATTACAACAATTTTTTATACATACATCCCAGTGGTACTCCCGAACCCATGAAAACGAGACATCTTCACTTTCATCGTAGATATCCTTTGATATCTGGTCCTATAATAATAAACAGAAGTATACAACATATAATCAACTATTTAACTTCAATTTGACAAATAAGGAGCCAGCAGTTTCAAAACTGTTACAAAGGGAAGTCTACCTCATCAAGTGAAGGAACCATATAGGCCAAAAATTTATCTGGTTTTCCTGAGTCTGAGCCGGTTGCTACAAAACTTTTCATAATGGCCTGCAGCAGAACATGACGATATAGTAAACAAGAGAAAAGCAAATAAACGTCAATCGCATTTCAGTTCCAGCCTATGTACTCCAGCAAATATCCAGAGCTGCAAAAGCATATCTGTCAACCAGAGGTATGATATTCTTGAACCTCGATAGTTACTTGAATTGACATTTCGTCCAAACCGGGACACAACTTTTAGAACAAAACTCATCAAAGACGTGTCGGCCAAGATCGGAACATAACTATGCTGACAAATGCCACGCATTGGGAAAAAGGGTTATAACCCCAATTTATCAACGAAATACTTAGGCTAGATAGACCAAAACTATGCTGGCAGATGCCATAACAATTGTCACAAACAGTAATACTCTTCGAGATTCAAAAGTAGAAATAACATGAAAACTCCCCATTTCTTTTTGTAGGACACCACACAATAAGTTCCAAAGCATAAGAACAAGTACAAGGATGACATGGGTGAAGAATCCTTCCCAAACCAAAAAGCATTCACAAGCCAGGAGCAGAGTGAAAAAAATATTGTTGAAAAGCAAATTAGCCAACCGGTCCACTACTATGAATCAGTCACCGGAACATCCACTTCTTAATATACTTACATGCAAACCTTCACTTATTAATATCATGTTTGTTGCTCATCCAAAAAAAAAGTACCTATATGCAAACAATGATCCACTCATATACAGCAAGGGTACAGGGAAGCACGAGATGCAATTGAGCATGAGAATGTTGTCAGATTTAAGCTCCAAAAACAGAGCTGAATGACACAAGTATCAGCCATAATCAGTTTCAAACTTCTTTCCATACAAGACTTACATCTTGTCCTCCCCCTACCCCCACCAAAACCCAAAAAGCAAAGAAAAACTTATTCCTTTTATTTGTTCTTAGAAAAAATACAACATATTGCTTTTAGAGAAGGATACATATGATGCAAATGCATTTGTTAAATCACAACAAAACATTTAGCACTACACTAGAGAAAAAAAAAATGGCTGGTTTCCCTATTTCGTGGAAGTTTCCAAAGGTAAGAACAAAGTCCCCTTTTCCAACATTTTCACACATCACGAGTATCGCTAACGAATTACCACATATCTAAGACTAAGAACAGAAAAGGTGTCACACAGGACAGGAGTATACTCAAAAATACCAAACAAACGACCCACACTTGGTGGACATAGATTCTCACCTACAAATTTGTGGAAGCAGATACATCAAAAATAATGGGGAAATTAAAATCTAGAGACTAGCAAAGAGCGCTCCCCATCGTTCTTCTGTTTTCCTATTACCATCTTTAACTAATAAGGCATACTTTACAATTGTGTTTTAGTGCCTGCTAATCATCTATTTGCGAGGGTAAACCAAGAGATGGTGGACCAGCAAAGTACCCACATCTGTGCTTACACACGTCAGCCAGAATTTTACCACATCAAATGCAAAATAAACCCCACATAGATCTTACCTGAGATTCGTGGGCATCACGAACAGATTTTTCCAACTTGCTGTAGGTTTCAGAATCAGCTGTAGGAGCACTATCAAAGGTTGCAACAACAAACTGCTCATCGTACCTGGTATAGCATCATCATATGCAAATTAGCTACAGCTTGACCAGGAAATTATGCAACATCACCATCAGAAAAGGAACTTCAAATGCAGAATAAAATAAATTGGTTCGGCGGGATTGGAGGAAAAATGGAAAGAATGAAAATAAGAGTGATACACTTTTTATATGCAGAGGAAAGAAACCTTCCATCCCTCCATTGTGTTTGGTAAGGGGGATGGATTATATAAAGATAAATAACCTACATTTCAACACACATAACTAACTTTCCTTCCACTTTTCCACTCAATTTTGCAGGGATAAATTTTGGTAAGTTAGAAAGAAGACTAATCCCTCCACATTTTTTTCTTTCATCTTTTCCTTTCTAATCAAACATGATGTTTTATCCACATTTGACGAAATGGAAGGTTACCATAGTAGATACGTTTCCATCTATATTTGATTTTCAACAAACCTTTTGCTTACATATTCAGCAATTCACCCTATACACTTAGATCCATAGATATACCTAGCTTGCTTTAGTATAATAATTTCCAAGAAACTACTACCCATGTAAGAAGACTCATTTTGTAAATCTACCATAAATCTTCAAAATGGAAATAGTCTATATCACATCATAAACAATTAAACCAGATAATAATAAAAGATACAAAGCATAAGCATTCACTTAAGTTTTGACCGAGACTTTGAATTGCTTAAACAGCTTCCTCCCATTTAGGAAAAGCCACTTGCATCATGCACAATGCAGGTGATCTCGTTAGAATCTAATGTTCATCGCTTGCGGTCTAGGCGACTGGGAGAGCTTAAAATTAACTTTTGTTTCTTTTCTAATCATCTCGACTGTATTGACTTCTTGAACATCAAGGTGTTTTGCAAGGATATCATGTGTCTGTGTGAGACAGATAGCGAGACACCGACGCCTCGGGGTGGGGGGGGTGGGGGTTTACCCGAAACCCCTTGTTAACTAATCAATATGCCATATCATCCAAGTACCAATGTTTCCATCATATGTTTCATGGGACTTGGTGACAAGTACAAGTAAAGAAATGAAAAACGTAAGTACATACCGATCAAAATCAGGTAATAGTGGCAGAATCTCAACAGGTTGTAATTTACTATTGGTTGCATGAACAGGTCGTGACTTGCATGCCTCAAATGAAGCCTCAATGTTTTGGATTGTCCTTTCCCTGGATCAAAATGCCTTCAATTAAAACAAAAGATGTCTAACATGTACATATCCTGTCTATATTTGAGTAACACTGAGAGAATGAACCATAACCGACCTACTGTTGATGTTCTCCAAAATGTTGTGGCCTCCCCGTGTTTCACGCAATTCTTTTGCTTGTTTTTCTGTCATAGACTGTGAATGGAAGTGCAATGACTTAGCTTTCAGCAAACTCATCAAGAAAACAACCTTTGATTCATATTTACCTGTCTTGTTGCTTCCATGCTAAGAGGAGAAATATACTGTGTTTTGACCAGCCAAGAAACACCTTTATCAGTGGGCCTGTCCTTTCTTTTTAAGCCATCTTTTTTAATTGGGGTTACAACATCATCATCACGCAACAACTCTTCGTCTTCTGGATGAAGGGTTAGCTTTTCACCCTTAGGAGGACTAGTTAAGGAAAGGAGGAGAAAATTAGAGCTGTGTTGTTATAAGAAGCTACCGAATAATTTCACACAAAAAAATTTAAAAAAAAAAGGGAAAAGAAAGAGCTATCAGGAAAATACTTGCATAACCTGAGATCAAGTAGGTAATAGCAAAAAAATGAGAAGAAAATTAGAGTTGTACATCTATTAGAATCAGCCAGATTAATTTAAAGAGGAACCCAAAGCAAAGCAAGAGGCTATTAATATAATACTTGTATACGCTGAGATCAAGTAGGTCAAGCGGTATCCCAAGATCTGGCTCGACATATAATTGAGGCTTGTGGACTTTCTCCAACGATGTTATCGCATACTTTGTGAATCTGCAAGTATCATACACAAAACATTAAATTAAAACAATGGAAGAAGAACCTAGAAGATTAAAAATTTAAGAAAACCAGAGCATAAATTTATATTTCTGTAACTTGTGGGAAGAAAACCATTTCAAATTATTTCAATTCTTTTACCTATAAAAACATCGAATATGTTTCATGCAAGATGTGTCAAGTTAAAAAAACAGTCACATTACCTTCCTTTATATTGAGAATGTCCGCTGCCTCAATAAAATGAGAAGTATAAAGCTTGAAATATGAACAGATGCAATGAAATGAGTGAAAAATGTCCAAGACTATTTCTTCCCAAATGAACCACAAAGTTTAGCTACAACAAACAAAACCCGAATAAGCAGCTCTAATCAGAATAATTTTCCCTCCAATTTGCCAATCAAACAAATCTAACCCAGTCACATTCACCAAGTTCAACATTCTCGAACCGAGAATTTCCTAAGGGTCCGTTTGTTTGGCAAGATAATGTTAGAAAATGGCTGAAAATTTTAAAATTTTACATGCGTTTGTTTAACATGAAATAGAAAATGATAGAAAAAATAATTTTCTCTCATGTTTAGATTTTCTCACATCTAACTACTTTTTTCTTGCAAAAAACACAAGGAAAAACAAGAAAGTTGTGTTCAATAACCTAACTTCCCATTTTACCCTTATTTTTTAAAAAATATTCAATTAGTTATTAATTTTTAAAAAATGTGTACAAATTAGGCTAATCATATAATTTGGTCTAGAGATTAAGGTTCGAGTCAATCTTTGTTCCTAAATTAGGTTAGAAGCAAATTTTTTTAAAATTTGAATAATAAAAAATATTTTTTTCTTCTTTAGACCGAGTTAAAATAATTAAGAATAATTTAGACAATTAGAAAAAATTTCTTATAACTTTCCTTTTTTTTCAAACAATGAAATGAGATTGTTTTAAACATTTCCTAGAAGTTTTTCATGCTAACTAAATGCTTGCATGAAAATATATTTTTTTCACTTTCTTTTATTTATCTTTCACTTTCCATCATCTTTTTCTTGCTAACAAAACGAACCCTAATAGAAAACTCTAACTGTATATATCCCCAATCTTCAACTTCTCAAAGAGATTATCTCATTTAACAGCATGCATCACCCGCTATGGTATCAAAATTCAATTGAAAACATCATGCAGAAGTGAAAAGGACAACATAACACATAATGTGGATGAAGGCAACTGAAGCAAGAAACACCAGCACTATGGCTATAAGTCATCCAGCTTAGTGTATGTCAAAAATAACTTCAGAACAAACCAAGGCATTATCTAGAAATATATAAAATAATTCCTAATCTGTTTATCAGTCTACTAATTAAAACATAGTCTAAAAATCTTAGTACCCGGCTTGTGGTAAATCAGATGTCCTTCAGAGAAAAGTAATGGAGTATTCAGATGAAAAAGAATGAAAAAGAGAAAAAAGTTTTCAGATGATTAAATTGATGAGTGGCAGCAGACAACAGATTTCAACAGTTGTAAATCTTGTGGTGGAGCAACAGGTGTGCCATGCATGGAGGTGGTGCTATAGCAAAAAAGAGATGGTCACAACCGGAATAGTGGTTTTGATGCCGCGTAAGAGAGTATTGTAGTCAAAGTAGTTGCAGCAGTGCTGAGGTGGGCAACATGCAATGTCATTAACCAAAATGAGTTGCCAGGAACTCAGCTCGTTTTGGCTCGTTCAAGCTCATTCATTCTCTAATAATAGCTGAATCTGAACAATTTTTCAAGTTTGTTTCGTATTCGAACCAAGCTTAGCTATTCACGAGCCGACTTTCTATCATTCATATTTCTGTTGTTTACATCTACCCCTGATACAAAACACATTCACTCCAAACGGAATCTTTTCTAAACTCTGCCTCCTATTTTTCTTGCTCTCCCCTAACAAAGTATTCCCACCCACATGACGTCTATAGCACGGTTTAAAGTATTAGCTGATACGAAAACGAGTCAACCAAGTCGTATTTAACTCTGCATCTTTCAAGTCGATACATTACGTATAAACTTCGAATCTCACTGGACTTGGCCGAGTTGTCCAAGTCGTCTCGCAGTCAATCCCGCTTCGCCGAGCTATTGTGACCAAATCGGACAAAACCATTTTTGCGACGCCGCGATATTGACCTGAATCTCTGACAATGTTTAACTTCTTTAAGGTCGTATCGCCCGACACTATGCCGCGATTGATGTGTCCCAAAACTCTCTGAATTGATGGCAGATACCACGTCCTTGAATTATGGTCCACATTCACCAAAGAATGGATAAGAAAGAATAGTTTCGAACATAATACCTTCTGGTCAAACTGGTTCAGACCACTAGACATATACAATATTTTCTCGAAATATCCCAACCTAGAGGAGCATCTCATCAACCACAAAATGTTGTGGCATGCAGAATAAGAAAGAGAATCAGAAACACACCTACCTATGGAACATGGAAGGCTTCTTCAAGTCGCTCAACAATAAACAAAATAAGTTGTCATGGATCAAGGAACGGATTTTCGGATTGAACAATCAATCACACAAACATGCTAACTTAGTCCGCACAAACAACTCATTTAGCCAACATTATCTGCAAAATTCTCTAGTTCATAAAAAAGGACAACTTATTACCCAACAAACAGTTTCTGCTTTGAAAGTAGAATGTCACATTGTTAATTTGATTATATATAATCCTGATAAAAATTTTGAAAATGATATAGGGATTATACTTGGCAAACACAAGAAGGCTCCATATAGGTGCAAGGTTGTTTATGAGTATTATTTGGTAAGAGTAATGCACTTGCTTGCTAAACTGGCATTTACAACATGTGATTATTCACATGAAAGCTGCCAGCCAGTTGAGGAATGTAGGGTCTTATGACAAGATGGCATGTGGAGTTATGAGGATGGAATCACACTGGCTAAACTCCTTGGTGCATACAATTTTTCTTTACGGGTCCAAGAGATCTTAACAAATTAAAAACTTGAACAAACAATAGGTAAAGGAGTTCTTCCCAAAACAATTCAAAACATAACATATGCGGAAGCTTTTCCTTACGGGTCCAAGAGATATTGACAAATTAAAAACTCAAAAAAAATAGGTAAAGGAATTCTTCCCAAAACAATTCAAAACCTAACATACGCGGAGGCTTTTCTTTACAGGTCCAAGAGATCTTGACAAATTAAAAACTTTAAAAAAAAAAAAAGGGTAAAGGAGTTCTTCCCAAAACAATTCAAAACATAACATGTGGAGCCTCTCTCTCTCTCTCTCTCTCTCTCTCTCACACACACACACACACACACACACACACACACACACAAAGTGCATGTCACTCCAGATCGTCTATCTTCAAACCTTACAAGGAAACTCTCAATTGAACTGCTAAATAAAAGTAGTTATGCGATGCGTTCAAAAATGGAAACCCTAAAATAGGTAAGTGTCTTCTGTGTATTATCTTTGTCTTAATCTAATATAACATTTCCTGTCAAAAAACTAAAATTGACATTCCACAACGGTCACCAATTCTGAACATGCGATTTGGATTGCAATGCACCAATAAGGAAGTAATGTTTGGTAATTTTGATCTAATATTTGGATTGGTGATAAAAGAGATCACTCGAGATTTCCAAACATCCAACCAAAATCAACCATTAACCTAAATCTCTAAATCCCTAACTATCAATCTAAGTAATAGAAGACCAACGTTTGGTAACTTTGAGCTAATATTTAAATGTGATAACGTCAGGAAATAGATCACTCGAGATTTTCAAAAATCTAACCCAAATCAACTGTCAACCTAAATCTCTAGCTTAACAATATATGAAGTGTTACTAATATATTTATGCATTTAACAACACAGCACCCAAGAAAAATTACTCCCTTCCACACCACAAGAAGCACATATACTTCATTAAGGTCAACGTATCCGTATCGAATACAATATTCGTCGAAGACTCGAGAATATATATCAGATACACACCAAATGTATCAAATAATAAATAACATATATGAATACTTCGCGGATCCTTCTATATGCGGAGAAATATGTGTAAGTTTTTGTTTTAATCTTTACCCCTTCCTTTTGATTTCACATACAATGCAATATATCAACAAAGATTCATATGACTTTGAAAACACACGGGTATTTTTCAAGTATTATACATTATTGCATGTCCAAAGAGTAGAAATAATTGATTACTCTATAATCTTAGCAATAAATACTTCTACGCAAACAATCTAGTTAAATGTTGGTTATTATTTCTTTAATTAATCATGCTCATTTTATAAATGTACCATAGTGAGACGATATGTAACTTTTTAAAATAAAAAATTATTAATGTTGTTTGTAATTGTTAAAGAATTACTAAAAACTATAGCTATCAAATCATTACATAATAGTACAAATGTTAAATAAATATATTTATAGACGTATCTTAATTGTACTCATATCTTATTTTTTGGAGTTTTGTCAAATCACTATATCCGTATCGTATCGTATCGTATTGTATTGTTATCTCATATCCGTACTTCCTAACCCACACCAAATTGACCACTTATTTGGAGTAAAAACTAGTATTATCAATGTGTTATGCCGCGTAGTGTCTCTAAGTCGTGTAACTCATGTTGTGTGAATCCATGCCCTCCTCATTTACAATGGTGCATAGTCAATTCTAATCGTGGTAAGTCAGGTTTACGTCAACCCATTTAGGGTTAACGTAAGAAAAAATGTGCAATCATTTATGACCAACGACTAAACACACCTGCTAACTTCATGTTAAATTTGTGTTGTACTGGCAAGTCATATTAGAATTGTCAACTCTATAGATAACACATTTTAAGAAAAGGACACCTTGACTTTTCACCATTATTACCGCATTTACCTCTCCAAAATAGGATAAATATCTCTTTTATACACGAATGGTATATTACATAGTTGAGATTCTATGGGAACAAACATCTTTAATTCTTGATATTTAACATACATCTTGGAATAAACAAAAAGAGAAAGTAGTTCATTTATTATGGGATAAAGGAACAATTTCTTACAATTAGATCAAAATTTACAAAAGAATCAACTTCAGAACCAAAATAATATGAAGTTTGTGTTTTCCCGTGGAAACAATGAAATAGTCGGCACAATATTGGCCGATATGCTCAAAATACTAGATAAAAACTTCAAAAAAAAATTAAAAAAATCATGAAAAATTTTTAAAAATATAAATATCATTATCCATGCTTCATATGTACACAATATATCCTAAAACACATTAAACATAATTAAATTGAAACATAAGGGCGTTATCGAAAATAATTATCATTTTCAATGTTCAATTTAAGCATTTAAGAACATGCTTACATTTTGACATTTAGTTAATATTTTGAGCTTAAAAAATTAATATGCTTATTATTTAATGGTCTATAAAAGAGTAAATTTTACCTCAAGTAAACTTGGGCAAAAGTGTACTCAAAAACTATTACCTACAAATAAAATAAATTAATACTACTAACAGTATATAAAAAAGAAAAAAAATTGCCTATTTTTTACTCGTTGGGGCATACCTACAAAAGTGTACCCAAAAATCATTACCCACATAAAATGATTCAACCTAACTAAAAGAATATAAAGAAATAAAAAGAAAACAAAAAAAAAATCTCTAATTCCCAGGAAACAAAGTTTTTAAGACCCAAAAATCATTACCCACATAAAATAATTTAATCTAACTAAAAGAAGATAAAGAAATAAAATAAAATAAAAATGTAATCTTTTAGGACTTAACTTCCCAAAGACGCTTCGTGCATCTGCATCTCAGTCAAAGAGAAGAAGAATAATCTGAAAGAAGACAAACCAACAAAGGCAATTGGGAAGATAGGCGACAAAGCCACCAATGCCAAAGCTTCTCCAATTTGTTTCGCCACCGACGCGGAGCTTCTCCAACTAATTTCTATAAAACTCCTGGGCGACCGGTTCACAGTTAGTAACGAGTTTCTCTTTTTCATTTGATTTTCTGCTACTTATTTGGGTTTTTTCACAGCTGGTGAAAGCTTTTACAAAGGTAGGTCTTGGAATCCTTCACCCCTTTTCTTTTGCTTTGGATTTTTTCTATTTGTCTGGAATTTTGGGAATTTTGAACAAGATTTGATCATACCGGCCAATTTCAATATGAATCTTCCGAGTCCTACCGAGTTGAATTCGGCTTACGCCAATATGCCTGAGTTTTGCTGAGATATCGCCAATATAGATTTGACTCACGATTTTAGCGTTTTGAATAGCATTATCTATCAAAAGTGGCCGAGTTGTATCAGACTCGGCCAATACCTAGAACCCTAGAGACAGAGCAACAATTACTAAACATCCTCAGCTCCAAGTAAATGTTTCATCCTCTATTCTTTTTTATCTTGTTTATTCATTGGAATCACGGGGATTCATTTGACCTTTATCTATACGCAATCTCCACTTTCATTTGATTCGTAGTTGGCCCTCCTAGCCATTGGTTCCACGATGACACCCTTTGAATGTTTGAAGTCAACTGATTAATACACACTTACTAGGTAAGACTAGTATATTGTTTAATATACTGTCTGCTGGCAACTGAAACACAGGGTAAGTAGCTGATAGGTTATGTGCATCCTATTTGCTCAGTTTCTCCAGCCATTAAACAGGGCCATACCATCTCATTAAATAGATAACATTTTCGAAACAGTCATCGGAAAATGTATTGATTCAATAGCATTCAAAAGATTGCCAACCACAAGCAACAAACATTAGAGCACCGAAAAGGAAATGATAACCACCACATGCATGCACCATGAGACCCTTCATTGATTCTTTGATATGCGTTGTATTAAATGGACGTACACATGTGAGAGCATGAAGGTGGTGGCAGATGTGTATTTGAGTACATGTATGCGTAAGTTAGTTGACCATCCAGCCGCTACAAACAAATCTCAGGATAAGATTGCATACCGATCTTTGTCTCTCTTTAAAGACAAAAGCTTTGGCTGTGCTGTTGGATCTGGTAGTTCATTGCGAAATCTTCAAAGAGCAAAAAAGTACAAAATAAACGTTCAGTAATAAGAAATAGAGAAACAGCCACTCAGGTGTTGTTGACAGTATGGAATATGAAAGACATTGCAGGAAGAGAAAGGAACATATTCAAAACTACTACCAAAATCAGTATGGTAACATAATAAACAGGTGGTGGCACGAAGTCACATGTTTAAGTTAAAAAAAGAAAGTGCATTGGACACAATCAAAACGAGGCATGTTTAAAGATTCGTACAAGAAGGCCAAAAAAAAAAAAAACAAATCAACCTCACAACTCATCATCAAGGCATGCATTCATCAAGAACACATAAAAATCTAAATCAGAGAAATAGAGAATCTATGATTTCCTTTTTTATAGAAATTTTAACCAGCTTAAGAGAACAAATATATAAATGCATGGATTTAATAAAACTAAATTAAAAAATTAAATAGATGCAAGGTAGTTAAAAGAAATATGACATAAATAGGAGGTAAGGTTCCTAAACCCTTAATAGTATGTTGCATAGCCTTCAAAGAAACTTTAAAGAAAAACAAAAGGCTGTAAAATCATGTAATTTCCAAGTCTTCATGAGCAAGTTGATCATAAATGATCCATCTGAGATTATGAATGTAAAAAATATCCCGATATAACCAAGGCCTTTAGCCCAAGTTATTATGACAAATTTTCTCAGTAATCCCAACAGAGCACAAACCCCAGATTTGATGAAAGGAAATTGCTGTAGAAATAAATAAATAAACTTCTGAGAATGTACCTCCAACAAACCAATACACACCATATCACCAATCAGTACTACTCTGTCAACACAACCTCGCCAAGCGCCCTTCACTAGAAGAACCTAGAAACCACATAAATACATTCCCTTCCTCTCCACTAAATATCCATGACAGGAAAGGTTAGCGCGAATTTAACAACTTTCATTTGGGCCTCCTTTAGTTCGCAATCTAATGATTGAAACATTAAAACCTATTCAAGAGGACATGCTTCAACAAGTAAATGCTACGTGTATATAGCATATAACATCGCCTCAAACAACCGTCACTCAAGATGATTTCCTACCTTAAGAAAGCTCAACAATACTTTTCAAATACTAGCATCTACCAAATGTCATTAAAACTAATAGTATTCTCATCGGGGAAAAAAAAATCTAAAACTAACACTCTTCACCAAATATAGTCATTCAGCAAAATATGTGCGAACCTCACTTTTCCATAACATCTTATGAACTAATAACAGTATATCAAGCCTTGCTAACAGTACAAACATCATGTTGGACACAATTTCTAACAGACCAAAAAACTCAAGTCCTGCCACGATTCAATAGAGATACTAGCTGTGATAGCTCGTCCGACATGACACAAAAATTTCAAATGGTAACTTTTAATATTATCAAACAAAACACAATGCAAAACACAAATCCGAATGGTAGGCCTATATTCACCTTGGAAAGACGCTTACCCCAGAAACATACTAAACAGTACAAGCATTTAACGAGCGCCACTTAATAACATAAAGTTGAACCAAAGCAAATGCTATATACATGTTGCCAATCAACAAAACTGGTAGTTTTTCTCTAAAACACAACAAATAGGTAAACATAATTAGGGGTCACAGCATACTCACTTCAACTTGCAAAGGAATGTTGTAGGCTTCTTCAAACGGTTTTCGATCCTCTCACCACTCAGCAATGGAGCAGTCCTCCTCTCACCCATATGTGATCCGATAATCGACCCGTGCCCCTTCACTCCGGAAGACAACATTTGGGTCTTTTGCAGCACTTTGTTCTGGGAGTCCTTCAATTGGTGCCTGTGTTTCTCCTCTTGCCTTTGCTTCTCTAATTCTCTCTTCTTTCG
Organism: Ilex asprella; assembly: GCA_023539305.1. Taxonomy (NCBI): domain Eukaryota; kingdom Viridiplantae; phylum Streptophyta; class Magnoliopsida; order Aquifoliales; family Aquifoliaceae; genus Ilex; species Ilex asprella. The sequence continues at coordinate 14,353,089 of CM042202.1, forward strand.
CAACCTCCTCTCTTCCTCAGTCTCAATCCTCCCAGAAGTCCCATTTGGTTTCTTTACTGGAACCGGAGGAACAGAAGACTTATGCTCCTTATGAGAGGGAACCCCTTGGTTAGAACGGCCAGGTTCGCGCCAACCAGAACCCATTCTATCCCTGGGTTCCCCTGTCTCACCAGCTGGCCTACTTTCCTTGCTTCGGTTTGCAGCAGGGATGGAAGAAGGTGGAGGCGGTGGCGATGGCGGGTGTGAAGGAGGCGGAGGTGGAGGTATTGAAGAACTTGGGGGAGGAGATGAAGGAGGAGGTGGTGGTGGTTGCAAAGGCTGGTGATTGAATTGGGAAAACTGGGAAGATGGATAGTACATCGGAGGCAGTGGCGCAGGAGGAGGCGGAGGCGGTATGTTCATGGCATTTTGGGGCATCGAATGAGGTGGTGGAGGTGGGTATGAAGACTCCGGAGGAGGTGGTGGTGGATACGAAAACTGTTGTTGCTGCTGCTGTTGTTGAGGATGAGGTGGTGGTGGTGGTTGTGGAGGAAGTGGATTTCTCTGAGGAGCACCATACGATGACCCGTAATTTACATGTTGAAAACTCGGATTCGGATGCATCTGAGTATAATTCTGTGAATACGAAGACCCATCACTGGCATTGTAACCCCAATTTTGCTGCGAATACTGAGTTCCTCGCGATGGTAGCGGCGGTTGTGCAGGTTGCAGAGGGTTTTGATTTGGAGGTGGTGCAAAAGTTGACTGAGGCGGTGGTGGGAATGGCCTGTAAGAAGCCATGCCCAGTTCTAGGTTTCTCTCTACTTCACACTCAAAATCCTAGGAGAGATACAAAATCCTAGTAGAGAGAGAGCGAGAACTCAATTTCAAGCTCTGATATGTAAAACCCTAGGAGAGAGAAAATTTGCATTTCCGTCAAGGAATTTGCATAGAATTGTACAAACCTAAAGAGAGATATAAAATAGAACTGAAATTGTCGTCTCGAAAATCAAAAAAGGAACTAAGCGAAACCCCCAATGCAATACATTCGAATTCCAAATCTCGGCTTAGCTCAATTTTAGAACAAACGAGTTCGCAACCCTATGAGATAGAAAAGTGAATTGCTTTTCAGTAAAGAAATTTCAATACAAACCCTAGTGAGAGATAAAATTGGGCAAAAATTCTCACCATGAAAATCAAAGAAGAAGTAATTGAAAACCTAATGCATTCAATCCGAATTCATCATCATGCTTTCCATCAGATATACCCTAAAGCGCATGCAGGTGGACAGATAGAAATGCGCTGTGTGTAATAGAGAGACAGAGACACTTGTCCAGGAGCGAAATAAAAGGTGGCCACTTTATAGTTTGCAGGAGGAGATAGAGACAGAGAGAGAAATAGAGAGCACACCGTTTGGCTAGTGGGATAACGCCCGAGACGACCCTTCTCGAGTTTGTTTTTTTTAAAAAAAGATTTAAATTAGACTCATTTAAAATACGAATTAAATTTTAATTGAATTCAATTTGATTAGCTCTATTCAATTATTAGCTTTAAGTTGAGGGTGACAATCGACTCTTCGATTCGAAGTTTATTTTGGTACTCTTATGGCATATACTGGTGGCATTATATTTAAATTTTGAATTTTATTTGAACAATATTCGATATATTTTTCTTAATTAAATTCATTACATGTATATTTTCATAAATTAAAAATATAGAAATATACTTCATATAATATTAATTAAACGAGTTTATAGGGTTAATATTAAATTTTTCGTGTGTAACACTAATTTTATTAGTTTTATGTAGATCGTGTTATTTCAATATCATCTTTAATTCTAACTATATTATAAAAATCGTGTTTAAAATTGTTATTTTTATTTGCAATCCCGGATAAATTGTATCATACGTTTAGCTTCTTCTTCTTTTTTTTTTTTTTTTGAGAATTTGGCTGGCTGGGTCTAAAGAAAAAGAAAAAAAAAAGAGATCTACGAAAAATGGTTAATCTCTTCTTATAACCTTTAGTTGAGGTAAGGTGCCTAGTATGGTCTTAGTCTTTATTTTTTTATTTAGTTAAATTCCCCTAAAATTGAAAAGTTCAATCATCTCAACACAGTTCTAAACACTCTTTTTACGATGATTTCAAATCATGGAATCTATTTTATAATCTATATGCGTACATTATAGACTAATATAACGGGTATTAATGGAGTTCTAGATATTAAATAGGATATTTTTTAATAGAGGTCAGGCTGAAAATACATGCATAAATAATTGTCTAATGACAAGGTTGACGACAAAAACAGGGAACAGAGTCGTATGATGCGAAAGTCTCACGTACGATTCTCTTTATTTTATTTTTATAAAAAAAAAAAAGGAGAGGCGATCAGTAGGTAATAACCTCTTAGACGTGACTATGAGAGTCCTATACTGTGGAATGTCCGGTTTAAACCATAGTTACTTACTTGAGAAGGTATCCCTTCACTACAACACCATTAAAGTCAGACAACAAATTGAGTTATTCTCGTAGATCAAATTTTACTTGATAATCAGATATAAGTTTGAGACAATTCTAAACGGACACAACTTACCACTAGACCACTAATTCAGATGGTTAAATAGTTGAATCACTACGAATGGGTTGATATCCTTTTTACTTCAAACTCAACTTCCCAAAAATATTGTCTAATTGAAATTGGATGCCACTGTCTAGGAGATAGAAATTGGAGATATGAAAGAGAACAAAATAGAGCATAGCCATTGAATGTGGTTCAGTACATGTGTCTACATTCAAAGAATAAAAAATTACATTAAAATATTATAGTCTAACAATCTAATAATTAATTACATAGAATTTAACCCCATTTATAAGATAAAACACCGATATGGTAAACACAAAATAGGTAACTCATATGGTTAGATCTCTATGTTTCTGTCACTAATAAACCTATTTACGGTACATTCGGGACAAATTTTATTTATTTTTTATTTGATTTGAGATTCTCACATGTTAATCAAGAAAAGAATCTTCCAATAAACGTAGAAACCCATCAGTGGGGCCCAATATAGGAACTATAGCAATAATTATTAAAGCAAAAAACTTCCATCACAAAATATTTTGATTATTGGATCAAAATATCAAAAGCTTACATAAGAGCCCAAAGTTTCAAAAAACCCTACTAGACCCATCCCCCATTTTCTCTTTATTTAACTTAGGTGGGGGATGTGGGGATCTTCCCATGGGTTTTAGGGTACAAATTTCTCCAATGCCTTCTTGCCACATCAAAGTTGTCCTTGCTCATGTCAATTTGTTTCCTTACTTGGGCCGACATGCGGTCTCAACAGGCCCAACTTGCCTTGCGAACTGACAAAAATAAAAATAAAAATTATGAGCAATGCTATTGAGACATAATGAGTTATCACTAATAAAATGATAATAAATTCATTTAATGTTATAATAGGACTCATCATTAAATACAATTCACTATCATTTCATTAGTGATAACTCATTATGTCTCTAAATTATGTTCAAATAGCATTAGTGAAAATTTATTAAATGAGTAATACAACACACTGGGTTAACAAATGCTAATGAAAATTAGGTAGATAATTCAGTCGAGTTACTTGAATTCAGTTTGGGTAGGACTCAACTTGATCAAATTAAACGAGTTGAGTTTCAATAGTTTTTAAGACTCATTTAAAAAAGAAACTTAAAAAGCTTGACTCGAGCTCACAAAGTCCACTTGTTTATATGTAAAATAATCGAGCTACTCGAGTTCAGCTCATTTTTTAAACGAGCAGAACTTGAACAATTTATTAGACTCATTTAAAAAAAAATGAGTTTGACAAGCTCGGCTCGAACTCACAAAACTCGGTTTAATTATCAACCCTAATGGAAACCAAGGGGTTTGAATGTGACTTTAGATTTGAAACCTTCAAATAAATCTATCTTCTCAGTGCTAAATCACTTATAATGAAGTTACGAATGGTGTTTTAAAAAAAAAAGGGAGTTACGATAAACCCATTATACAAGTGGGTCTCTCAATATATGGCAATGGCCGATAATAAACAATTTTAAAAAATTGAGTAAAGATGTAAGAAAAAAGATAAGTATGGTGGGTATAAATTAGAAATGAACAGAAGGGGACCTGGAAATAAGCTTCAAGCTTCTTTTTAAGTGTTGCGTATTCTTTCTTCACTTGCTGAAAAGTCTTCTTGCATCTGCGTATAATTTATTCAAAACCATTAGGACATGTGTTGGTACGTGGGTTTGGATGAGATTTTAAAGGTGGATTTTGAGTTTAATATATCTTTTAAACTTGTGTTTGGTTTAAGATTTGAGACTCAAGATTTAAAGGGTAAATGAATTCCGGCCCTGTTATGAATAGTGAATTAAAATTCATATAGGGGTTGATGGAACCCATGAAGGGTGAGTTTAAAAAATGAGAAATGAAATTTGTAGATAAAAAGACTATTTTACCAATTAAAAAATGAGAGATGAGATTGGTAGATAAAAAGCCTTCTTTCCATATCTCTTGTTTGCTCTCCATTCATGGAACTGAAATTTTTTTGTATGGGTTTAATGTGCACAACCAATGGAAAAATGTTATCTTAGACATAAGTTGAATTTTTTTTTTTCAAAAAAAAAATTCTAACAAAATGATGAGTGTATTTTTTCTTGAGAATATACGACTTTTGTGGGTGATTTATTATATTTATAGATATTTTTACTATTGTTGTGGTAGTTTTTTTTACCTTTTTTCGGTTTTAGTGATAAAAATATCTACAACAATGATAAAAATATTTACAAATGTGATAAATAGAAGTATAATACCTATTTTTTTTGGGTACCATAGATAAGTCCTTAAAGAAGGAGAACGTCGTCAAATTTATAAGGAATAGAGTGAAAGATGGTTTACCCTTCTCCATTTCCTGCTTTGCAGTATTCCCTGAACTGTGTGCACTCACTCTTCACTTTTTTTGGTCCAATGCTGCACCAAAGTGAGAGAGAGAGAGAGAGAGAGAGAGAGAGAGAGAGGCTATCTTAATTAAAGCCAGAACAGAATATACTTATGCTTGTCATCTTATAATGATAAACTTGTACCTGGAACAACTCCCTTTGAACTGGTGCATATAGCCATCCAACTTAGTAAAATCAAGAGTGCTCTTATCCCTACATGAATACCAGAAAAAAAACATCACTACCATCACCATTATCATTGTTTTATCATTATTCAAAAATTATAACTAAGGAAACTAAAAAAATTTCCTCACAGTGCTTGGTCTATGTTTTGGATTAACCGAGCTGAGTCTCTATAGAACAATGTAACAACTTCCTCCACGAAATTAGGATTAGCATTGTCCTGTAACTCTTCCAACTGAATAAACTGTTCGTCCAGATATCCCTGAAGAATATTACCCCAACCAACATTATGTCTCAAGTATTTCAAGAGAAATGCACAACTTGGTAAGATTTAAATCTGCAATGGTTCACGGATCGAAGTAAAATTGTGGTTCTTCCTTTAACTATTTTACTATGATCCCACATCGGTTAAAAATAAGATTAGATGTGTGTATATAATCTCTTATGCACCTTTTTTTTATAAGTCGGTTTTCAAGGGCAAGTTTATAATAATTGGTATCAGAGCAAACCACCACTCTCGAGTATGGGATCGAATATAGCGGGTGAGTGGAGCCGTGAAATGTTACGATTTCACATCGGTTAAAAATAAGACTAGATGTGTGTATATAAACTCTTGGACATTCTTCTCTTCAAGCCGGTTTTAAACCGATTTTCAAAAGTAAGTTCTACCCATAAATTTATAACATATTTTGAGAGGTTAAGACACCGAGATTATAAGATTAGTTGTGGGTCTCAAGTTCACAACATTAAAGGTAGTCCACTACCAACACAAAGGTTACCATCCATCATGTCTCCCCACATTAAGTATTAGCAGCATTGTTCGTGTCTATTGACTTTCTGTAGCACACACCCATACTGCACCCACACACACGTCAGCATATCTACAAGAATGCAAGTAGGGTTGATGGAAATTATCCAAAGTATAGTACTGGAAAATAATCAACAGAGAAGGGTTAGCCTCATGGTTGCGAGAGAGATCAGTCAACAGTGGAGAAGAAGAGTAAAACCTGATCGAAAAGAGACTTCCTCATGTTAGCAAGCTGTCGTTGCATTTGACTTCTTTCCATTTGAGAGGTAATGAGCAGAAATGAAGAATGGGAGAGGGAGAAAGGAAGAGTATATAGCTAGGAAGAGAGAGAGACTTGAGTAATGGAAGCTAGACTGCGTCGATAATGCAATAAGACCAGGCAACGGAGAGTTTATATAGGGGGGAGAGAGGTACTATTGAAGGTTACAGGTATTTGATTCTGCCAGAAAGATATCAGATTTGTCTGCCTTTTCAAGGTCCTGAAGCATTTCATGCAAACTGTAGATACGTGGTGACGAGCCCAATTCCTACTGGTTCTGGCCCAAGTCAGCTACAAAACAAGTGAAGTCTAATTCGTCTATTCGACCCAATCCAACACATAAAGGGTTCAAAAAGGTTAGAGCACGTAGGGAGTAATCATCGGAATATTCATTCTAAAAAATCAATGCTACCTTTAATTATACTTACCTATTGTAGTTGTCCTCCCGAAGGACTAGTGTCTTTATCCTAACGTCACTGCATCAGCTAAAGCTTAATATCTATAAATTGTAAGTCTCCTCCACATGAGAGGACACGTCTCTACTCCTTTTTACACACCTCTCATATAACTTTTTTCTCTCTTAACTATTGTACCTTTTGATCAAAAAAAAAACTATTGTACCTCTCCTTGAGCACACCTATCCCGGAGCTTTCTTTCTGTTACTTTATTTATTAATAAAGGTTCTCTGATTATCGTTGCTGTTTTTCGGCGTGAAGTAGGTTATCCGAACTGAACTACTATATTTTTGTGCATTGACATGATATTAACCTTTTTGTTATTAATTACTTTATTAATTATCTCATTAATCACACTTTATCACACACTCGACTACTGATTTTGCATAAGTCTATTTTGGTGCATCATCACGTGGTACCTCTGGTTTTATACATCTAAAATGTTTTACATACAAATGTTGGATGAGAAACGAATCCATATTACAACAATATCAGTACTGAATCTACCAAAAATTTAATTATAACCCTTTGCAAAATAAAATAAAATAAAATAAGACTAATTGCATCATTCAGTGAGTTGGTCAGCCTTTTTTTTTTTTTAATGCAGACTTCATGAGATTTGTCATGAGAAAATTTTAGCCTCACTTTTTTTTAGTTTATCAATTCTTCAAGCATATTTTTTTTATTTTTTGAATCTTCACTTATACCCCTTATTAGATTAAAAGCCTTAATTAAAAAATAATTTTATTAAATTGCCCATGATATATGTCAGGAAAAACTTCATAACACCGCTCTAGGTAGGCATATATTTTATGATTTTTTTTACCTATTAAAATTTGGGATGATTTAATCAGCTCAAATTGAATTTTAATCAATTTATATTGAATTTTAATTAGCCTAAATTTTGATATGTAAAAAAATATACTCGAATTGAATTTTAATCGGCAAGTTGAGCTAAAATCGGTTCAAATTTTGCTCAAATTTTAATTTCGTAAAAAAACTAATTTTAATTAGCTTGAATTTTAATGTGTAAAAAGATAAATTTTAATCAGCTCAAATTTTAATCGAATTTTATGTAAAAAAAATTATTTGGGGTTTATGTAGGGATAATTTTAGTATTTTAGATGATTTTTTTTATCAGAAATGATGGGTGTCAATAATATTTAAATATAAATTAAAAAGGTTGTCAGGGATGTTTTGAATAATAAAGAAAGCGTCCTTGAGAATATTATAAATTAGAAAAAATATGGTTGAAAATTTTCTATTTGCCTTGAATGAGGGTGGAGTGGACCCAAGAGTTTTTTCACTCCAGTAAATAATAATTTAGGATGTGATAAAAAAAATAATAATAATTTAGGCTAAAGGGTGGGCCCAATTTTATGTATATTGGTCATAAGGGTGGATCAAATTGAAAATAATCTAAAAAATAAATTACAAAACATATGTAAATAAATAAAAAAAAAAAATCAGGGTGGAACAGGGCCCTAGCCACTTCTGGCTCCGCCACTGCCGTCCAATAAAGAGACATTTACTTTTTTTTTACCTTCTAATTGTACAGTAATCTGCACGGCTAAAACGTGACACCACCCAAAGTAAATAATGCTATGTCCATAAGGAATTGCCTATATATACCTACATTACACTCAAATTGAACCCAAGTCTCACCCGTCGCATAACAAATTTTCTCATAAATGTAAGTTAGATTTATCTTTGGACATTACACCCGAAAAAAAAAGTGACGGGTATAACCATATAATTTTTTTTCATTCTTTTTATAATTGAGAATAGTTCAAATCACGTGTCTTTTGAGTTTTGACTTAAATTCTTTTGAGTATAGTTGTCTTTCGTAATCACCCACAAAGCTTAAATTCTTTTATTTAAACTAAAGTGTGATTCCTCTTTATATAATAATATGATATCGATACGTATCTACAATCAGTAAAAATGTGATTAATCTCAAAAATGTCTGACATAACATGATATGCTGCAAAACATTGCCATAGGCATGTTCAAAAACCACCTTCCAAGTTTACAAAAAGCTGAAACATAATGGGCATAAGTATCTAATTTTATTCCTTGCATTATGCAGCCCATTCCCAATGTCTAAAGATTACATTTCTTTTTCTCTTCTACAGCAATCATGGGATTGACGGCTCTTATGAAACTCCTGGAGATAGCATGGTTCTCACCATCCTACTACATCCACTTCTTTCCCATACTCTTTCATATAACTTCATATTGGTTATAATATAAGGATCTGATTCAACAATCCAATGCACGAGACTTTTATCATTTTAGGATTTGAAGAGAAATATATATATGTATGAAGTCTTTTTACGTGTTCGGAAACTTGATTTCTATACTTGAACCAATGAAAATTATGTTACAATGAAATTACATTTACGGTTATGCCAAGATCAGTAACACCCGTGTGACGATCAAATTGAGATGAGATGGATTTATGTAATCTTATCTTGTGTACAGAGATATTGTTTTTGTGAGTTCAACCCATGACACCCATGTGAAAATGAAGTAATCTTATTGTTGTGCTAAGATCTACCCTCGATTTGATTTAGTTCATCAGCCAAGAACTAAATATTTTTACTATGGGGGAAAACCATCAAGGCAACTAAAATAGAAGTTGCTCCTTATTCGAGCGACCCTGAATTCACCAACAACATACATTGTTGGTATAATAAATGGATATGCAGACAAGTCATTCCACATATTCGTTAGAGATCATTATCTCTCAGCACCACACAGCTATGTGCAAAAGACATCATCGCACTTACGTCGGAGTCGAAACTAAGGTCTCACTGTGTGCTCTGGGTGATAAACAGTAGGTTTACCCCCCACGGAACTGTCGTAACTGTGGAGACTCGAACCCCAGCATTAAGCAATAAAATCTAAACTCTTACTCATTGGACCAACCACTTGGTGGTACCAACAGCCAGCATATATTGAACAAGAAAATAGAATAGAATTCTCAATTTATTTGCCTTTCTGCCATTAATCAAGCTAGTATCTAATTGAAGTTGGAAGATACATATGGTAAGTGGGATTTGGTGGGTGGGGAATATATAAAACTAACAAGAACAGACACCAACAAGACAAGTATCATCAAGCAACCAAATTAGGCAAGAGGAGAAGAACAAAGCAGAGAAAAATTTCAATAATGATTTACATTAAAAGCTTTTTGCTTGGATCCACTGGTCCTTGTCATGGCTTTTCTCTATCCCTCCTCCTACCTGCAAATGCAATTTTGCAAAGTGTTGAGAAGTGTTTGAGAAGAGATTCCCCCTTTATTCCTCTCCCACACCCAAGTGAGAGAAGGGAGATTTACCTTTCTCTCTCTCTCTCTCTCTCTCTCTCTATATATATATATATATATATATATTTGTGTGTGTGTGTGTGTTGTTTTCTTTTGTGAATGTGTGGTGACATCTGATCCTTTTTTAAATATCTAAAAAGCTAGTAGTGCTAGGAGTGGAGTGAGATCAGAATATGGTTTTTGTGTGTTCCTTACTGGCGCAGATGGTGATTCTCTCCTCACATCACTGTCTCCTCTCCTATTTATGTTGATAAGAATCCACCCTGTACAGCCATAAATCCCCGCTTAGCATTACATTACAAGTGATCTAGTGTAACATACACATCAGCAAAATAAGCAATACAAAAGTAGACTTTTACTTTCTTTTCCTAACCAAACGCAAAAGAAAATGTGATATATAAAAGAGAGTGGTTTAGTGTATGAGGCTCCCGTTATTACAAAATTTAAGGAGGATTAGATGTGCGTAGTCTTACCTTACTTTCAAGAATACTCTTCCAGAAGCTGAGATGGGATTGCTGCATCAAAGATTATAGCAGGCTTGTGGGACTTCCATGAGAAATCTCTTTTTTTTTTTAGTTCAACGGTAAAAAGTGTTTGTGTTAATTTACACTCGCATCGACTAATTCTCATCTCAATCTTTGTAATGCAGTCATTCACACTAGGATTAGGGTATTCATGAGGGATGAATCTCTCATAATTTGACCTCAAAAAATTATCAAGATTCGAATTCAATACATTTGAATTAACTGCTCATCAAGAGAATTAATAATCCAAACTTGTAAGCAGAGCACCAAAGCAACTTTACAGAAGTTAGCTTTAAGGTTGTTTTCTACTGTCCTTTCACAGATATTCTCCTTGCAGCATCTATTCTCATCATTTTCACTAGAATGCAACTTCATAGCAGACATTAATAAAGATAGCATCCACACAAGAGGTTCCTTCCATTCTCACTTTCGAAACTCTTACCCAAGTGGGAGCGACATTGGCAAACAAGAATGAGTGCATCTCGTATAATTCATATATTAGATAGATATTAAAAATCTCTGATATTTACACTATGGGGACATATTTCATCCTACCAAACAAAAATAAGTATTACTGATAAGTCAATTGAGCATCGCTCCAATACGTCGTGTTTTTTACTTGTTATTGAACTTTTAGGCCTAGTGAATATAAATTACTATCTACTATTTCCAACAGTTGCAATTTTTAGGATAAATACTACGAGCCCAGATGTTGGATGAATTTGTTCAATTTGTTTGCACAGAGGGATTGTGCTGAGTTTGACCATACAACTTAACTCCATATGAATTTTTCTTTCTTCTTTTTTTCTCTCTTTCGATCGTTTTCCAGCATTCTCTTGCAAAGCCAACAAATCCATATGGAATCATGACCCATGCATTGAATTTCAATTGGATGCTGTGAACCAAACCCAAGGGCATGGTGCAGGGGAGGCTGGCTTAGTGGCAGTGGGTGTGGTGGTGGTGGTCCAATGGAGCGCAGTTTACTGGTGGTGCATTCGGGACGGATAGTGGTGCTCTCCAGTCCGGTTACAGGTCGTCAGCCTAGTCATGGTGATCAGTTTCTTTCTTCTTTTAAAAAAATCGCCACGCATTGCAAGGCTGAAGAAATTGCTTTGATTAATCTCAAAAAGTAATTCAAGCGATAACAAAAACGGAAACAAAACTGTAAATTAAAATATTCTGAATTCTAATCTTGACAACTCCTTGAAAACAAGCCAAGAGTAATTTCGCCCTTTTTTCTTTCTTCCTATTTTTTATATTTGGTCAAAAATGTAATAAAAGCATTGAACCAACAATAGAAAACTTGACACAAGCTAGAAATCTTTCGTTGAACTAAACTCAGAACTTTATTGACTACCATCAATCACTTAACCATATCATATTCTTCTTCCTACCCACCAACCAAAGTATAACTTACAGGATTGAAGGAAATGAGGTAAAAATATAAGTAAACAAAAATGAAAAATTATATGAAGTTTGGTACTAAACAGTATAATGATCTCTGAAACAATACAACAAACAGTATCTCGATCGTCTTCGTTTACCGGTAGGTTCGATAACTGGGGCTGTACATGCAGCTCTCAGCATAGGCTACCAGATTTTCTGGTTGAGGTAGACGAGTGGCCAAACCTATGAAAAGCAATAACATGTAAACAATAAATCCAGAGAGTCTGGCATTCTCATAATGTTTGAACAAATTCTGGTGGGTTGGGTAAGAATCTCACCAAGTTCATATGCTTTGGCTGCCACTTTAGCAGCAATATGGGCAGAGATCTTTCTGATGTTAGTAAAAGGTGGGTATATGAGTCCATTGTCAAAGTTCTCCTGTGTAACCTCCGCAGCTAGAGTTTCCGCTGAATCAAGGAAACAAAGGTGGTGATAACGATATAATAGGTTAGAACTAAGAAGGATGAAATGGTAAATGAAAGTCCAATAACAAAGAAATGAAAAGATCAATCCCATCATCTTCCAAATTTTTGAATGTGAGGTAACTTTGTGCACTTACAGGCTGCCAACAGCATGTCATCATGAACACGAATTGCACCGGAGATTATCAGACCCAGACCAAATCCAGGGAAAATGTAGGCGTTATTTGACTACATAAGAAACAAATGTAACAAAGTCAATCCTCAAGTTGTCATTATCTATAAGCATCTGGACAAATGTTGACAGATGTGTTTAAAAGTTAGAACCTGGCCAGAAACATAGACCTTCCCCTTAAATTCAACAGGGGCGAATGGGCTCCCACTAGCAAAAATGGCACGACCCTACAAGCAACAAAAAGAAAAACAGAAAATAAAGGCGAATTATTACAAACAACCACGATAACTAAAATGTCTCAATGAAAAGAGTATCTGCATGGATATGCAAGAGATAGAAGCAAAGATATTACCTCACTCCAAGTATAAGCTTCTTCAGCAGTGCATTCAGATTGTGAAGTGGGGTTGGAGAGAGCAAGAATAATGGGTCTCTGCATGTCACTCATTTGCAAAAATGTCAGTTTCTTCCACTTAAATGTATATGTCTTCAGCAAATACATAAACAGACGAGAAAACAAACAAAACAATTACAATACCTCATTGAAGGATGCCATAGACTCGATCACTTCTTTGGTAAATGTTCTTCCTGCTCCCGATGATCCTATTAACACTGTTGGTTTGATTGCCTGACAAAGCAAGCCAAGGAAGTGAAGAGACCAAAAAACATGTATTCCCTCCAAGAGAGAAAAAGAGAGAATGATCTCACACCTTAACAGCATCTACAAGATCTTTCACAGGTTCATGTTCATGGGCCCAAGGTTTCTTGAAATGTTGAAGTGATTCCCTGCGCGAGCTAACAATCAAACCCTACAATGAAGCAAAATAAACAATTATGCCAGGAGGAAAAATTGACTATAAAGAATTAACAGCTAAAAAACTGATTTTTATTACTTTTGAGTCCACGAGCCAAATCTTCTTGCGAGTCTCTTCCAATGGGGCTCCAGTCTGCATAAAAGTTAAGTGTGAACAATACACCCTATTTTGCTCTTTAATGTGGAGTTTTCTAGGACGAGAATCAAACGAGACAATGTGTAGAAGATAATAATTTCAATAATACGTTTTTACCTGTTTTGAAATCTCAAGAGCTATGAGTTCTGCAATACCAGTGCCAGCCTGCATTAATCACAAGATACAATGAGGCAAATAATATTTAAAATAAATAAAAATGCCAGAGGAATATAAAAGGGGAAGGTGATAGTAAGGAACACAAATAGGTACATTCTGGAAAAAGGAACTTCAATAGGGCATCAATTGAAGGATACAAGAGCCTTTAAAAAACAAAAAAGGTCTTGGAACAGGAAGGGGCTGAGCAAATACAAGTTGTATAAATTTATCAATTACACTTGAAAATCAACCTTTTTCATTGCTTCGTGATGAGTATAACAATAATAAAGACAACGGAATCTTAAGAAAAAGGTTAACAAGACTCACCTCTCCCGCTCCAAGGAATAAAAACCTATGCTCAGCTAAGGTTCCCCCAACTAACTTCAGTGCTGCTATAAGCCCTGCAAGAACCACAGATGCTGTCCCCTGAAACAAAGTAAATAAAGTGGCAATTTAAAAAAGGTTAAACCCCGCCCCCAACCCGCATCCTCGGGGTGCAAGCATGCCATATGCAGCAAAAAATAAAAGAGGAAAAAAGAAGGAAAATAAACAGACGGAAAGGACTGGAGAGGAAAAACAAAAAGAACCCAAAAATGCATATCAGAAAATCCTCCATTAATTACCTGTATGTCATCATTGAACACGAGATGTGTAGTGCCATACTTTGCAAGGAGATCAAAGGCATTGTGATTTGCAAAGTCTTCAAACTGAATAATGTGGATTAAGGACTTAATGAACTGCATAAAAAATGAACAATTAAATGAATCTGCATGTCGAGGAAAAGTTACCTGAATGAGGACTTTCTCCCCATAGTTCTGCTTGACAGCAGACATAAATTCCTGTAGAAGTTCGGCGTATTCCTGAAGTGGAGGGTAAAAAATTTTAGTTCACTATCACAGGATCTAGCTCTATCCAATTCAATAAAGCAAACAATGGACCTGCCCAGTTGCCCTCCTTTGCCTGAGCCCAATGTAGAATTCATCCTTTAATAACTTCTCATTGTTAGTTCCAACGTCGATGGTTATAGGCAAGCACTGAAAATAGCCAACAGACCAGGTGAATAAATAAATATGAACAAGAAAAGCAGATGATGACATCATGACTGAATAATTTGGATTTGGAACCCATAAAATGGTTCCTTAATTCAATGAAAACTACAGGCTGCCATGTAAAGTACAGACTACAGATCACGCTGAAAGCATAGTTATCGCTCCAATCAAAAAATGAAAGAAGTGAATCAATAAACAAATCTCTTTTTTTTTTCTCGACAAAAAATTGTACCACCATCTTTAGGACTATAAGATCACCCTGTTTATGAAGACCGGAGAGCTACGCCAAAGTTTTGCTGCACAAGTGAGCAATAGAGGAAGACAACCTGCTTTCTCTAATCTAGGTTTCTAGGTTTCGGGGACGTATCGACAGAGACAGCTAAGGAAAGCAAGCAACCACAGTAAATTTGATATGATTATAGCCTTAAACACCATTTCAGGAAACATTTCTGTTGAACTAGCAGGTACTTACAGCTGAAGGACGAACTCCTCCGAGTGCAGTGTATAAGGAAAGCTTCCCTACGGGAATCCCCATCCCCTGAGACAACCATAAATTGTAAAAATCACACCAGTCCTGAAAATACATGTGTGATCATGCGTATGTACTCATACTGACTCATGCATACCCCCAAAGGTGCAAAATTACTCTAATCAAGCAGTAAAAATTCGACGGCGAACACTTATAAAGAAAATCATTCCAAACAAATCTAAGAAAAAAATTCTAAATATAATCTACCTGACAGCCAAGATCCCCAAGCCCCAAAATCCGCTCCCCATCAGTGACAACAATTACTTGAATTTTCTTCTCAGGCCAATTCTTCAGTACCTCAAGAATTTTGCCCCTGCATCAGAATATGAATCACTTTCAAGATAGCAATAAGAAAGGGCAGAAACCAGTGAGCCGGGGAACTAATGGAAACAGTGATCAAACCTACTTTTCTTTCAAACTGATAAAAAGACCCTGAGGACGCCTGAAGATGCTCCCATATTTTTGGCACGCCTCGCCAACAGTTGGAGTGTAGACAACTGGTAGCAGCTCCTCAACATTTTCAATGAGAAGCTTGTAGAATAGCCTTTCATTATTCTCCTGTAGGCAAACATCAAAATAGGAAGTAGATTAACTTCTTCAACCACCAAACCCAAGCATCTGGATAGCTAAGGAATTGAAACAATATGGGCAGAAATGGCTATTGTTGCTGGTTCCCTACACTCGATAAACTATATAGACTGAATTTGGCTGCATGTCCTAGGCGCCAGAAGCCTCAGCATTCTTATAGATGTAAAAGGGTATTAATCACCAAGCACATAACAGTAAATGGTGCGAATAATGTACCTGTAGATCCATCATGGCCATGTACTTTTGCAATGGTACTTGATACTGGCGGATGTTATGCATCAATTTCTTGACCTGATCAGAAGAATGCAATTTCAGGCCAGGTAAATAGACAGGAGCAAAACAGGAACACAATGATTCCAAAGTATCTCTCAGATGAGCAATCCATTTTAAATAACCTGAAGCTCCTGACTGATAACAACCGGGGGTAGAAGACCACGCAAGTAGTGGGCATCCCTCTCTTTCTCATTGAAGGCAAGCCCTTTGTTGTGGTGTGGATGCCTCAACAATGAATACCCACTGCAATATGAAAAAGGAACCTATGATCAACTTTTAGACTATCCACATAGACCTGGAGATTTTAGATCTACAATGATTATCCATTCAGCATCAATATGACATTCAACACAATTTAAAGAAAAATAACATCCAATGAAAAATCAGTACATGTAGGGAATTTATTTACTATAAAGCACTATTATTCTTTTTTTTGGTCACGCACCATTACAAGAGAGGAGGACGACAAGGTTCGAACCTTGACTTTTAAGGTTCAAGGGAAAAAACTTGAATAGATAGGCCTTACATTCATTATAGGAACAGCCGCCAATCATAATATCATATTTTTCCTACAACTAAAAATGATATATCAAATGTAAAAATTTCTCCATGAAGTATGATAGAGTATAGTCTAGTTTATTATTTCCTTTTTTTACCCTTACTATAACTTTTATATTTTTCCTAAACCACAAGGATATTTAAATCACTTTGTCTTATTATTTTGTTATATATACGGGACAGTCACTTTGTATAATTATTTGGTTATATATATATATAGGTTCTACTCTATCCCTTTTACTCACCAATACATCAAGTTGGTAACAGAGCCAAAACCTTAGCTTCTCCTCCACGTCTGCCAACCCTAACCCTAATCCTAGTCCCTTCACCATGTTGCAGCCATCAGCCACCGTGACTGCCCAAACTCCACCGACAGCCCAGACTCCATCGACAGCCAACCTAGCAGCGACCCAACCCCAGAGCTAACCCACTGCCCAGCTACCCCCAGGCCAGACTAAACCCACCGACCAGCATACATCAAAGAAACCCTAATAAACCAGACTATATTCCAACGAAGTAAATAAGATGAACCTTAAAAATAAATCCAAATCTAACTCATATTTTGTCGAAACAGATCACACAAAAACACGTAAAAAGGCTTCATCTTTATTAGTTGCAGACACCAGTAACATTTATCCTAGGAATAAACAAATTAATAGGATCAAAAAGTGGGAAAGATGAAAATCCTCGAAATCCTCGAAACTTCCATTTGTGATTTCTCACCTACCTAGCAACAGAGACCATCCAAGGGGTGATATGGTGATCTTCGGTGGCACTATCCTCGCCGTACACGTCTTCAACCCCACCACCGACGGTGGATTTGGAGTCTTTATCAAGTATTGAGGCACCATCTCTCATCTCCTTGAGAGTATTCTCCATCAAGACGCTGACATTTCGATCTCCTGGTCGGCCGTTTGAGCTCACAGACGCCACCACTGGAGCTGAGACTCTTCTTTGTGATAGAGCTAAGCTTTTGGATACCCCAGAAAGCGAGTTGTTCTGAGACAAATCAAAATATAAGTCGTCTATTTTACTATAATGATCTGAAAAAACTAGACATGTGATTAAGCATTTTGGAAATTCGATGTACCCAACAATGAAAAATTGATCCAGAATGTTAATTTGTTTTCCTTTTTGAGAAATGGGTGTGCACAAAAGTCAGAAATTGAAATTGAAAAAAACAGGGTTTCATTTACACAAATCTGATCCAACAAATTTCCAAAGACAAAACATGTTGGCTAGAAACTCTGTTTTCTCGATATGAACAGGGGAAACCAGTGGTAGAACAGTGATTTGACGAGTATGAAACAAAAAAAAAATTCAAGTGGGCTGTGATTGAAAATTGAAATGGGTTTTGATTAATGTTACCAGAAAACTGCTTCCATTTAACGACATCATCGTGCTAGAAGTGAGAGAAAACGAAGAGTCTTCTGCTTATATCCCTGTTAAGCCACCGGAGAGGCAGAGAAAGAAGAGGGAGGAAAAAGAAAAGGAGAGTCTTCGGGGGCAGCTTCTCCTTATGTATCTCCTACCCTCTTTCTCTCTCTGCTCTCTCTCTCTCTCTCTCTCTCTCCTAGTTGTCTTTCGGTTTGGTTTTAATCAGAACTTATAGTCAGGAAATTGCAGAGAACAAGCAAAAACATGTGACTCTCTCTCTCTCTCTCTCTCCAAAGTGCATGCACAGCAAATATAATAAGTATTATTATTACTAAGGTACCCCCTCAACCTATTTTGTGGGTGCATTCAATGGGGAAGACTCGCACTCAATCATCTTTGATTACATCCGGTGTGGGACCCATAATTGTGGGTCAATTGTAAATATGTGGCTCTGATCTTGGAAGCGTAGCTTGGATAAAGTGGTGGTGGGAGCACCATATGAAAATCCATGAACGCATATTTTTATGTGGGGGAAAGACGGAAAGTGTTAAACGTGGAGGGTGGTGAAGCTGACAAGGATGTGTTTGAGCATCCAAGGGCAAGATCGCCTGCTGAAACTGACGTCCTACAAAAGCTTCAGATTAGAGCACGGAAGTGGGATCCACCACCGCTTCACGCTATACAATCTATTCAATTATTTGTTCATTAATTTTTATTGTGACATAATGAGTTATCACTAATAAAATGATAGTAAAATATGAGCAATATTATATATCTTAAATTTATATCTCAAATATATATCTCAAATCGATAAGAATTATTAGATGAGTGGGTCCCATCAACTTTTTTCATTAAAACCCACTCATCCAATGGTTCCCATTAATTTGAGATACATATTTGGGATATAAATTTGAGATACAAAGCATTACTTGTGAAATATATTTAATGATGGTCCTATTGTAGCATTAAATAAATTCATTATCATTTTATTTGTGACAATTTATTATGTTCTTAAATTATATTCCAATAGCATTACTCTTATTTGTTATATTTTCTTATGTTTTATTTGGTACGAAAAATAAAAATTAGAAGGATGAGAAAATGTGAAAATACACTTTTCATCCTTAAATACAATGAATGAAAAGTTGAAAGAGTTAATTTTTTATTATCTAATATTAGAGCAAAAATTGAAGGAGAGAAAACATACATGTAGTTAAGTTACCATCATACCCTTATATATATAAATAATTGTTTATTATAAATAAATTTAAGAAATTCAGTATCGCTTTAATTAGTTATAAAAATAAATAAATATAAATTTGTATACAAAATATAATAGCCAACAATCTAAGCTACTCTTTAAATAGACAAAATTATAAAACTATAACGTCTTTTTAAGTTTAAATTATAAATTTATTGTTAATTATTGTTTGGGTCACTTATATACAATAGACCTCACTATAGTGCATGTTCCATTTAGAAGAGAAATGGAAAGAAATTTATATTTGGCCTTTACTTCTTCTATTTGGAAAGAAATGGAAACAATCCTCTCCTATTTTCCGCCCATATTTGGGTGGATAAAAAATGGTGGGCTAAAAAAAAAACTCTTTCCTTCCTTTTTTTTTTCTTTCCATCTACTTTTCATTCCTTACTAAACAATAAAAAATGCTTCATTCCCTCCCATTTTTTATCCTTACCTTTCCACCCACCTGCTACCAAACATAGCATTAAATTTTAATGAAGTTGGATTTTATAAATAAATCTATTTATATAAAATTGATACAAAATTAATTTTTTTATCAAACACTATTACAATGAGAAAGACAACGAGGGTCGAACCCGCAATTTTAAAGTCTAATGGTAATGGTGACCATTAAGAGATCCTCAATCAGTTCACTAGCATTGATCTTTTATTTGAAGGCAATTTACAATATAAAAAAATTGAGAATTGATAGTGTAATATTTTATATTTGTAAATAATAAACTATTTTTTATTATACAATTTAAAAT
>CM042202.1:14383114-14396609 GCA_023539305.1 Ilex asprella
TTTTCTATTATTTTTTCAATCCTTCAAGAAAATATACACAAAACGAAAAATAGAATAGGAAAAAAAAAAACCCACTTCAAGGTGAGTAGAAACCTCTAGTAGTTCACTTCGAGGAGAACCCGATTTCCATAATTTTTACTAAGAAACTAATCATAAATATCAGTTATCTTTTCTATTCCATCTAACGCTTTTAAATATAAAGAGATAGCATCTAAAAGATAACTACTAAACTTCATCACTCTACTGGCTAGATAACTGTTTTGGAAACTCATTAAAACTATACCACTAATCCATTACTTATATAATCTTCTACTAATTAGCTTATATAACATTTGAATAAAAACATAAAATTAAAAGCACCAAACATTCTTTCCCCCTTTGAATAAATGTTGTCCTCAAGGATTGTCATATAAATTGTCTTCCTCTTCTTGTTGAATTTTGCTCCCATGCCACATGTTTATTCATTCCACCTTGCTTCTTCATCTCTTCTTTCATCTGAGTGGCAACTTGTCTTTGCACTGGATCATGTGCAATCATTCTCTTAGCCTTCTCTTGCACAATGACATTGGTCCAGTCCATCCTAGTTTTCGCACTTACAATCATGTTTGCCGTTGACTTCTTCATTGACTTCATTACATCTTTTCCGGTTGTCTCGTGATTAATTTTATATTCCTTCTCATCAATAAAACAGTATTCTTCATGGCTAGTTGACTGATAATGATGGTTGAAATTTAAAGACGAATAATTTCTCTAAGGTTGTTGATCCATTCTTGCATGCTTAGACTTTTCTTAATCGATCTCTTGAAGCGTCTTTTGAAAATTAATATGTATTAACTTCAAACTTTCCAATGAGATAGACATTAATAGAATCGACTCCAATACCAATTATTACATTCACACTTTTTAAAAAATATAAACAAAATAAAAAATAGAATTAGAAAAGAAAACTCGCTTCCAAGGGTAGAAATCGTCGGTTCACTTCGAAGAGAACCCGACCTCCACAATCTTCATTAGGAAATTAATCACAAATATCAACTACAACTATACCACTAACGCATTACCTATATAATCTCCTAGTAATTAGCTTATATAATATTTAAATAAAAACATAAAATTAAAAGCACCTAACACGATGTCTATACTTGTGTTACAGGTCATAATCCACTAATCTTTTTTTTCTTCAACATATTGTTACATTGGTATTACAATCGATAATTAAATATTATAATTTAAAGTAATATAATTGTAGTAGAGAAGAGGTAGCGTGTAATGTGTGTTTAGACTAAAACTAGGAAAATGGGGATGGTGGGTGAGCAATTTAAAGAGCATTGTTAGCCACCCGGCAGCTAATTTTCTGCGTCTTAGAAATTTCCTACTACTTTTTCCTTAGAAATGGAAGGTCAAGAAAGTGTATTATTAGGAAGGTAAGTAATTTTTGTTTCGGAAATGGTCGGATCGCCCGAAATATTATTGTTTTCATTGAGACAAAAATAGAAACAAATTATTGAATGAATATCAAAATTTTTATGCTTTGAAGTGTTTCAATGGAAGACATAATATAATTTTTTTAAAAAAAATTGTATTGGAGCGGGTATAAACTCTATCAGAGCCATTCAATAGTAACATCCAATGATAATTCGAGGCAAAGATGAATAGGTCAATAAATTAAATCAAAAGATTAAGTCGATTCATACTAACAAAAACCAACAATATCCTAGATTGTTACTGAGGTTTGCTACTGTTCTAAACACAGTAAAAATTTTAGGTATTAAATTAGTATACTCTATAGCTGCTGGCTGGTTTTGTTAGACAGCTTTGTATAAGAATTTAAAACACTACCTCTGTTGGAAGTTCAAAACCTTAATGCAAAAAGCATACATCAGGGCAAAGAAGACAGTGAAGCCAACCAAAACTCCAGCAACTGGACCCATGAAATCAATGTCATATCCAAAATGGTTTTGCACATACCATTTGATGCTAGGGTCTGGCTGGATTCCAGGCGCCTTGATTGTGTCTTCCATGTCGCCATACTGTGACACGATTAGTCCATACACGGTCCATGCCACGGGGCAAATCCAATAGTACCAAGTCCACCACTTGGGAATTCTCTGAAATGCAGAAAGACATGAAGATTTGTTAGCATGTTGTGCTTAATTAACCATGACATATAGACTGTGTTTGGAATGGGCTTACTATTCTGGGGATGAAAAAGCCAGAGAAAAGGGTGAAGAGTGCAAAAAATGCAGAAGCAAAGATGGCCGCCACTTCATGATTTGGTGTGATAGAGACTGTCATCATTCCGTAGTATGTGAAGTAGAGGAAAGAAAAGAATGAAATGAAGAAGAACCAGAGGAACTTCACCAGCGTCCATTGAAAGCTCACCATCGCATACACTATAACTGAATAGTATGTAGTTTGAACAAATACATAGGGAATTTCAGCAACCACCTGCATTTGAAAGGGAAAATTTTGTAGTTTAGATAGTCTTAAATTCAAAACTTTTTACACTTTCGTTGTGCCAAAGCTTGTCATGGAATCCACTATTTCCTCACCTGTGCCATGGCATAGGGTAAGGCAGAGTACATCCCGGCAGCTCTTTCCCGATAAAAGACTGTTCTTTCAATTGCTACAATTGGCTGTACAGTTGAGCAGTTATTAATTCCTGTGAACAACACAGCGACATACATGGCACCAATGATCATGGTCAAATCAGCGGTGTTTTCCCTGAAATAGGAAAGTCCAAACAACCAAGTAAGCCAAATTAGTGTTGCATATGCTGGGACATGCATTACAAATGAATGTACCTAAGAAATATTTCAAACTTCTGGTACAAGAGATTAGAAACCAACCTTTTGGTGCCAACCTGCCAGAAGATTGTGCCAAGCACAAGAGCAGCAGCTAAAGTGAAAAAGAATCGAACAAGGTTATAATCTGGACTTCTCCAATAAGTCCACCACTGCTTCCAAAGGCATGATTTGAACTGCTCCCATGTAGACTGAGAGTACTGTGTCGGATAGTAGAGGTCTTCTGCTCCTTCTGGTGGTGTACTGAGCTCCTCTACTAGATCCTTATTTTTTCTGGTTCAGGACCTCGGATATGTTAGTCCAATAAAGACAAATATTACAACCTTATAAGCTGGCTGCTGCTACTTCTGTCATATTAACCACTTACTGATTCAAGGGTGATGAGTTGTAGATTTCAGCAAAATCCATTCCAAGTCGGACCTCCATTGCATCTGAGCTGGCTTCTAGCATCCATGCTGCTGGATTGTAATTTTCTCTAATTTTAGGGACACCAGGAATAGCCTGCATAAAACGATTTGGAAACAGACTGGTTTTGTACATTCATTTAACCATTTTGAACAGAAAAGGTTATGTGGGGAAAATGAGAATCACCTCAAAATACTCGATAACTTTCTGAGAGTTCTGCCCCATTGGTCCTGAGTAGATCACTTGTCCTCCTCTCTTCATCAGTAGCAACTGGTGCGCAATAATATCATTATGCATGTGTGTCTTAGAGAGAGGGAGAGAGGGAGAAAGGGAGAAATAGAGAGAGAGATGATATATGACCTCATCGAAGGATTCAAAGATATCAATACTAGGCTGATGAATTGTGCAGACAACAGTTCTTCCAGTGTCCACAGTGTTTCTCACAGTCCTCATAACAATGGCTGCTGCCCTCGCATCAAGCCCTGAAGTTGGTTCATCCATAAATATGATTGAAGGATTAGCAACCAGTTCTACTGCTATTGTCAACCTCTTCCTTTGTTCTGTTGACAAGCCTGTGATTCCTGGGAGCCCAACTATGGCATTTTTTAGGGTATTGAGCTCAACTAGCTCCATCACTTCTTTAACAAAAGTCTAAACGAAAAATGCTAAAATAAGTTCCTTGAAGATATTAAATTTTAGAGCAATGCTATGTTCATCAAAACTTGCACCAAATCACTTGCAACAGTTGGATCGATGAGTCCCATCACTGATCTAACGACTGTTGTTGATTTGGTGCAAGTTTTGGTGCACATAGAATTGTTCTAAATTTCACCCTCAAATTGAACATTGAACAAGCTGCAAAATTTGGAGACCTCTTACCATCTTATTTTTGTCATCGACTTCTCTAGGAAGCCTGAGGAAAGCTGAGTAGATAAGGGATTCTTTAACAGTAACTTGGGGAGAGTGGATATCATTCTGCTCACAGTAGCCAGAAATTCTTGCAAAGCTTTCTTGTTTCTTTGGGAATCCAGATATTCTTATATCGCCTTCTATGTAACCTCCTGTTTTCCTTCCTGCTAGAACATCCATCAGCGTCGTCTTTCCAGCCCCACTTACTCCCATTAATGCAGTTAGGACACCTGGCCTGAAAGCCCCAGTTACACCTCGAAGCAATTGTAACCTGTTCTCTGTTACACCTTTTTTCTTCATTTCCTGTAAAAACCAGCAGACTCATGTGTTCAGGTAATTGAGTTGGTTATTCAAACTGAAAACGCACAAGTACCATCGATAGGCTATAGGTGACAAAAGTGGAATGTTTAGATGTCTAATTAGATTGGAGGACGAGAAAGATTCTTACTGAGGGCATGTCGACATAATAATTCACGCTATCAAATGACATGGATAGTGTCATAAAGGGTAGTATCATTCCTTTCTTTGGAGATGGAGCAACCCCATCTGCAGATTCACTGCTAGCTTGTCGTAGAGTTATCATTTCTCCTGAAAAATCCCAAGTTCATGTCAAATAATAAGCACTGATTTCTTGTCCATATTCTTTAAAGATCATCAGAATATAAGTTGGGAGAAATTGTTAAACTGCTTACTTGACTTATTTCCATTAGAGAGGACATGCCTATTCGACCTTGTATTCAGTTCTTGTCTTTCCATCACCTCTTCTTGATTGGAAGCCACCTTTTTTACAAATTCTTCGGATATGACTGCTTGCGGCTTTCCTAGGGCTATTATATGGAAATGGATCTATCAAATTATTAACCTAACTAAGAGATTGAATATTTAAAATTCAGCTTGGAACAAAAGGCATAATGGGCATAGACAATTCTTGAACTTACGATTTAGGTACATAAGTGAAACAGTGAACAATCCGTTGAAGAGAATGATGAATCCAATAAGGGCCACAGCTCCAATCCAATACCAATTTTTCTCAGGGAAGACATCGAAGTTCTCCAATACTGCCACACCCAACTGAGTAACATTATCTGATGCCTGCAGTTAATTCCAATTCCCTTGTATGAAACATGTACATTTATCATGCATCTTCAAAAATGATCTGTCAATGATTTATAATAATCATATCAATTTGTGAAAAAATTGTATCTCTTTTTCTTTTTTCTCCCCCCCCTTCCTTTTTCTGTTTCACCTATTTGATTATATTGTTTTTCAATCAAACGGAAAAGTGGTAACTGCATAAACTACATACCAATCTGTTCATCCATCTCGAAGAAAGCATCTCGTTCACTGACATGGCATTGAAGCCATAGAATAAAGGTGAAATCCAGTGAGCCCACTGCCACCATTTTGGGATTTGACCTGTTACAATGCAATTAATTTTTGGTTACTTGATCAAGCAACAAGATGTACCACTCTTCGGAGTATGAACATGGCAAGCACCAACAATAAAGGGGACTTTTCTCTCCCAATCATTTTCTTGTGATCTTGGAATTGAGGAGTAGCAGATAAATGAATATATTCCAATAAAAGAGTATAGGGTATTAGGGATACCATCATGAAAAAATGAAAGTGGCATAATTTAATGCTTGAAGCATTGCAGTTTAGAAACTCGTATTGTATTCATTAATGTATCAATACCGAGTACCGCCAACCAACCTTGTGGAATGATGAAACCTCCTAACAGGAACACAATAAGCAAACAGAGCGCTCCTCCTGTGTGAGCAATTATCATGGTCCGGCACACTCCAGCAATGAGCCTAAACAACCCCGCAGCCATTTGTTGGATTAGGCATACTAACAGCAGCTGCTTGAAAAACCTGGAAGAAAAAGGATGGGCAGAAAGCATGACTTACTAAAAGTTACACCAAGAACAGGCAGAAAAATGCACAGCAACAAACACTTCATACAATGAGAGGTGTTAGAGATCATTATACAGTCTTGATCTAGTTGAGCATACCTGCTAGCTTCTGGTGCAAACCCTATGGTGAAATAGGTGACAATTGTCCAAATTGTGGCCTCTAGAACTGATATGGGGATTCTGAGCAAAAAATTCGGGATGGTGAAAGACCATGCTGGCTGGAATAGAAGATCCCTGTGCTTATAAAAAACTGGAAGCCTTGTGATGGTAAGAGAAAGCTCAGCGAAACCATTGAACATGTTTATGATCATTGAAAATATAATTGCACCAATGAAGAGTGCACCATCACCGTATGTGATGTCAAGTGTTGTCCTCAAGAACACTGTGGATGTTATGACAGCCACGATAAAGATCTGAATGGTCTTGAAAATATAAACAAAGGAATTTCTCTTGATCAAGAGCCATTCTTTATCGAATGAGGCTTTCAGAAGCTCCATTTTTGGGATTCCGTATTTTTTAAACACTAGAGCTGCTTTGTGGCTTTTTGACTTGTCAAAAGGGACCATGATTTCATTCTCAAGCTGCAGGCCAACATGGAAAGCCTTGAACTGGCTAGCAAAATCAGTAACTGATATGTAGTGGTAGGGCTTGCTCCTATCTGCCCAGTAGTTCTCTTGATCCTTCTTTGATGTAACCTGTAACCATCCACTTACAAAACATGATTTAGTTTCTCTGGTTTGGCAACGTAATGCCCTCTCATATGATAATAAGGATGATATTTTCAATTTATTCCTATAAAACATCAAAACTATTCAACCAGTACCCCAAGTAGACAGCATCCGGTCACCTTGGGCTATGACTATGCTGGCTGCATTCTCTAGGATCAAGTGATTAATTTCGTCAATTAAATAAGATATCACATAATATCCTAATCAAGCTAAGGGTCTTATTAATTTTATTGAAAGGGGAAGATAGATGGGGGATATTTTTCTCAATAATCAGAGAGAAAAGTGAGTTATTCTGTTGATATTGGTTCAAATACATGCCAAACTATTAATTATAATATCATGAAGTAGATTTTTTACCTCTTGCAAAAAATCAGCAATACCCTTTCTTTGAGGACACTGGAATCCACAGGTCTCAAAGAACTGAAGTACAAGTTCTTGTGGGCCCTGGTACACTATCTGGCCTTCTGATAGAAGGATGATGTCATCAAACAGATTGAACGTCTCTGGAGCTGGCTGGAGGAGGGACATCAGGATGGTTGACTCAGAGAGGTGAGCAATCTGCTGCATGCACTTCACTATCTGATATGTTGTCGAGCTATCTAGACCTGTTGATATCTCGTCCATGAACAGAGTCTTCGATGGTCCTACTATCATTTCCCCTGTATCAACCAAATAATTGGTAAGCAATAAGATATGAACCATAACATTCATTTGGTACTTTATAGTGCTCTCAAAAGTTGATCTATCTGCAAAGCTAAACAAATAATTTATATCAGAAAGCAGGCCAGGACTCCTTTTTCAGTTAAGGGATGCAGCAAAGGAGTAGAATATGATAGGTTTTACTACCACTTGACCTAGTTAATAGGATAAATTTCCATCTTGACCAGCCATTAGAATGAATTATCAAATGCTTCAAGTGGTCTGATAATTTTTTTGGAAGGTTCACAAACAGTCAGTCTGCATGGTTAGACTAGTTTTGGATCCATAATTCTATCAGTCGCTTTTTGGGCTCGAGAACATGAAATTTTCATGAGTGAAGTTAGAGAATGGAAACTAACCTGTGGTTACTCGCTTTTTCTGTCCACCAGAAATTCCACGTTGCATTTGATCTCCAACAATCGTATCCTTACAAATATCAAGTCCCAATAGCTTCATAATATCCAACAAAATTATTTAGTAATGTTCTCCTTTTGTGGTAATATTATCAACAGAATGTCATCACATAATAACTGCTTTAATCCACCCGGATTGGTGTTTACAAAATAACTATTGAAGAAACACTATGGTAAAGTTTTTGAAGACTAAAATAACATTACATGGAACAATGTTTTTTGCAAGATAGTAAATGATATCTCAACCACAGCATTTACATATGCCTTTCCTACCCTGAGAATATAATCAGTAACGAGGCTGCTCTCAGCTCCTTCCATTGCTGTAGCCTGTACAAAACAGATATAAGCTTGAAAAATAAAATAATAATAATATGTGTGTATTATTTATATTTATTATTTCACTTGGCTGTGCTTATGCATACCTTCATGAAAAGGTCAACTTCTGCCTCAGGGATTATTCCATCAGCTTTCTCCATTTCAGCAAGTTCCTTTAGGAGTTCTGAAGCAAAAATCTTTGTTAGTTCTTTGTGAAACAATGCATATTGGGACAGAGAATTCTAGTTGATTTGACTTAGTTACCATATCGAGCCCCAACCCCTTGGAACCTTGCAGAGAAATCTAGGGTTTCTTTGACAGTCAAAACCCCTATATGAACATCCTTTTGGCTAATATATGCTGCTGTCTTCCGTGGTACAAATTCATTTAGCCTATGTCCGTTGTAAGTAATTTCTCCTTTTACCTGATCCATGCAGAAATTATGTTATTACTGTTAATATGAACCAAAATGATTGTTAGGACATTCGACTGCGATTATTATTCAATGTAGCATGCACTATTTGGCAGAAAGCATTTTAACAAAATTGTTTGACTGCTCAAATTGATTTGGTAGACCTAGATTACTGACCCTTAACATCGGGTCCAACCTTCCAGCCAATGCCAACATAAGTGTTGTCTTCCCAGATGAGGGAGGGCCTAACAAAAGGGTCATCCTGTGGCAAGATACAAAAAGATTTCATTACATTTATTGCATTAGCTCAAGCAGAGTGCTATTTCTTAAGATTTCATTGAAACTCAATGAGGAAAGAAAGGCTTCAAAGAGAAATAAAATAAATCGCACAACTTGCTTGGAGATCACTATTACTGTAAATGTTGCACAAGGTGAGATTACTGGTTCAGTGCTTAAAATTTGGCTAAACAACCATGAGGCATGTTGCACAAGGAACATGCCCCCCCCCCTCTTTTTCTGCCCAATGTCTCAGAACAGTTCACAGAGTGGTAATACTCATCATTGTAAGCTGTTTTCCTAACAATTGCTTCCAAAATATACGACTACAGAGTCTACAAATATTTTACCTTGATGGCTTTATTATACCAGACACATCCCTGAGGATTGTAAGTCTTTTTTTCTTAGCCAATTGGATTCCGAGCAAACCAAGTGCCGATTCTATTATGTTCTGTGTAGTATTAAGAAGTGTTGGAAGAGCCCTGGTACCAACATAGCAATCTGCTCCAACCTGTAAATGCTCAAATTTAACCTCTATGGTAGGAAGTTGAATTCCAACCCTGCAATGAAGAAAGCCATAGTACTAGCTGTGATCAGAATACTTATGATGATGCTGATGTAACAGAAACCCCCCACAAAAAAAAAAAAGGATTGTTACTGCTTATAGCACCTATACATGAATAGACTTAGTGTCTACTTGATTAACCGGTCACCAATTGCTGTATTAACAGCTTAGGAAAGTTGGGTATAAATGAGAATTACTTAATTTCTTTTATACTACAGTTTGCCATCAAAAAGAGAAAATGTGCAACCATAAATCCTACCTTAGTTTTTTTTTGGTCATTATTTTCATTTGTCTTCCAAATATTTGTCGAAAAAAGCCGATTTCTGCTACTTAAATCAGTCTCTGTGGTTTGCTATCAAGATTAGTAATTCAGTTAAAAAAAAAACTTCTTGTGCAATAATGAACAGATTGGAATTCCACAATTAAAATTAATTACATATCTCGAATCTTTTCAATAAAAATAATTAAAATACTTAAACAAGGAAAACAAAAAGAAAGGGGAACATTAATTAATATACCATCAACTCAAAGTAACTAACAAGAAAAGTTGACATGTGAAAACCAAACCTTTTTAAGTCTTAGAATTACATGTTTAATACTGCCATTAAAACCTAATTTACCAATGAACTCCATCTAAAAAGACTCATTGGCAATCAAAGATCAGTAAACTAGATAGCATTACTCCTACATATTTCTAGGAAGTTTATTGTTAATTAACAAAAAAAAAACTTACTTATCAATCCTTTCTTTAAACTTCTTTAAGAACTTCTCATTATCTTCCTCAGCAACCCTGAAATTCCTCTGAATGAACTGTTGGCGGTCACTCGCATCAATCTTCCGAACATCTACCTCCTTGTGCACTGTTTTTCCCTCTTGAGAGACTACAGTACATTGCAATATACTGGTTCTCAATCTATCGTAGGTCGGCAGTTTCTGCAAAGCAGCCCATATCAGCACCTCTTCGTCATCCTTCCTCGACCCCGACCAACTCTCGAACACGTCTTCTGCTCCCAAATTCCCACTCATTGTTCCTACTACGCACTCTTTCTCCACAATTTCAACGAACTATTTGTCTTTTTCTGTGAATCAACACTCTACCTAGGTCTCTCTCAACGTCTGTACAATTTTTGAGGAATCGTCGTTTGATCTGAATGAAAGAGAAGTAGTAGTAGTAGTAGTATCCTGGTAGGATTCTGTGAGGAGTGAGACTGCGGTTTATGGGGGAGAGCCATGCGGAACATGCAAAGGCGGTGAGACGTACAAAAATTATTCTTTTGAGCAATTATGGGCAGACCGGTAAATAATTTGTTCCATTTCTTTTTGTTGTGACAAACATTAAAGATAAACAATCTTTGTGGTGAGTACTTATCAATGTAGTAAAGATGATGAAATATGTACAAAAAGAAAGAGATGGGAAAAACACGAAAGAGGGAGGCGGCTTTGTCACTATGGTATTAGAATTGAGAAATAAACAACCACCCTTTACTAATAAAAAAAGGGAAATTATTTAAGAGTAAAAAGGAAGTCGATGTAAAATTTTGGATTTAATTGAGCTAAACTAGAGAAAGTTATTTGGATAAAAGTGCATTTTTTAAAGAAAATGACCAAAAAGTTATTCATTAAAAAGAAAGAAGATTCAATCTCATTTTAACGTCAAACAACAATCTTAGCTCCAATAAAGAATCAAGCAGTAAAAAAGGAAGCATT
The DNA here is from genome assembly GCA_023539305.1 of Ilex asprella. Taxonomy (NCBI): domain Eukaryota; kingdom Viridiplantae; phylum Streptophyta; class Magnoliopsida; order Aquifoliales; family Aquifoliaceae; genus Ilex; species Ilex asprella. The sequence goes on from CM042202.1 coordinate 14,394,263, forward strand.
AAACTTAGTGCCCCTTCTTCTTTGTCATTTTGAAATTTAAATGAATTCATGAATAGATTCTAGAGATAATACCGGGAAATATTCGTTGAAGATCAAAAGAGGTTTTTTTTTTAAAAGAAATGATGAAAAACAAGAGATTTTATTTTCGTATAATTGTTCGGCATTTTTTTGTTTAGTGTAACTATTCTCCATCGTGGAAATCCTCTTCTTCAAACATTTAAGTTCGCCTTCAAGGTTTTAGTCCCGAATTTTAATGGTTAGTTTTCAAATTTTTTTTTTTTTTGCAATTTCTTTTCAAAAGAACTCAAACTAATTAAAAAATACTAACAATTCCAAATGAAAATAACATAGTTGAATTCTTTCAAAAAAATTAAATTTTAAAAAAAAACACAAATTTAAACAGTTACACAAATTTTTTGTTTGTTGTAACAATGTAGAATAATTTTATTTGAGATTCAAGACATTTGATTTGTATATCTATTTTGAATAGCTGTTTGGTGTTACAATTGGTAATTTAATCGTTTAATGGTACGAGTTTCTTTATTTTTTTTTTAGTTCAGTTTTTTTGTTTGATAAAATCCAAACCCATGTTTTGTGAAATGAAAATAATAAAATCTGAAATCTTTTATGTTGAATGCATATATGTGAAATAGAAAAATCTTAAAATTCGATTATTAAACAGATACACAGATATAACTATTTACTTATAGATGATTAACTGTTTAGTACAACTCTTTTGGTATATATTTGTTGTAACGCTTTGGTAATTTTATTTGTATAACTCTTTGTTTGTAAATGTTTGACTGTTTGTTGTAACTTTTTGGTAATTGATTGGTGTAACTGATTATTGTAATGTTGATGAGAGAGGGAACAGGAAGAGAAAGAGTAATGGTGAGAGAAAATAAGGAAGAGAGAGATGAAAAATCAAATCAAATCTTTACATATTTGAAAAAAAAATTAAATTATAATGGGGGAAGAGCAAGAGAGAAATTAGGAGAGATAGAGAGAAAGTAGTGGAGAGAGAGAGAAAAAAAATAGTGGAGAGATAAAGATTAAAGAGTAATGGTGAGAGAGAAAGGGTAATGGAAAGAGAAAAAAAGCGTGAAAGAATAAAAATTATGCATAATTTAAAGAATAGTAAATAAGTAAAATAAATAAAAGATCGTTTGAATTTTGTATTTAATCACAAGATATTTTATTAAAATTGAACTTATAGGATACACAATTTATCCATATACTTCATCTCAAATAAATCTAAAAAAATGTACTCATACCCAAAAAAATCTCTTAATTTTTTTTTTTTGATGTAACAGTGTTGAATAACTATTTTGAAATTCAAAATATTTCATTCTTATTTCTGTTTGTGGTAACTGCTGTGGAGGTTGCCTTCATGTTTCATATATGAATTTTACTATTATTTAAATTTCGTTTTTTTCAAAACTCTAAAAAATTTGTTCGTAAAACCAAAAACATAATTATAAAACCTTAATTTCAGAGATGAAATTAACAAAATCGAAGTCTTTCATATTGAATGATTAATTCAAAAGTTGAAATTTTTTGAATACAAATTGTAAACAGTTTCAAAAAAAATTTGTTTAATGTAACAGTGTTGAGTAACTATTTTGAAATTTAAAATATTTTGTTCTTATATTTGTTATAGTTAACTGTTTTGAAGTTACAATCGGCATTTGAATCACACAAATGTAAGAGTTAGTGTATTTAATTTTTTTTGTTCGGTAAAATCCCAACCCATTTTTTGTTAAAAGAAAATAATAGGAGATCAATTCTTACATCATTAATACGTGTGTGTAAAAATTGAAATTATTGATATTTTATTATTAACTCGATCATGTTGTAACTCTATTGAGTATATGTTAAATTGAATTGTATATTGAATGTACATATTTATGGTATGAAACTTAGTTACACCTTACACTAATACATAACAATTCTTGTTTACACAATATAATTACTACGTGCAACTAAGTTACACCCAAAAAATATAATGCTCCAAAAAATGTAGCTCAACCCTATTGTAAACAATTAAACAGATATCAATGTGTGAACTAATAATTAGGTTAATATAGATACACCGTATATTATTGTAAGATACCTAGTTGATGCCTTAAACAGGACATGACGAAGACACGATCTTAAAAAAAAAACCCTGATATAAGGCGTAGCAAAGAAATTTCACGGCAGGAGTCAGAATTAAATAAGACAATTGTTGAGATAAAAAATAATCAAAGTGACGTATACAATTGTGTTGCAAGTTATAAGCCTCAATACAGATCAAATATGTTTGTCATTATCAGGGCAATTGAGGAACTTCATTTGAAAGAGTACC
>CM042202.1:14401609-14417330 GCA_023539305.1 Ilex asprella
ATATCAAAATAAAAACAAAAAACAAAAAATTTAAACGTTACCAAACCGTAATCAATTACTCTTCGATCTTCATCTCACGGGCCTCATTTGGTAGAAAATCGCTGCGGAGAAGAGTATAGTCCAAGCCCAAGCGCAACAGTCGAGCAACCAGGTCATTGGTCTCACACGTGGCAAGATCAGATTGGGCAACTGAAAATATAACATTCTATTTCTATCAACGAAGAGAATCCCAGCCGCGTCAGAAAGACCTCTCTGCCCTTTACCAACCGAAAAACCTTGTGAAAATCCCAAACCCCTCTCTCTCTCTCTCTCTCTCTCACACACACACACACACACACACACACACACACACACAGAGACTCTAACACTTAGGGAGAGAAATGGATGAGCTTGAGTCAGCAGAAATGGAGGATGCTCTTCCGGAATTTACCTTAGCTGAGGTGAGTTCAATCCTCTCTCTTTTCTCGGCTCTCTGGTGTCCAGAGCATCTTCAAAAGAAAAATAACCTCTATGCTGTGATTGTGATGTTAATACACTTAATTGATTTATGCTTTGCATGCCTTCTCTCTCTCTCTCTCTCTCTTTGTGATTTTTGCTTGTGAGGTTTCTACGGTGCAATGCTTTTTGCTTTGATTTTTGTTATCAGGATATATTTGGGACGTTAATTCGTATTTTAGGAACTCAACAATTTCACTTCCAGCTATATGTGATATAATTTTGGTTGCCACACTTAAGGAAATTGAGCTAAGATTTTACACTTCGGTGTGTATGGGCTTAATTTCTCTGAGGAGGTGGAGATGAGTTTTTTTACTTTAATTACTTCATGATGGAGTTTCCAGTGGGTAGTTAAGTTGGATCCCATCATGTAATGAAGGTGGTGGTTGCCATTTGATTGGCAAATTGAGGATTTTCAGTAATTCGTGTGATATGACTGAACAAGGTTGGCTTACTCCTACCCACCATTATGTTGTACAATGTGACTGATGATAGGCTACTCATCGCAAATTGAAAGAGAATGCAAGGAGTGGCAATGATTCGGCCACGAGCTAGGAAGTGTGTGACTCGTCTTCTTCAATGTCCATGTGGACGTGGTACACTTAAAAAGGAAATGTAACCATTGTCTTCCTTGCTTAAATATCCCTTATCCATTCTAATCTAGTTTTTCCGTTTATTTTGGCCTTGAACCGATCATTTTGACTTATTGGATGGTTGGCAATGTGATACTCAAGGTGCATTCCATGTTTGGATCTTCAAAATTCAAATTCTAACAATGGTCTAGCATAACATTGCCTACTTGTATAGGTTGATAAGTCCCCTTTTCTTCAGTAGCTCATAATGTCTGGTATAGCTTATTGTTTAGTTTTAGCCATCGTGATTTGGGAGGCATTGGAATTCATGTTGGAAATTTTTTGTAGTATTTAGGATTTCTTTTCAGTAAATAATTCTTTGTTACAGCACCATGAGGGCTCTACATCAACAGTCTGCCAAGTGCCAACAACTCATAGTCAGGCATCACTATTCTTTAGTAATGTCGTGGTGAAACACCCAAGCTGTATAGAATGGACAGTTCTTTTTTTTTTTTTTTGGGGGGGGGGGAGGAGGAGTTTGTGTAAATCTTGTTGGACACAAGCTTTAAATTACTTTGTTGGACATGAGGTTTAAATTGCTTTGTGTCTCCAGCATATAACCTCTTCAATTTGAGTTGTGCTGATGTTTTATTTTCCTTGTATTTAGTCATAAATACATCAATTGCTGTAGTTCCTATAATTTTTAGTTATATCCAAATGTGTTACGGAAACTGATATTTTTTTTTTGCTGTCCCTAATAGATCATGGAGATGGAGATCTTATTTAAAGGAAAAGGAAAAGGAAAAGAATATCTGAATCAGGAATTCTGTCAAGACCTGGCAACCAGTTTTAGGTGAACTCCATTCTATCCGTATTTCCTAGAGTCTTGGATATGCAAGGCATATCTTTATTGATTGGAAATAATTTTCCGGGGCTTGGCAAAGTATTGAATTTTTTTCTTCTTTGCTGCTCTTTTCTATGCAGTTGCTCACCTCATCGTACTGGAAAAAGTTCCATAAAATGGGAACAGGTTCTTTTTCTGTTCTCATCCTAAATTTTCTTTTTATGCATTTGACCCCTTTTATAGCCTCTATTTGCACTTTTAAAGGTACAAAGTTGGTTCAGTGAGAAACAGAAAGCAGTAGCTGCTAGAGTAAATTCCTCACCTATTGCCGTCAAAGATTTTGCTGCCCCTTATGCAGTTAAAAGATCTTCACCTGTTGCGCTCAAAGAACTTTTTGCTTCAAGCACAACACCACCAGAGAATACAATTGAAAGACCTCAAAAGCCCATCGGTGATTCTTTTTCATCAGCATGAATCTGAATTCTCATTAGTAAATGTTGAGTTGTGTATTCTGGTTTCTCTTCATGGCCTGCAATGCTTCTGTTGCAGTTTCAGACATCTAAAAAACATACTATGTTGTTTCATCAATAATGTAATCTTGAAAGTGCTGACCTCTTTGTATTTGTCTGGGGCTTTCCTCTTTGTCAAATGCCTCGGGAAAGTTTATTGAGACCCTAGACAGTACAATATTTGCCATCTATTCACAAAGTATGCTTTATTTTGACTGGCAACCCTTTAAGATGGTGCTTATTGGGAAGCTTGTTTTGATGGGCTTGCTCATACACTGTTGTAAAATACTTTTATCTCCATTGAAGATTGTATCTAATGATTATGCCATTTTTTAGTGACTCTTGGTCTTACAAAATTCTATGTTATGAGGCTGTGATACAATGTTTTAAATGCTGGTCATTCACATTTTTTTATATAGCTCTAAACTTGGAAAGCTACCATGTTTTACTTTGTGCTTCGTTAAATTTGTAACCTTTTACTAATCACAACAGCAATTCTTCTTCAGGTGAAAGGGTTGCTGAACTTTCAGAGTTGGTTTTTGAAGCTCTATCATCAAAGGATGAAGCTTGGTGAGTAGTCAATCTTATTATTCAAAGAACTAAAAGAGTTGGTGCTGAAATGTTACGCCTGCATCATTTGTATTTGAAAAACGTCCAACATGTTTGCTTTACATTTGAAACATTTCATATTTTTTGAATAAATTTTAGATGAGCATATTCCACTAACATCTCAGAGGAATTTTAGGTGTAAAAGACTGGCTTCACGTTCTTTATATTTTTCTAGTCTTTTCTTTAAAGCATTGAACAGTTTATTTGAATCTTTGTTTAATTGTTTGTTTGCATTGACAATCTCGAGCTGGTTGATGTTAGTTCTATTGGATGTCCAAACTCCAGAGTTATTTGGTTCTTGACGATCTTTTTGGGGGGGAAAACAAAGTTGTACTTCAAGAGAGAAATCATCACAATCTGGGGCTGAGTTGCAGAAGTTACCTGACCCAGTAATTGTTGAAGTGAAAAAGCTCAACCTTATTTTTGACCCTTTGCAAAAGAATCTACTAGTTAAATTATGCTGAAATTTTTATTTGAGACTTTCCATTATATCCACTCTCGAGCTTGTCCAATTGAACATGAAATTTATTTTTGAAATGTTGCTTCACCTATGTTTCTTGTTTGGAGTTTGATCAGATCAGGAGAATTTAATGTTCCTATTAATTAAATGTCCCCATAAAGATTTCTCAGGGTAGCATTTAGTTCATGAATAAGGATGGCAAATGATAATGTGGCTGCACCCACACTGCAAGTAGGTCGTGTTTCAGTCATTAGTGAGGACACACCGGATGCTTACAAAACTGGAAGTGTCATTATTGTATATAATTTTGTACTCATGTTGCTGGTTGTGTGAAGCAAGGACAAGTTTAAAGAAGGAATGTTTAGTGAAGTCAGGACATGTTTTAGTCAGGAATGTTACAATGGCATGAATTAGGGTGATCCTTGCTAGACACATTGTATGCTTAAACAGCTGGAATTGTCATTATTGTGGATAACTTTGTACTTGTCTTTGTGGTTGTGTGAAGTCAGGAGAAGTTTTAAGAAGGAATGTCTTATGAAGTTGGGACATGTTTTAGTTAGGAATGTTAAGATGACATAAAGTAAGGAAATCCTCTCAAAGTAAAGCACACGAAAAAATAAGGTCACAAGCCCATAGTTTTATTACCATTTATGAAAGCGTCCAGTTACTTCATAAGATGAATGGTCAGCATGTAACATGTGCACAGTTTTAGCAATACACCAACTTACAACTTCAGTAAGTGTATTGTGCAACACATATGTAAAAGATACACGCAGATACATACACAAATCCATAATCTAAGGTTATCATAACTAAATTTGATCAATGAAATCAGCCACTAATAGCCAGGATTAAGAATTCTTGGTTCTAAATCTGATTAATGTAGGAGGAGCAATGAATCAGAAGTAGCTCATCCAACGAAGGCTGACATTTTCCATTTTTATTAAAGTATGAAACTATGAATCACTGTCATCCAAACTCTTCCCCTCTGCCCACCTGTTTGTTCCATAACTGCTGTCATGCTTTCATAGCAGAGTTAAAAGTTTCAAGCATTTTCAGCGATCCTCTTAAAATTTTGTTTCAATCAGTATACTCTTTCTAATCAATCTAATACTTACAGCTATTTCCTATGGCTTTCCAGGTTTGATGTTGCTGCTTTCCTCAATTATAGAGTTCTTAGTACGGGCGAACTAGTAAGATTCTTTTATCTTACCATTCACCTTCATTCTGTGCATTTGTTATCTTCCTTGCCACTTTAGTTGCCTAAGTTTTTTTAGCTACCTAAGTTTATCCTTCATATATACATCTTTATGGATTTCTGTGCAATCTTAGTTGAATCTTTCCATAAAGGCTAGTTGTAAGCTCAATTGTATATTTGTTTCAAACCTGCAAGTATTTTGGATGAGGACATAGTGATATCAGATCAAGCTGGCTTTATGGACTGAGTTTTTTAATTCTCTTTCTTTACCGAGTTCTTTTGGATAAGTGAGAGCTTTCCTGAGTTGAAAAGCTTTATTTCCTGCATTAGAATTTTTTGTTTTTCCTTGATTTTAAGAGGAGGAGGAGAGAGAGAGAGTGGGGGGGGGGGTGTAAAGTTTTCTACCATGAGGACTTGTGAGCACTGTATAGTGGAACAATATGACTTGAACTAGCTTGGTCATGGACCTTTGTTACATTCCCAAGGGAAATGCAACTGAATTGACAAAAGTTTGTCACTTAGCTGCTGCTAAGTCCATGCTATAAGGCACATTGATGCTGGCATGAAGTCTGTGGGCGGTGCCCATGAAGCTCTTAAAGAGTCCAATGCCCCTCTGGGTGTAATGTTGGTACCATACCCTGGGGTACTTTGACTTAGTGGCTACAGGTGGGATCTAGCTGAGATAAACCCTATCGTGAAGAGGGGCTTGAAGCAGTGGATATTGTTTTGCCCGGATTCAAGGAAAGAGGAGCCGCTTTGCCACAAAACCCACTGCAATCCAAACATTCCTTGCTACATTTTTTGCTAAAACATTCCTTGCTACATTAGAATTTAACATTCTGCTGATGCTACCCCACACCAGGTTGCAAACCCCTGCCCTGGAGGTTGCAGGCTCATGGCTTGTTGGTTAACAATGGCTCTTGGCCCATTTGGCCAACCATATCTATGAGCTTCCATATTAGGGTCTGCTGTCTGGTCAAACAAGGAGGATTATGGCCTTGGAGTCATCAGGCTAGAATGCACACCTACTAGGCATACCATTGCTACCTTCTCCAGTGGCCACCTTCCTCTTGCCAAAGTTCAAGCTCCTACCGGCCCACACCTACGTGTACCAACATGCCATTTATAGCCTCTTATTGGCACCCCTTTGATTGCAAGGTGATGCCACTTCTCTTCAAAATCGAAGTCTCATCGGATAACTCACTTTGATACAAGGCCACTGGATCTGATGACATCTTGTTCTCACATATTGGGCTTCTGCTGTTGTCTCTGGACATGATCATTTATCACATTATCTATATGATTATAACATGTAAATTGACGCAATTGACTATATTCAAAAACTCTAAAACTGAATTCCATCATACATTAAAGAAATGCACAAGGCTTTGCATGCTAGGAGTGTAATGAACAGATTTGGAGGAAAAGAAAATATGCATGGAATTACACGGCTGAAACTTCCACAGGAACACACTTTACACTGTCTAATTATTAGTCCGGATAATTGGCTGGAGTAAATTATATCTGACACATGCTTAGGACTACCAAGGGCTTACCCTCAGCCGTGTGCTGTTATAAACATCATGATGGTTGGACATATCACATCCTGCTCCTCTCATTTCTATATAATTAGTAATGAAAAAGTATTCACATAAGGGCTATAATTTTGGATAATATTACATCCACCTCCTTTGATATTCCATTAATGAATTTAATTTTTTCCAAAACTTATAGCAAATCTAATCAATTTATTAACTAAGGTAAATTTGACTTTAAATTCAAATCAAATCTAAACCACTTTGTTAGTTAAGTTAATTTTGTCCTTAAATCCATACAAAATCTAATTTTTTTGTTAATTAAACAATATTTATCTCAAATTCAGATAAAATCTAATCCAGTTGATTAGTTGAGCAAAATTTACCTCAAAATTTAAATTAATTCTATTAATTTACTTAATTTTGTACCCAAAATTCAACTTTGATTTGAAGAGAAAATGAATTAAGTAATAATTCATTTAATTTTAATATCAAATCAAAGAAAGATACAATTAGTTACATAATTTATCCACTAATCATGTTGCTAAACCTTGAGTTGCTAAACAGACATTGTCTTTCACCTCCATTTATAAATTCCCTTTTATATCAATAGGGAGCTATGAGCAAGGCAGCTCTACCCCGGAAAGAAAAGAAGCTAGCATCCTTGAGCTTGCTTGCTCTATCACCACAGTGGGAGAGAAAAGGTGAGAAGTGAAGTGACTGAAGCTTAGGCCATTATCTGAACTAGAGCTCAGTTACACGCCTTGATCATCAGAGATCATTACCACCAGAGTCGGAAAAATTGAGACCATTGCAACAACCAATTTTAGAGCAGAATCAATACCTGATTATTGAAATCTTTCTTCCTCAAATTTTCTCTCTGTTCTCATCTCCTCATTCTTCTTCTTCTTCTTTTCTCATCCCCTTCTTCTCCCTTCTCATCCCTACTTCTTTCTTACTACGATCTACATCAATTTGGTATCAGAACTATTACGATTTACATCAATACCCATTTCAATGAACACCACATCTGGATCCAATGATATCACCCTTGGTTCAACACCTATTGCAGATCTAGGTTTTCGTAATGGAGATCACACACACAGTTAACAGGGTTGGATTTGGCTTGTGGTGGTCACTGTTCCATTTGGTTATGGTTCGTACCATGGTTCTTTTTGTCACAAAGGGAGCACTACTGAGCAGGTGAAGAGAGAGAGAGAGAGAGAGAGAGAGAGATCCACAGCAGTGCAAAGTGGGGAGAGAGAGAGTGTGTGTATAAATATGTGTTTGTTTGGGAAATAATAATATGAATATGGCTTGGTTGGCAGTGGGTTTAGCTTGTCTATAATATTAGGACGTCCCTCTAATGGCACCGTAAAGGTTGGGGAAACCTGTTACATGCAACCATAGCGGAAGAGAGGCCAATGTTATTTCCCATACAAGATGGAGTCTTCTTGTTATTTGATCCATCCTTAGGGAAAGTGAACGTAATTTACCTTTACTCTATCATTTTTCATGCTTGTTATACGACTTCTGTTAACATTGCAGGAAGTTCGTGTGAGATTTGCTGGCTTTGGTAATGGGGAAGATGAGTGGGTGAATGTGAAAAGGGCAGTGCGTGAACGTTCAATTCCTTTAGAACCGTCGGAGTGTCACAGAGTCAAGGTTGGAGATATTGTGCTATGCTACAGAGTATGTATTTATTCTATTTTCCTGTAATCTTTTTAATTTGCAGTTGTTTGACATGGAAAAGTTGCTTTCTCTTCTTAGAATTCATCATTGATGAAATGTGATATCGCATCCATCAGAGTCAAAGATACTAGCGTCTGGACATCAAAGATGGCAAATATGGGACACTTCTTTTTGGGTAGCCTGAAAAATTTTACCTAAAATTGTTGATTTTCAGGAAAATGAGGATCATGCCCTATACTCTGATGCACGTGTTATGGAAATCGAAAGGAAATTACACGACATCAAAGGATGCAGGTGCATCTTTGCGGTTCGTTTTAACTATGATCATGCTGAGGTAAATCACTAAATCCATGAAATTTTGAATTTTCATTAGACTTTCAAATCTTTCCACCTGCTGTCTATAGGGCTAATAATTGAGCCGTGGGCTCGGGGTCGGTCTCGGATTGGACTTGAAATAAGACGAGTTTAAACAATTTTTTAGACTCGTTTAGAAAACGAGTCTAAAAAACTCGGCTCATTTATGTGTAAAATATGACACACACCCTCATAGATAGGTGGGGCTGATAAACAAGCCGAGATTGAACAATTTTTTAAGGCTCATTTAAAAAAAAAGTGCGACAAGTTCTGCTCGAGCTCGCAAAGTTTGGCTCGATTATCACCGTGTGTGTCATCTTATAAGTCCATTTGTGAACTACTTTTTACACCCAATTATTTTCTGATTATGTGAAAACCTGTACATTTATGTTAGCTGATCTTGATGTTTCAACCTCGATGCCAGGAAAAAGTTGAGCTAAGCAGAATATGTTGCAGGCCAACATAATGAGTTTTCCGGGTTAGGCAGAAACGACACTGCAAAACAGAACTTTTCTTCCCCTTTTTTTTGTAAAGTATTGCACCGAATATGACAGGGGAAGCTTTGCACAGGTAAAACATTGTACGTGGAATGTGTCTGCTAAGCTCTCTAGTAAGACTCTTCTTAGTCCCACATCGAATAATTACAACTATCCAAGGTTGCTTAAAAGGTCTTTCCGGCGCCGCCAATTATTTTGGGGTTGAATGCTTGAACATCGTCTCGTAGTTGTGCTTTAGGTGGCCAGTGGGTTCAATCTCTTACCAATTTGAAGGTATGCGTGTTCTAGCATCTAGGATCACTTAAGGTTAGTTTATATATTTAAAGGGTCTCTTCATCTATTGTGAATTGATTTTGAGTAGGGTCATCCATCCTCTTCTAATAGTCTCAGCAAGACCAACATGGACGATACTACTGCAACCTCCACTTCAAAATTTCAATTTGTGCCTTCAAACATAATTTTTTTTAATTTACATCTTTAATGTTATGAATTTGTAGCAATGTGAACGTAATCTAAACTGTCATTCAGTTTTTTGTTGTAAATTGAATTACTTGAGGTGCAAGTGTTTCAAACATAAGGATGAAATATATCAATCGTTGTAGGTCTTCGTATGTGATCAATTTAACACTGTTTTGTATATCAAAAATTGGGGTTTCATTACTCAAACAGACTAATCATATCATGCACAATTCATGTGAGATGCTAACAATATGTGACCTTATGTATAAGTTTATGTCTAAAACATTTGCAATTCATGTGCTTCAATTTATGACGGAAAATTGAAGGCAGTTTGGGTGATGTTTACATTCATATAATTCATAACATTGAGGGTGTAAATTGAGAATTTTAATATTTGAGGGTGAAAATTGAGAATTTTAATGTTTGAGGGTACAAATTGAAAATCAAAACATTTTTTAAGGTGTAAAATAAAATTAAGTTTCACATCGTTGGCTGTGATGTGTGTATGAATTTTGTTTTGTAAGTCAATTTTTCTCCCTAAAATTCCATGTACCCTTGATGGTTTAAAAAAATATTAGAAGCTATGGTAAATATTAATCTATCCTAATAATGCATCACAAGTTTGACTGGGCAATTTAACCCATAATTAATCTATATTTCTAGATCATTTTATGGATGATTTTTTTTATCCAAAAGCTCTTCAAAATACCTTCCACAAAGATTTGCACATAGAAACTCCTTCAAAAATGATTCAAGAAGGATGATGACTTGGCAAAAATGGTCCAAGGATACATCGAAAGTTATTTATCTTCATCCACCAGCCACAATTCCACAAAGGGTTCTCTAGATATCAGCAGATATTCTATTTCAGAGCGTGCTTAGTACACATAGGAATGCTTCATCCATCATAGGCCTTGCACACCGATGATAAAAACTCAGGATAGTTGCACGGTGTTTCCTCTCAACGATGAAGTTTATCTTCATCCTCCATCGTTTCACTAACCAGCCTACCTTAACTCCTGTTATTTTGAGATCATATTTAATATTTAAAAAATTGTCTCTTATTGGTACTACTCCCGCAAACCGCACCAAAACAGTAATTTATCCCTAGATGTTCAATCAACTACTACGGTTTGTTTTTCAACGGTCTCCAAACTACTGCTCAATCAATTAGTTATGAAATATCATTAACTCTGTGTTGTCAATATCTCTAAAGTGTGATTCATTAAGAAATACTTTTTTTTCTATTTCTTTTTCCGTAGAATTAATTATTGGGAACCGGCGGACCAAAAAAACAGCAGTAAACCAGAAAAGGAAAGAAGCAATAAACCAGCCAGTATTAAATTATCCAGATTCCAGTCCAATCCCATGCATACAATGTCAAATAGGATCATCAAAAAACATGACAACGGGCAGCAAGCCCTCTACCAAGAACTTATTGTCCTAGAGTATACACACTTCAAGACAGTAAAGGCATGCACCCTTAATTTTCTTCCGCGTTAGGTGAGGGCAATGCCGGACACTAGCTAAACACGGTATCCACACAACTAACAGATAACTTCAGACCCCTACTTATACCTCCTGTACTACGGTTAAGTCATAGCTTCAGCCTATCAAGACTTACTCTAGTCTGGATGCCTCTTCAGAAATCCAGCGTCATTACTTCCCAACATGACGACTCGATAAGAAGAGCAGGCAGGAAAGAATCTTGAAGACGTCGGGCACTGCCTAGAATCAAATTTTGGCAGGCTTATGAAACTGTACGACCATAACAAACAGATGCAATGTAAAGATTTTTCGCCCATTTTTCCTGCAAGGACCCAACGATATATTGGTTTTAGATGCCAATAAAATTGATATAAAATAAATACTGGAGAATAAGACGAATATTAAAACTCCACCTTGACATGCGTGCTAGGAAAAGCAGAAGTACGAAGGGTCTCCTGTGTTTCATCAGCTGGCTTTCTTCTTGGCACGCTGAGAACAAGAGCGGTCTGATCTGAAGTTGCTGCAACAGCAGTGATACGATATCCATAATCCCACCGCTTATGAATGCCTTCGCTAGGGTAAAGGAAATCTAATTCAACAACCTGAAATTATGAACACAAGTCAGCCCTGTATATTCCTTGGTAAAACAGAGTGAATTGATATCTAATGTATATATCCAAGAAAACCTGATCTTGAAATCCTGCGCCACGAGACATAACGACTCCCCATCTACTACCTGAGGTGGCCATGGAGGTAACATAGAAACCCTCTCTCCATTTTTTGTTTATCCATTTGAAAGGAAAAGAATCACTAACTTTGTAGGACTGCTGCAAATATTGTGTACCTGGATTCAAATAAATAAACAAAATCATGAAAATATCAATAAAAGTAGTCAAAAGAATCCAATGATTTTAGACTTACCCTTAGACATTACTACCAAAGAACTCCCATTTGCCGCTCCTGCTATCGCACTTATATAGTAGTTCTTTTCCCACTGCTCCATTATCCATTCCTTCAGACAACAAAAAGATTCAGAAGTCACTTTGTTAAACATATATATGCTAAAGCAATCTAAGGAAAATGGTCTGTGACCAAATATACCCATATAACTCAACAATGAAACACCCAGAAAAAGTTGGTTCAGGTTGAAGGATAACACAAGTTTGCACCTTGTGAAGAAAATAGGGTGAGAGTTCAAAAACTTGTGAACTGAAGCCGGTTCCTGCATCCATGATTAGGGCCCACAAATTTTGACAAGATGCGACACTACTGATAAACAAGCCATCTTCATTTCCTTTTTCAATGTGCTGCGAAAGCCTCGTGTCCGCCACATTGTAGTGATACCTACAGCAAAATGACAACACAGAATCCTCAACTTTACCGCACTACTTCTTTTTACAATTTTACTTTTCATCTTCACAATTCTTCATTTGATACACCTCAAAACTTAGCCCTGTTGGGAGAAAATAGTAGAGGCAAAAATATACCTTTGCTTCATTGGTCGACGAGCGTTATAAATGCTTATCCACTGTGTAGCAGGCATCCCCATACGAACCTTCTTCTTGGGCTGTTCATCTTCTTCTTCCTCAAAAGTTAACCGTCCTCTCTTCTGACCAACCTGGTAGATAAGCTACATATCACAAAAAAAATTCTAGTTAGGCACATTAAAGAACAATATACGCTCATAATAATCCAGAAGAATATTTAGTACACAATCTCTAAAAACATAATTAACTTTAGCTTGGCAATGCTTCATTATAGAAAATGAAAGAACATCCTCAACACCTTCTGTGCACCATCTGTGTTAATTGGCCTGATATCTGGATTTGGGCCTACGATCCCATCAAAGAGGGAAACATATTTAGCATAGTTAGGTTCCTCGTCAAATTTCAAGTTCACCACATATTCCACAAACAGCCTAAAGGGCTGTGGAAAGAAGGAACATAGATTCTCTGGAGAAGTAGCCATCTTCCTTTTGCAGACAAGAAACCCCTTATTCTCACCCTAAGAAACAACAACATAATGTCAAAAAATTATAGATGGCACAGCACATAATTTTTTTAGAAGAGATTTGGAAAGGGCCTACCTGGTATCCTTGCCAAGGCAAACGACCACGGAGAAGGAAAATAAGTGTGTAAGCGAGTGATTCAAGATCATCTCTCCTACTACCAGTTCGGCCTAAATGAGCATGCACACTAGCATACCGAACTGTTCCCCTGCCAGACCAGAATGCTAAAATCATCCAAGGAGCAACAAAGTTTATGAAAGAAAATAAAAAGGCCACGGATCAGGAAATTAATAATCATTTTCCACATGGAGAATAATACAGTTAAATGATGTACCTGAAAACATCAGGCCTTTGGTCATAGTCAACATGCAGACCAGTTGAACCATCTCTCCATCTAGTAGCTGATAGCCCAAACACATCAAACATAATGAGACACTTAACTTCATTCCAGAATTATAGCTGTGAACTAAGAATATGTGATCAACAAAGTACCTAATCCAAGATCAACTAAAAAAAGCTTTTTCTCATCAGGAGTCCCTGGAGGACCAAGCAAAAAGTTTTCAGGTTTCACATCTCCATGCACATACCTGCCAAAAGTTCTTGCAATTTAGTGCAATAAGTCATATAACATGCAGTCTCAAGATAACTTATATTCATCCGAAAAAGAGGTGGTATGTATCATTAATTATAACAACATAAGGCGAGGTAGCATATTTGGATAAATAACTTTTCCAGTTGCAAATTGTATTCTCAACAGAGATTGGATGAGCAGACTCCAGGTTTCCACCAGGCTTCCACATCAATGCCACAATTTGTGAAATATGGAAGCATGACATGTGGAACCCCTCAACCAGGGAAAGGCTTGCCGCATAACAAGAAAAGATCAGTGCATCTTGGGTTGATTCATTATTATAAAAATTCTAAATCTTACAAATCAAACAGAAGAAAGTTAAGGACAGATTCATCTATCAGACAACTGACATGAATTTCAACAAGATAATAGAAGACCAAGAAAATAAAATTATATATTTACGGTAGACTTCCCCCGATGCATGCATTAATCAAAGAGTGCCACAAAAAAATAAGAAGAGAAAAAGTCAAAAAACTCCTCATAAAAGGAGAACAAATTAATATGTTCCTAAGTAATAAACAAAAAAACCCAAGAGGAGGAAAAATTAAGTGAAAAGGAAATAACTACAAAATTAAGGAAGGATGCATGTCGTGACAAATGAAAAAAAGGCTCACCCTCTAGAGTGCAACTTCTCCAGTATAGATATTGCTTCAATGGCAATGCATGCAACCATTTCAATGGACATCCTGAATTTTAAATTATAAAAAAGAACCCTAATCAGGCAACCAGAACACTTAATATACGAAAGAAATAGAGCCAACTACATATGAATATTTGTAATCAATGCTTTACACACATCTGAGTGTTATTATTCCAAACATCCCACAAGCTTGGTCCCAGCATATCCATAACCTGCAGAAATTAATTAATTCTCTTGTATATCACAGATGCTGACTAACAAGAAAAAGACTTCAATTGAATAAAACCAGTAATCAACAGGAATGACTGCATACCATTATATAGTATTCGCCTTGCCGACCCTTGAAGTGTACACGTGGCACACCATGACTTCCACCAAGAGTGCTGTTCAAAAGACAAAAATAGAGTGATAAATTCATGCACATAACAAAAGCAAACCTCACAACAGAGATACTAAGGGGACCATACTTGTAAACTTGCCACTCATATGGTGGTCCATAAGGGCATCCTTTACTACTTCGGTGCTCAAATTTTAAGGCTACCTGAAACACACGGGTCCCAAATATGTCTATATTTTTCTGAACAAGATGATGATGAATAACTCAATTATTGAAACTGAACAGCATATGCTACATACTTCATCAGGGCCAGTTCTGACACCAAAAAGATCAGGAACCCGGCGACCTACATACACTTGTCCAAAACCTCCCTTACCGAGCTTCTTTTCTATTTTGTACCAAGGGGAACCACCAACCTGAACCTGTAACCAAAAAGAAGTTCTGCCTTCAATACTCCATTCAACACAGGAGCAATTTTACAACTAAAATTGTACGTCATTATATGCATTTAAAAAAAAATCTGTTTTTTAGCTCAAAACAATCTCACCGCTAAGATCTCACCACATTCGATGCGGTCCAAAATTTCTCCCACTTCTTAGCTCAATATTTGACTCTCCAACCTTTTATTAGGGCTACATAGATGCCATTTTTTTATTATTTTCTTTGCACACTGAGGTAAATTTACATAGTCGGAAGGGAAAGATGGCCGAGGTTCGTATAAGACAACCAAATCAACTGAGTAGAAAAGCAACAAACCCTTGTTAGCAGTTTGCCACAAAATTAGATAGATCAAATGTCCAGTGCAAGCTCTGCGGCAACAAGTACTCGAGCGAGAAAAAAAAATTATGGGAGTTTATTAAATATCTATTCAAGATTTGCATGCCGTGAATTCGAGCACCATAGATATATGTTTCAAAGTTGTGATATTGGCCATCAATTCGGAGGGCTCTGAGACACATAGGTCACAGTATCATAGAACAGTATTGAGCAATACGACCTAGCAAAAAAGAATTGGACATAACGAGAAATTAAAGCTATATTGCAATGTCGCAGAACAATATCGGCCGATTTGATGACGATAACTCGACGACTCATAATGGACTTAAAGACATCTTAGACGAATCAAACGAGTCGTGTAAGACTCGGAGTTTTCACGTAACATGAAGCGGTTTTGCCTCGGAAACTGCTCAATTAGATACGAGTCGGTCGACTCGTATGGGTATCGACCGATACTTTGAACCTTGTCATAGATGCTCCAATTCTCATGAATCTTGCTTGAAATTAGATGAGAGATTCTCAATTCTAGAGAAAAGCAAGGTTTGAAACCTAGGCCAGAAGTACGATGAAACGATATATTCTCAAACCTTAAGGGCAAATTATGTTGTGTATACTA
>CM042202.1:14430829-14447047 GCA_023539305.1 Ilex asprella
TTTCAAATCGTTTATTAAGTTTGACCTTCGCCAATAAGAAGAATAATAAAATTGGATTAAATTATATTATTAAAAATATAAAATTATAAAATAAAAAAAGTTTAATGCATTTGCAATCCAACTTAGGGGTAAGCTAATTTATATGTGTATATCGGATAAAGAGATTACAGACTAGCCCTAGGATTTTTACTTAGTAAAGCAGGGTAATGCAATTTTTTTTTTTATAATTGTGTAGAGTTTAATTGTGGTATTTTGAAGATGAGTAATATTATTTGGACTTAAAAATTTGACTTAATTTATTGACATAATGATGTGATATCAATAAAACTAATGAATCAACACTAAATTTTAATGTTTGATGGGCCCTACAGTCAATCCAAATGTTATAGTGAATTAAGTCAATAAATTACGTTCTAGTAGCGTTAATGCTCTCTAGAGAGAGAGAGAGAGAGAGATGGGATTTTTTTGGTGGTGTAGGTGTGTGCAATTTTTTATTATGTAAAAATATTTGTTGTTATTAATAAGAAGAGAGAAGTGTTGTCATTAATGAAAAGATAGAAGTTGGTCCCTTTTCTTTCTAGTATGGGCGTGCTATATATGAGCCTTATTAATCTTGAATTTTATTGGGCCAAATAAAATTACTTCATAAAAATTACAAATAAAATTAGAGTTCCTAGGCAGAGGTTTTAAGTGGTTTACCCTCTGAGCCAACCCCGACTAAATCTTATTTATAAAGTGAGGAACTAAAGATAAATTATGCAACTCATGACTAATCAGATACTAGATATCTATGTTTGCCGTCAATTTTGAATAGAGCAATGCTATTAGGATCTGATTTATTGACTTAATCTTTTGACCTAATTTACTATGGTTTTTGGAGTGACTATGAACTTCATCAAATATTGAAACTTAATTTTAATTCAATGATTATATTGAAATCACATCATTAATTCAACAAATTATGTCAAATTTTATATTAAGATACTCTAAATGTGTTTTCTATTCGATGCGGAATTCTCACTCAATGTCACAACACAGTGCACTAAGAGGGGATTAACATTCTAAACTAGTGCATAAGTGGGGCAAACATCCTTTACAGTGTGCAATATCCCCACGAAAGAGGAGCAATGCAGTCCTACACCATCTTGAAAGTAGAGAAAAGGGAAAAGAAAAAGAGAAAGCAGTTCTCGAACTCTCATTAATCTAACTTCTTCAAAAGATTCAGAGGATATGAATGGATCCTATCTATTTCAAAGGAGAGAGAGAGAGAGAGAGAGATGTGAACTACTTGGAGAATTCTGGTAAAGGGTTTGGACATCTGTTTAGGTTTTGTATTAACAAACATTTCCATGTTGTGAGTGGCCAAAAAAGCTAGCTAATACCTATAAAATAGCTTTAAAGTGCAATTGGATGTTGAAGACAACCTGGGAGAGAATATACAATGCAATTGTGATATCATATCAATATTAATGACATGATATTACCAATCAATAATAAAACTTTAAATGATCGAACAAAGTGAACTTTAATTAAGTAATTCTCTGCCTACATGGACTGATAGTTATTGACCTATCTGGGGTTTTTTTTTCTTCTTTATCTGTATATTATTGATTGATGATATCATGTGATATTCTTGACGTCATAACACTGTTGGAATGAATATTTTTTTTGGGTTTTATGACCTTTTAACCATGCTTTGAGGTTGGCAAGACCACAACAGTGCATTCAACGAGGCTGCTGATAGTTATAGGTATATATGTAACATAGTCGATGTCTCCCAGCTGTTAAATGGATATTTAAGTGTAACTGCAAGATATTAATTACTTCTAACAGCTTTATTAAAGATATTCTATGCATGGGGGAGGGTCAAAAGTCTAATCATAGGGCCAAATAACAGCCAAAAAATGCTTACTTCTTCAACTACGCTAGGGAATTAACAATCAGTAAACATGTTAGGGTAAGTTGGATGACAGTACAGACCAAAAAAATAATTGGATAACAGATATTTAGTAGTTGAAAAGTCGAGGTTGGCAAATTTGAGTTTTGTAAGAGACGGATTGATATACCCGATAAATATAATTTGTAAGTAATTACATACATTTTAAATTTATATTCGAATCAGAACTTTCAAAAAAAAACTCAGTGATTAAGATGCTCTTCGGTTATCCAAAAAGAGTACCTAAAAAAAAAAAAACTGGCTTGCTATCGTTAATCTCGCTGTAGAAGTCGACATACTTGTAAAATTATATCATTATTTTTGTCTATAATAAAACACGTGTAGCTTTGTTTACCCTTTGATGGAATTTGTCTTTGCTTCTCTATACATGTGTCTGCCAAGTCTCAATCAAGGGGTTTACGTGTGGACCCAAGTGTGGCACA
The DNA here is from genome assembly GCA_023539305.1 of Ilex asprella. Lineage (NCBI taxonomy): Eukaryota > Viridiplantae > Streptophyta > Magnoliopsida > Aquifoliales > Aquifoliaceae > Ilex > Ilex asprella. The sequence goes on from CM042202.1 coordinate 14,433,209, forward strand.
TTTGCAATGATTTGAAGTTAAACAGGGCCAAATGAATCATTCGAAGTATGTTCTTTGCATATGTGTTTGAGAGAGAGAGATTTGTGCATGGTGAAGGGTCAATAATAGAGCACTAGCTCTCCATCAGACATCCCACCCACTCTTAAATTTGGAGTCGCTTTCTTCATTAACTTTTTCTCATGGGATCTAAAGTAAGTGGGTATGGCATTCCATCGATCCATTATAGATTACTAAAAACCTAACTGCAAAACAAAAAATGTAGCCCACTAGGCATGCACCAATATTTTACGTGCAAACAAATCCATGGGCATACATATCTATTGAGAGAACGTTCAAAGATTTTGCAACTTGATTCAGATATTTTTTTAATACATTTTTTTAATTTTTCTCTCAGATATAAACCACTTATCGACTGTTGGGTGGCATCTGATCATGTATTAACAGTCCAATAGAATTCATGACAACTAATTTAGAATTAGTAAAATATTAAAAAAAATATTAAAAAAAATCTCAATCCAATCTCAACTAGAGAAGATATTTAACTTGCTTAAGTACATGATTAACCTTGCAAAGTTAATGGATAATCATCCATCTAAATGTATGTCATGCATGCACATACATTTAAATGGATGATTATCCATTAACTTTGTTTAGTTTTGGAGAAAGCTTTGCATGAAAGAAATCAGACTTTTTTGAAAGCCTTCTTTTTGCATGCCACTTTGAGCAAGCAGCCTTCCAAGCTCATGGTTTTCGACATGTGGAAGCAATAATGCATTCAAGCACCTTATGTGTATGTGCTTTTTTAAACAATATGGGAAATATTTTTGTATTTTTTTTTAAAAAAAAGGAAAAATCATCGTTTTTATTCCAGCATTTTGCAAAACTCGAACACACTTAATTCTAGTAAAAACTATATCCATCCGTATAATTCATGTTCAAAATATGCAAACTGAAAACGTATAAATTTATCTCCTAACCTTAGCGGTGTTCAATCAGAACTATGTGTTTTCTCTCACCTTGCTTATTGTTTTCTTCTAAGCCTATTGGGTTTGACAGCCATTTCACTTTAAGCGACATGATTGTCCATTTGACTTTTGTCATATGCATTTTAAACTTTAAATTTAGGGCGGACTCCACAAGTTAAGGGATTTAAAACTTTGAAACATTTGCATGGAATTGAAAAGTAGTTTCTCACACAAAAAAGTCAGACAAAAAGGAAAAAAAAAAGTATATTTATGTGATTGGACATCAAAAAGGGGCACTCAAATTCCAATTAATATTTTTTTAGATCTGAATATTCTTTTTCACAATAAAGCCTTTGTCTTAATTAGCACAAGATTAATCTTGAGAGGTTTTACTTGGTGTTTGATTGAGTTCGTCCCAGAGCATCCTGAATTGAAATCTTTCAGCTAATTCCAATTACAAAATGACAAAAAAGCTCATAGCTTTGAAGTTACGTGGAGATTGTGTTATATGTAAATCGTATTATTTTAAACTCACGTCATTTTTGAATAACTTGAAAATTAGAAATCATGAACAATCAAGAAAGAAAAACATTAATAACAATGGACACGAACTTTAGTGGTTAATTTGATAGAAAATGTTTTTAGAAAGGGTTCCATAGAAAATGTTATGTACCTCACGAGAGTGGTATGACTTAGAATATCAAAATCTTATTAGGGTTACACCTTATTTATAGGTCCATCGGTTAATAACTACAATTTCTATTGAACTAGAAAGTACATTGGAAAACCCCTCTCTCATACACTCAATCCTTGTAAAACTCAGGCCTGTTTGGTAACGTTTAAATTTTTCGTTTTTCGTTTTTATTTTGATATTTAGAGAAAATAAGAAAAAAAAACTCGTTTGGTAACCGTTTATGTTTTTCGTTTCTGTCATCGTTTGATAAACGAGGGGCGATTTTCAAAAACAAAAAAAAGTCGTTTTTAGTTTCCGTTTTTCGTTTTTCAAAAACGAAAGACGGAAACGTTACCAAACGGGGCCTCATATACCCATTGGAAATTCACAATCAAATAAAGAATAATCCTTTCACTATAAGTTAAACAAATTTATCGTATGAAAAATGACTAGGTTGTGCTGATGATCCTTCTTTCATTCTATTTATTATTTGTATTAATTCATCATGTTATTTTTTAGTCTATATAGAGTTTACGTATATTACTATGTCAAATATTATAACCCATGATTATAATTAATTAGGAGCACATGAAATTATTGAACCATAAACTTAGGCCAAAATTTTTAATTAATTATTATCAATTAGTCTACGTAATTAGTATCTTTTCAGATCACCCCTACATGCCCAACACTTGGCTACCAAAAAGGATTTCAAAGCCTAAAAAACAAATAACTGGGCCCCTCCAAAATTGGATATCTATCAGTAAAACATATGGGTCCCACGTGTAGGATTCTGATATACTAATCATTGTTAAGATAAAAATTCACTTGAAATTATCTTATATTTTGATTATAAAATCTTATGCTCAAAGATTATTTTTTGTGGCCAGGCAACAATTTTGGGCCAAGTGGTTTCTAATCAATCGTGTCTAGAAGGATCCATTTTTGTGTAGTGCTGGACAAAGAGCTGTTTCTAAGTAACTTCATAGGCTTATAACTGATATTTAGAAGATGTAATAAAAAAATTCGCTTAAATAACTAACTCAAAAGTAAGTTAAGGTTGAGCTTAATCAGATGTCTATCTCAGGTTTAAACAAATCGAATTTGAATAGCATTCTTTGATTAATAAAAACGTTTAAAAGAAGAACAACACAAACCGATTGCTACCCCCTTCTAGAAAGTGGATCAACTTGAGGATATGACGTTCCCTCACCCTCAGACCAATAATCAAGTAGGCATTATAATTACTAAAAAAAAAAAAGCATTTCAATTTTTCATTATGAAAGTCCTTACAATAGAAAGAAGACTAATCGGGATAAAAATTGGTGAGATATACGCCTTTAGTAATGAGATAATTAGAGAACCGCGCAACTGATGTAAGGATTACTTATAGTATGACGTTTCAAACAAATCAAAATTCAAAATTTTCTTTTCTATCATTGTATGTTAAAATAATCGTATACCCGCAACATTCCAAACCCTTCCACCAATCATATTCTTAACCCAAAAATTCCCACACCAAGTAAGTAGTGTTGAACAACCATGGTGGAATTGAGCTGGATTGTTATTTCTTGCGGACAATATCTACTTCGTTTTGGCTTGAAAATTGTAGGCAAAGACAAGAGAGTTTTGAACTTTTTATCATTCATATAACAAATTGGGACCAATTAAAGCCAAAAGTTTCGGTAATATGTTAGGTGAGAATGAAAATAAGGGAAAATGGGGGACACTTGTCGCAATTTTAACTAACCTTTCCGTTTCTTTCGACGTGCTTTACGTAGAATTTCAGTATGGTCCCATAATAATTGTGTCTTTTTATCTGAAATCTATCTTTATTTGTTTGTAGGCTTGTAGCTCACAGTTTTTCCATTTACCTGATTTTGCGTTCGTGACTTCCACACTCAAACTTTTGTAACTCAACCAACATCAACATTTTCTACTTTTGGTTAATCTAGATTGGAATATTTCCACCCACAAGCATTTGGATTATATACGTACATATTTTTTTAACATTTAGGGGTGATTTAGTGTAAGAGATCTCAGATTCGATATTTTCCACATTCTCTAAAGATCAATCACCTTTACCTCTTGGAAGACATGTCATTAAACTAGCTCGAACTATATTGACTGATCTCAGAATTCGAGGAACTAGTCGGCACAAACCTATATACCCTGTAACAAAAAAAAAATAGACATTTTTTTATCTTAATTAAAGTTAATAATTTTTAACACGACATGTTAATTGATAGGAAATCGATTCAAAACAGATAACTATGAATTCAGTCTTAATAAGTTTTGAGTTATACTGAGTAAACTTGTCAAATTTATTTAATAAATGAATCGATACAGACAGTTTATGAATGATATGAACATGACTATATCTTGTATGAATTTTTTTTTGGAAGGGAAGGGGAGAGGCGGACTTGAATCCTTGATTTCAACAAGACAAAATCTTGGCAAGGTAAATAGTATAATTGGATGAAAACCCCGTTGATAACCTTGTATTAATCTAACACAATACAAATTTACTTATATATCCTTGTAAGTGAGTTGGATATAAATTAAATAAATTTGAACACGACATGAAGTGACAAGGCTTGACCAATTGTTAACACCAACCATATGAAGCTAGGTTTGTAAGGTCAGCCATGATTGATTACAAATTGGATGCCTGACCCAAAAAAAAAAAACAAATTGGATGGGGCTTGTTCACCAGCACAAACCTAAGGGTTGAATTTTCCATTTTCCCCCTTCAATGGGATCTTCTGGTAGGGCTTGAGACTAATAATGAAGGAATATATCTTTACCCTACGAATAGGTATATGGTACTTAAGTACCTTTCTAGCTAATTTTGAACAATTGATTGTTTTACTTGTAAGTTTCGGATTTGTTAATGAAGCAAGTTTTTAATTTCTTGAAGCCAACTTTAAAGCGAAGAAGTTGCCTTGCAAAATATTTAAAAAAGAAAAGAAAAAGAAAAGCTATAATTTTAAAAAGATTTGGAAAAGAGGGGGGGACCTTCTATAGGTTTACTTTAACATAGTGGGGTCATATCAGACCATGTTTGTAAACTAGTATAACCTTAGTCATAGTGGTTGTTTTATTGTTGGGGTTATCATGGTAAGTTTGCCGAATGGCGAGGATTAATTTTTTTTTTTATTTGGTTTAACGATGAGGGATATTCAGACTAATTTACGTGTACCTCAAATAATCTTTTTCCTTGTCCAGTCAAAGGTAAACCATTCGCACTGAAACTAGGATTTTCATGAAGGATAAATGTCTTATAATCTAGCCTTTAAAAATTATCAAGATTCAAATTTAAAACGACTGAATTTATAGCAAAATTGAGAAGTGTACTCAAATGCATGTAATTGGGTGACCTAATTGCCTCTTGTTATTAGACTAATAATATATATCTCAATATTAGACAGAACGATTAAGCTAATAAACAAATTATTTTTAACTAATTAGGGCAAAATAGTGTTATTGGTTGAGAATTAATTATGATACAAAAGGAGTATTTTTTTTCTTTTTTTGTTTATTCCTTTATTGATTTTTTTTTTCTCTAAATACAAAATTTCGGTTCACAAAGTGTAATTAACAAGCTTTTTGTACAACCCCCATGCAACTTTTTTAGTTCATAGCCATGCCTGAACTAGCTAGATTACTAGACCCATCGGCCATTATGGCATGTCAAGAAAGAAGCATGGAGTCTCTACTTTTTCCGGCGCCGGAATACCACAACACTCGCCGGAACTTCTTAACGTTGCCAGAGAGCAGCCATTGAATTCTGCTGCCTCAAATCATTGTAGAACTTCACTATAAACTCCTCAGCAGCCTCGTCAACATAGTTATCTTCATCCAAGTCCCGTAACGGAAATGGCGAGTCCGTTATCCTCAGCTGCCTCACCATCGGACTCCGCCCAAACCCAGGAAGCTCCGGAGACACCGCCTCGCTTTGTTGCAGCATCTCTAACGCCTTCACAACCGCATTAACTGTCACCATGTCGTCGTCCGTCGGCTGCGCGTGGGAGCAAGAGAAGAGGTGACTGTGGTGGTGTTTGCGTTTTGTGAGGTGGAAGGGGAACTGGAAGTAAGCTGGGCTGTTACTGCAGCTGAACTCGTACTCGCCGGGGGCTGAGAATGATATCCGTCCGTCGTATGACCGGCGGTGGGAGGAGGAGGAGGAACGGTGGTGGGTATGGTGGAACATGAGTTTTTGTATCGCCTTTCCGGCAATTTTGCCACGCTTCATCATCATGTTGAGATCAAGCATTAGTTTTCTCTTTGATATGCCTTTCCTCAGCATGAAGAAAACAACTCGTACCATGCTCCAAAACTTCTTTGCCATAACTGGTAGATTTGGTTCCATTTCTATGAATTTTTTGGGCCACTTTTGACTTGTAGGTATTGATTGATTTTCTGTTTGGAGAGAGAGACAGGTGTGTGTGTGTGTGAGAGAGAGAGAGAGAGATTTGGTTTTAGGAGGAGAGAGAAGAAAAAAATATTTGATTTGAGCAGAAGGAAAGGAGGGAGGTGGGCGGTATATAAAGGCCTCCGAAGAGGAGAGGGCACACACAAGTTTGTTCTTGAAGGTTAAACTTGAAATAGAATCACCTATGGGTGCATGGATGTTTAGGGTTACTTTGTACTATATTTTATTAGTTGCTCAATTATTAATGGAGATGAGCTTTAAGACGGTTTCTTTCATTTGGTTCAAATAAATCAACGCCTTTATCTTTTGATAATTTATGCAAGAAACCCTAAGAGGTTAGTATAGTAGTAGTTTAGTCACTTGATAAATCGTTAAAGGTTCAAATATCCCACGAAACATAATTCTTTGGGACCACAGTCCATAGATTTATCCTTTTATGTGGAGAGGCGACTTTGCACAAGGTCCAACATTAATTCGATATGTAAAGGGAGAATAATGCAGTGATCTACTGGGATAGTTGATATATCAAAAAAAAATTGTACGTAAGAATCAAAATTTTGTTACAATATATAGTTTCAATTAGCTCATAAAAACAAAGATTAAATTTGAAAATTTATTTTTCAAATATATTGGATTATTAATCAAAACAACTTGAAACATAAAATTTTCAAGTATTCAATCACTTATTTATCTAAATTTCTCTAAAACCAAAATATTTCATTCGTTTCAATGGGAATTAAGTAATCTTGATCTCGTACGGGTATCACTGTATTAGGAAATCTATCTACTAAACCTGTGTGCACATATTTTTAATTTTGAGTAGTTTTCATGTTGGCAAGCAACCCCCCGCCCAAAAAAAAAAAAAATCCTATAATACAAACAAAAATAATGAGAATTATCAATCAAGACAATATCCACCATCACTAATTGATTAGGACTATTAAAATGGTTATCTAAGATGAAATGATAATGGGGTATTGAGATCGAACTTTTCTCAATTCTAGATCATTTACCGTCAATTTTTTAAGACCGAATCTATCATCTATTCAAGTAAAATAGACAAGACAAGTAATTTATAATCGAGTGAAATTGATTAAAATGGTTGCAAGGGCTAGGGGTGATCGGCGTGGAAACTAGTGTGACCATAGCAACCCAAACCCACTAAGGTAGTCCTTTAGAGGGACTTAGACAGTAGGCTCTACATGCACTCAATAAAGACAACTAGAGTCATAGCTTGACCCCAACTCCACCAAGTCAATAAAACAAATCAGCAGTCTAATCTCAGTGAATTAAACCTCAATGATCATTACCAAAATGACTGTTACGGAACACTATCTTGCTACTACACGATCGAGGTCGGTGGTAATTGCAAAGAAGAGTAGATAAGAGAAGTTAGGATCTTGGTTCAACAGTTTTGTTCCATTGGTTTGCAGTTCAGAATTGTGGTGAACTATTTTCTATTTTCCTATTTTATTTTCATTTTGTATTTTAATATGATAAAGTAAGTGCACACATCTTTTGGCCAAAAAAGAAAACAGTAATTAGGCTGATACATTATTTTAGGGTTAAAGCTGTCCCTTTTAATTAGATGCAAGTGTATTGTAGCTTCCAAACACCTGTTTTTTACGCAAAGAATTAACTTGGGTGCTGAGAAAGGTTTTCTTAGTAAGAGAGGTTTCTTTTTTTTTCACGTGTTCCTTGCTGTCAAAAGAAGCATCAACCCCTAACCTATTATTTCATGTGCTAAGTTTCATCTTTTGTCTCTCTCTCCTTCTTCACCCTTCATTCATTTTGGAAGTAAGAAAGAAAATCGTGGGAAGTTTTAAGATGGTAAATTTATTTTTGGAAAGAAAAATTTGAATAAATAGTGTTCAAGGGATAGTTATACATACTGCTCCCTAGAATTTTACCGGATGAAATACATGATTTTAATTAAATAAATTATAATTCTTTATCATTATCCCGCTAAACAAACGGATCCTAAGTTATAACTATTAAATTGATAGTAAAATTCATTTAATATTGGGATCCACTAATAATCTAATCAGTAATGTTATATTGACCGAAAAGTGACCCAATAAATAGCCCAAATAATGTGACAGCTGACATAGAAGGCTGATTAGACAAAATCAGTATTTGATTAAATCCATAAATTTTCTCCCCAAATCAATGAGAGATGTGGCAAAATTTACTTTTTTTTTTTTTCGCAATGATTAGGTGTTAATCTAGTTGAGCTTGAGTCCATGTTTGTCGAGTTTGTTTTTCTAAAAAAGCCTAAAGATTTGACCAAGTTCGACTTGTTTAGAAGTCGAGCCTAGTCAAACCCGAGCCAAGCTTGAGTAGTTCGACTATTTTACATATAGATAAGTCAAACTTTGTGAGTTCAAACTGAATCTTTTTATGTTCGTTTTTATAAACAAACATAAAAAATTGTTCAATTTTAACTTATTTAAAATACGAGCTCGAGTTCAAGCCAAGTCTTACCCGAATGAACTCGAGTAGTTTATCTCGATTAACATCCCTAACAATTATCAAGTGAGAGGTGCCGAGGGAACGAGAGAGAAGATTTAATACATGCACCTTGCGCACTCAAATGGAGAGAGGATTTGTCATCTCGGACAGGCCTTCAGGCCTCCAAAAGGCTCGATTTCACCTGTCCATGTCCCTATATTTTCTTCGATTGAGATATGTATTAAATGGAGATAAGCAGGCTGGTACCAATATAGAAACAAACTCAATCGAAAATCGGGTCAAATGTGTTGGTCCCATATCACATCAAATGGGTCGAAGACATTCACCCTAGAAAACGAACATGAACGATAAAAAGCCCACACGACAGGTATTGGATTTGACATGGTTATCCTTAAGGCCCATACAAAATCACCTATATAGCCCAATGAAGTTAATCCCAATACGGCTTTTAGTGTTTTTTTTCGATAAGTTCTTTCATTAAATCTAATTTGAAAACAATTCATGCCCAAAAAAATTGAGGGTCCCAAATTTATTAAATAGATTTCAGATGGGCTAAGAAATTGACTGCTTGAGGATTCATCACTAAGTTATGAAGTTCAGTTATTAAAAGATGATTTTGGTTTTTGCTTGAATTCAAGACGTCGATTCGTAAACCCCTTTCGAGCAGAGTTTAAAAAAGTATTTAAATTCGATTTAACGGGCGTATGGTCTGTCTCAAAAAAAAAAAAAAAACCCTCAAATGTGAGTGCATTTAAGATCAAAATCAATCATTAAAAGCTATTAAACTTGACTTTTCTTCACATCAAATTGGCCAAATTTGAAAGAGAGAAACTTGCGGGGTAAAAAGAGTCAGAAATCTTGCAATTCAAAAAGCCAGACTTCACTGACAAAAAAAAAAAACAAAGGAAAAAAATGTCAGTCACTCATTTTCTAGTTTATCATATTTTTAATGACACTCTCTCAATTATCCAAAACAATATCGACACTACTTCTAGTTTATATTTAAATATCACTGACACCCCTTGCCTCTAAACAAGCATTTCTAACAAAACAAAACAAAAAAAAACATCTAAAATTGCCCCTATAAAATCCCAAATAATTTTTTTACACAAAATTCGATTAAAATTGGATCCGATTAAAACTTATTTTTTATATATTAGAATTCGAGTTAATTAATTTTTTTTATATACATATTAAAATTTGAGTCAATTAAAATTAGATTCGAGCAGATTAAATTTTATTTTTTTCACGTATTAAAATTATAGCCTATTAATTTTTTAAAAATATTAAAATTCGAGGCAATTTGAGCTCAACTTGAGCTATTAGCGCCGATTAAAATTCAATTCAAGTAGATTAAAATTTATATATTTTTATTTATTAAAATTCGTATCAATTAAAATTCTATTCAAATTGATTAATTTTTTTTACGTATTAAATCTGAATCGATTAGATATTTTTTTACGTATCAAAATTTATACCAATTAAAATTTAATACGAATTGATTAAAATTTTAATTTGTCCGAATTTTAATATGTAAAAAAATTCATAAAATAGATGAGGTCTCATCGAAAATATACTTATCTAGGGGGTGTGCATCAAATTTTTGCTAAAATATATAATGGACAATTTAGTAAAGTCTTCCCGTATTACTTAAATTCCCCACAACGACCTAGTCCATGTAGCCCAAAGCTAATGGAAATTTCGAAAAGCAACCAAGGGCAAAATTGGGATCTGGGATAACAAAAAATAACGCCTCTATTGGATTGTCAGTCATCTCCTAGCTTTCAACGTTGTAGACTTTTCTTACTCCACAAAGAAAGTTCAACTGACTTTTGCCCATGCAACACTCTTCCATGGGAACAAACCCAAATTCCAAAACACACACACACATATATATATGTATACATAAAACAATTGTTTTCATTTTCGAGTTCAGCAATCTCAAATTGTTGATATGAAAGACCGTTAGATATAAGAGGAAGTTCTTTCACATAATCCATGGCTCTCTAACTTCTTCCAATTCCTTTTGAATCACCACAAAAAAAGTAAATTTACAGTTGATGTTCGCTCAATTGTTGATAGCGAATACTATGACTATCCTTAAGATGGCATGCCTGATATTCTTCATGTAACCGACCTCAAAGTTATTAGAATAAGGCTTTATTGAGTTGAATTGTAAGAACTTAATTAATAAGGAAAGAGAGACAGAAGCTTGAACTCGGGTTGAAAACCTGGTAAAGATAAAAGGTTGCACTTATCAACAAATTGGGCTAGACTTTTTCTTCATATTAGGCCTAAAGTTTTGAAAATAACATGTTTGGCAAGTTTCTAATGTCTAAACTAGGTTCTTGTTAAAAAAGATAAATATTATGATGTTCACTTACAGCTGGAGGAGAGAGCTATGAGTACGTTCCCTCATTCTCACTAGAATAGACAAATTAATCAAGCTTTTAACCTTCAACTAAAAGACGTGGCCTGCTTTCTCTTGAAATGAAAAGGAAGAACCACGAAGAAGCGATTTTTTTCTAGAAAACTTCAAATAATTTCATGCTTCTTGCTGCTTGTTCACATTGACTTTTGTTAAATATTCTTGCACTGCAACATATATTTTCATTATCTAAAATATTCTCTATCAGCCTGAGTTTCTAAGTAAATTTCATTGATTTTAGGAACAAGGCATGATACTGTACCACTCCTGTGGTCGGAATCGTAGACTGGAAGTGTTTAAGGCACTTCAACTAGCTTTGCTTTTAGCAATCACCATTTGGTTGTTATTTCATATCAGACATCTGCGTGAGAAGCCTATGAGTTGTGGTGGGAATATGCTAATATTGCTCATGGGACGCAAACGAAATGTTGGCCTCCAAGTTGGAAATATATACTCTGATGGGAGTGGGATAAGAGAAGTTGATCAATGGAGAGAAGCGCGCTTGGTCGGGGTGATGCAGAAGAAAAAGAAGAAGAGCCAGCACACAATGGGAGTGAAAATTCATGGAGTGTTAACAACGTAAGAAATGTCGAAAAAGGGCATGAAATGGAGCAAGAAAGAGCATCGAAGAATGAAGGAGCAGAACATGAATCCGACAGGGGAAGTGGGGCTTGCTGTTTTCAAGATGAAAACGTAGTTCCACCTGACTTCAATTAGCAGGAACGTTGCACCACCATGAGAGTTCGTTGGATTAACAATGGATCCCGACTATTAAATGAAATTGTTAAAGATCACTCATTCAGTTAATTAGATCGTCAGTTGTTGTCTCCCTATTTCCCTCGTACACTATTTCTCAAGACTAATGCTACTTAGATTTATTGACCTAATTTACTGTAGCTGTTGGATTAACAAGAAAATTCAATGTTAAATCAGATCGCCATCAATCCAATAATTACAATGAATTAAATCAAAAATTTAAGTCAAACAGGGTTGCAAGCAAATAGAGGTGTGCGTGCATAACCATTGTTGAGGAGGGTAATGAACAGCCCCAATCAAGTCCATTCAATGGGCATCCAAGCTCCCAAGAAGGTTGGTCCAAAAGAGAGAAAAAAAGACCTCTGAAGAAACAAAAAACCCAAGATTGACACCCCCATTTTCTATTTCAACCCGATGAAACACCACACCAACCCAGGCGGCCAAGGTCACCTATGCACCCTTGCTGCATCCCCCATTGGCAATTTGGCATGCACCACCGCACTTGGGTTGGTGTGTTCATGTACATGTCTACCGTTAGATAAGATGGCTAGGGCGTTGCAAGAAACAGAGCACAATATTTTACACACAGCAGAAGCACGACAAACATGTCATCGGTCCTGGCCAGTTTGTCAAGGTTTCATACCAAAAATATGAACAAAATAGAAAAGGTCAGTCTTTAAGAGTTGCGCCTTTTCTAGTCTTGTCTAGTATCCTTAAACATAAACTTAGACGAACGACCAATTGATAAACATAAAGCAAATGCAATGGGGGTTCTCTTCTTCGTTCAACACTTTCCACGCTACAGCCCTTTCATAAGAAACTGGCCTGCCCATGCTCGATAAGCATATGCCACCTTGAAGACAAGCAAAACCCTGCCAACAAAAAACCACCAGCCCGATTAGATAGTGGTCGATATTGCCTACTCTCTGCTTGGTGGTGTTAAGAAAAGTGAATCTCATGCTAAACCAATTAGTCTCCCAAAGAAGAATTAGATGCATATTCACCCAGGAAAAACAATAACAATGAGAATGAGAATCATGGAAACAAAAGTCCAAATGTGCATTGACATGTAATGAACTTGAATCATTGTGATTACACTTGAAATTACACAATTTCATAAATGCCATTAACATTCTATTTATAATTGTAATGCCTTTTCTCCCATAATCACTCTCTTCCCCTAAACATGACTGTATGAATAGGAGTACGTGTGTGCCCCTGTACATGTGTCTCAACCCTCTGTGTATACCATTTGCAGAAAATAGTCATCAAATGCATAAGTACTTTTTTACTTTAGATTTAAGTAAAATGCAAAACACATATTAACAGATACTACTTTTTAACTTATTCAGAGTGCTTTTGGCAAGCATTGGCTTTGCCTTAACTCATTTATTTTGATTGTTCCGTAAGGAAATGGCTAACCTGCTGCATTATCAAAGGGAACTCAGAGCAGAGATTTTTTCTTCCATGATCATCAAAGATCTTTTCCAAAGTTATGTCTTGAAGTGCAACCAATGTTGTTTCAAGCATATCAAGACCAGCCTGGTTTGCAAAAGTGAATACTGGCAAGGCCTGCATTAATTTGAACTCAAGTTAACAGAAATGGTAGTGTGCTATTATAAGAATAAAGATCTCTGGAAGCTTAGCTTAAAATGGTCATGTGGTCATAAGCATTTAGCAACCCCCCTTTTGAATTTTAGTGGTCTATGAGTTAGGAAGCATGGACTGATACATGGTTTCACCTTTGAAAAAAACAAGATTTGTAATCGACCATGGCATGCATAAGCATGGGACGGAATACAAAGGAATATGAACTGCTTTGCATTATATATATATATATATATATATGTTACTGGTAAACTGCTTCTCTTCATGAAAATGTTTTCACATACAGAAGAATGTCTTCTCACATACAAAAGGAAAAGAAATTTTGTTTTAAGCATGACCAGGAAAAACCATCTGGAATGATAAGAAAAGAGAAAAACTGAAAAAAACAATGCATGTTCAAGTCATTACACGTGTTATATCTGAAGATGGACATTTCCGAATCATGGGTTTTTCTGATCTCAGAAACAAAATGCTGAACTCGACAAAAAAGTGTCTGGCTCCC
>CM042202.1:14465516-14493095 GCA_023539305.1 Ilex asprella
TAAAATAATTAAATCTCATAATGTTCTCTTTATTTCTACTACTAAATAAAATTGTATAGAAAAATAGGTTAAAGTCTTGCAAATAAACGATTAATAGATCCCAAATAATAAGAAATAATAAAATAATACAACAAAATAATAAAAAAAAATATTCACGATGAGAGTTAAACATATAAAACATCTGTCCTGGATGCAAAATATACAAAAAAAAATTAGTAAAACAAATTTTAAAATTAATAAAATCAAAAATAATGAGAGAAATACTGACACAAACATTTGAAAAAAAAAGCCTCATTTATAAATATTACTTTAGGCCTCAAGTTTTCTTGAGCCACTCCTGTATTGAAGTCTGTCCTGTTTTAAATTATAAATTTTGTATCCTACTTGATACTGTTTTAATTTTAGATATCAACAGGTGATATTGTTATGTTATTGTGCAAATACAATAACTGTACAACAGTATTAAAGATATACGACAATACTCATTTACAAGGGCGGAGCTGAGAATTTTTTTTAGGGTGGATACATTAGCACGTTTAAATTTTTTTTTCAATTGATTGTACAAGTTTATAAATTCATATTTATTGAAATTATATTTAATACTTAAAAGTTTAGTAAACATAGTAGATTAAAACCTGATATTCATAACATGAACACAAGGAATAATTAAAATTTCTTAATCGTGATAATAATCTTCCATTTATGATTCTATAGTTTACTACATAACAACACATTTTTATACAACAACGAAATAACCCTACAATTTTAAAAAATTATAAAATAACTTCAATATGTTTAAAACATATTTGAACATGTTTGAAACATGTCTAAAAGTTAACAATAATATTAGTTGCACCTAATTTAAAATTTAATTGGTGGAGAACCAATGGTTTGTGACTATTGGATAGATAGTATCGTTTATTAAATATTAAAACTCATTATTAGATTTAATATTACAATGCATTAGGTCTCAATAACATTATTCAAAAAGTTAACAATCATTTAGGTAAGAATCTATTTAAATCGATATAATCAGAACACAATAATATGGTAGACACAATTGAATATGTTTGAATTTTATTTTAAAAAGTACACATCTAATAATAAGAAAAAAAAATTGAGGGGGGCATGTGGCTACCCTACCTCAAGGGGTGGCTCTGCCCTTGCTCATGGCTAGATTTTCAGGCTAGATAACTTTGTTTTCGGGCAGTCGGCGGCCGAGAACAACTGGGTTAAGGAGCATTACACCGAAGGTGTTGACCTTATTGATTCGATGAGTCAACTATTCAATCAAATGATATTGAACATATTTTCCATCTAATGACGTTTCTATGATTGTTCTAGGGATGACTCATGAGATTGGCCCTAAAATTTTTTGTGCTTCTTTAGAAAACCTCCCAAAAATATTTAAAATATGTGTGCCAAAAATATGAATAACTGGCCCTTTACAGTCTACCATATGTAAGGAGTAGGAGAAACAATTAAAATATGTTTGAATCAATAGGTCTTCATATTGTTCATTTGAAACAATGAAAACCCTTATTTAGCAGATGATTATAAATTCCTGATCCTTTTCAAAAATCAAAATTCTTGATCAATGGTGGACGAATGTATCATTTGTGTTCAATAAGATACAAAAGTGGATGACTGACTAATCCTATACTTTCAACCCTTTATGCAAGTTCTAAGACTTGAGAGGTTGATATTTCAAGACAAGTATTGCTTCAACTACATTTACCCAACCAGACTAATTCTTCTAGTCAAGAATCGTTCTTCTGATCAACAAAAACTTAAATCTGAACTATTTGTCAGAATCTATGAAACCATAAGTAATTTTCTGTTAAAATGTTAAGAAAATTAATCTATTTCCACTTGTTTTTAGTGGACAAAAACATGGATCTGCCCTTTTTTTTCTCGACTATACTTGATTACCAGGCTTACTACTTTCGTGTCATTTGATTCCCGAACCAACTTTTCCATTCAAAGTAGTTTTCAATGTAGGAATTTTTCTACAATACACGAATAAGAGACTTTGGCTTTAACTGGCGACCATCATTGTCACAGTCTCAAGTTTACTTTTGCAATGAAATTTCTCATACATCACTTTCCCTTGGTGCTGGTACAATACAGGGGTTCAGGTATGTCATTCTTTTGGGGGTGGAACGGGGTCTGGAATGGGCACCCTGCTCATTTCCAAGATCAGAGAAGAATACCCTGATAGAATGATGATGACATTCTCTGTCTTTTCATCTCCAAAGGTCTCGGATATAGTCATAGAGCCTTATAACGCTACCCTTTCTGTTCTTCAGCTGGTGGAGAATGCTGATGAGTGTATGGTCCTTGACAATGAAGTGTTGTATGACATCTGCTTTAGGACTCTCAAGCTCACAACCCCAAGCTGCAAGTATAACCAACATGTGCCACAGAGATATTTAGCGATTTGTGTTAGTTTTTGTTCAAACTGTTGTTTGGTTCGAATTGTTGAAGTACGTGAACACTTACATTACATCCTCTCTAATAACTTGAGCTTTTTGAACAATTGGTAGTTTAACTCAAACAAGTCGTGTTATGAAGCTAGCTTAGGTCAATTTCTAATGTATATTTTTTGGATCAGTTAGGGACTTGAATCATCTCATCTCGGTGACAATGAGTGGAGTATTATGTTGTCTGCGCTTTTATGGGCAGCTGAACTCGGACCTTAGAAAGCTAGTGGTGAACTTGATCCCATTCCCACGACTTCACTTTTTCATGGTGGGGTTCGCTCCCCTGACATCACGAGGATCTTGTCAGTATCGCACTCTTACTGTCTTGGAACTTACACAACAAATGTGGGATGCGAAGAACATGATGTGTGCTGCTGATCCACGCCATGGTCGTTACCTCACTACATCAACCATGTTTAGAGGTAAAATGAGCACAAAAGAGGATCCAAAACAATGTCAAGTCCAGCGTTTGTGACATTGTGCCTAAAGGGCTTTCCATGGCCTCAACTTTCATTGGGAATTCGACTACTATTCAGGAGATGTTTAGAAGAGTGGGTGAAGAGTTCACTGTCATGTTTAGGAGGAAGGCTTATTGCATTGGTATACTGGAGAAGGAATGGATGAGATGGAATTAATTGAGGCTGAAAGTAATATGAATGATCTTGTTGGCTAGTATCAACAGCAGCAGGATGCCACGAATGACGAAGATGTTGACTATGAAGACGATGACGGAAGCTTGGGGAATTGAGGGTGTTCAATCAATTTCCTGCTACATATGCTTCAGCCAACAATACATCAATAAATTGATATCCTTAATATTGTGATAATGAGTATGAATCATGAGTAATATGAGTTTTCACTACTTGATCTCTATTGGACTGCAATAGTTTGGGTAGTGGTATGGCCTGCCTTTTTCTTTTCAGTAACTTTGTTCTACCCTCACAAGAACTGTTTTTCTATGAAAATTGTTGTTTTTGTTCGCATCTTTTTTCCTAAATGGTTTAGTGGATTTTGAAGTAATTTTTTCGTTACCCTGGTACTATACATGACAAATGTGGGTAAAAACCTTACGGCTAATCAATTTGGGAAATTGTTTGGGTTTTGGGGTTGGTCAATTGGCCACAAGTTACATGGGCAGACGTGGGATCTTCAACCAAATACAAAGTAGTGACATAGTCTCATGGATCTATTTCATCTCTTTCTTCCTTAAAACTGAATGTTCAGCTAACGCTTTCTCTGACTTGATAAATACTAGTTTCAGGCCAGATGGGTTTGCCGTTGTGGGTGTTCTTTCGGCTTGTCGCTGTAAGAATGATCCTTAGATATGAGTTGGGCCCCTCTGAACCGATTGTAGGTAATGCTCTGATTGATATGTATAGCTTAAATGGAAAAATGCAAATGGCTAAACTGGTGTTTGGTACAATGGAATTCAGAGATGTAGCCACACGGACTAGTTTGCTCAACGGGTTCGTAATGTGTGATGACATAGGATCTCCTGGCCAACTGTTTGAGGAAATGCCTCAGAGAAACACAATTTTGTGGACTGCTAGATTCTGGGCTATGTACGTGGAAAAATCCCAATCTGGGCATGGAACTCTTTTGGAAAATGAGAGTAGAAGGTGAAGATCATCCTACTTCAATCACCATTGTTTCTGTGCTTACAGGTTGTGCTGATTTAGGAGCTCTTGATTTTGGTCAATCAATTCATGGCTATGTTTACAATTTTTTTGGTCTTGCTGGTGATATTGTCGTCAATAATGGTCTGATTGATTTGTATTCAATAAGCGGCAACCTTGACTTGACTACAAAGATTTTCAGTGAAATGTTGAATAATGATTTGTTAACATGGACTGCTATGATATCCGGATTGGCACCTAATGGTAAAAGGAGATAAGCACTCGATGTTCTCAATTACATGTTGGCATCTGGGGTGACCCCAAATGAGGTTACCTTTCTTTCGTTGTTATCTTGTAGCCATGGACTACCACGCAGGATTGGTCAGTGAGCAGCACAGAAATAAAAAAATATGGTACGGTAGACGAACCGTAATTTTTTAGGTTTCAATAATATTATTCGTGAACCCAATAGCTGTTATTTATCAAAAGTATTATTTGACATGCCCGACTTAGACTATGCCCAGATTAGAGATGCAGACTAGACACAGACAACAGATGCATATGTTGAGGTCCAATCACAATTTCAGTGAGGCCTCAGTCATCAGGGATACATCGCCAGTCTTGCGAGATCATCTCACTCTTTGCGAGATAGGGCGAGTTTCAAGGAATCACCCTGCTGTCACATTGCTCGTTATGAGGATAAGATGAGTTTCATGGAATCGCCTAATTCCTTGTTACGAGGATGATACCTGAATCAGAACCCCTCGGAGCCAACTTCACTTGCCTATACATTGTAAGCCCTACCTACACATGAGGGGCATCACACACATCTCAACACACTACATCTCTTGAGTAATAAGATTTTCCAGCAACCGTCGTCATTCCCAGTGGAGGAGGTCACTTAGACCAAACTACGTAATCTTTTCGTTTTATGTTGAGTCTCATTTTTAAGTACTGCATTAAATAATTGACAGGTGGTGCATAAACACATTTTGTACATCATCAGTTTGACACCGTCTGTGAGAACAACTTAGTTTTCACTCAACTGTGTTTTTGTGTGTTTATGACTATTACGACTAGATCTATGCATCAACAAATAAAGGATGATCAATAATGCCAGGAGGAGGTCTTGCCTCCACCAGCAAATCCTGTCTCTGAACCATAGCAAAAATTGTTGGAGACTATGCAGCTGTTAGTGAATCAAAACCAACAGATCCTGTAGTTGATACTCGTCGGACACTCTCAATGAGTTGTGCCCCAACAACCAGGAGGGGAAGCACTCCAAGCACCTCGCCCTGGGTGCCAAGGCACCCCCAGCAGAGCCATGGCATCCCCTTGTAGCACCAGGGCGCCCCTCAGCACCAAGACACCCTTTCTCAACACCAGGGCGCACCGACTCCTTCCTTTTGTTAATAATGATAAGAGAAAGAAAAGAGAGAGAGGTCAAGAATACTATATACAGTCATCCATTGAGTAATGCAATTTTAACACAAATACACAATGTAGACCCTTATATATTAGGGCAACAAAAATAATGTAAAATATCTAAACTATCCATAATATAAATACTCTAACATCACTCCTCAAATTCATGATGTGGTAGTATCAAACATCAAAAGTTTGTCAAGGAGAAAACGAAAGCGTGCGATAGGGTGGGATTTGGTGAAGAAATCCGTCAACTGCATAGTAGAAGTAAGATATGAGAGAGAGATTGTGCCTGACTGAAAATGATGAGGCACAAAGTGACAATCAATCTCTATATGTTTGGTGCCGGTGTTCTCCACCATGTTTTGTAGAGAGGATTGTGTTTCTGAACGCACATGGTAAGCATTTGCACTATTGGAGTTGGATTTTTTTTATTCAGAGGCTAAACTTTGAACATTTGTGAATGTATACTGGTTATCTAATGTGAGTTGGGAATTGTATTGAGTTACAATATTTTATTCTTATAAATAAGGTTGAGTGTGATGCAATCAATTATCAAACGACTAGTTTTTTAGTAAATAATAAATCAATGTAAGGGATGACTGATCATTCCATTAAGACAAGTATCAAGACGAGCATTAAGACAAGAAAGCTGCTTTCCCCCCGCCCAAGAGAGAGTCCCCCGCTAAATGGTGATTCAACATAGATTTATAATAGAGAAAGAGAGTGGTTTGTCAATTTTGTTAATTATGTAAGGAAACAAACTTCAAATACTTTATAAGACGAGGAAAATGACTTATTTATAATATAAAGTATGGACAATCTTTCACTTAAGTACGATTTAAACGAAACAAAAATATGGACTGGGTAAATAGAAATGGAAAAGAGATGTTTTCAGTACATCACAATTAGTTGTTTTTTCTACATCCATATGATTTACTAAAGTAGATTTAGGTAGAGTTTACCAAAGTGGATACATTGTATCAAAAACATGTCTCTGCTTCCTAATGATGCTATGCCATGAACAAATAAAATTTAGGAAAATTTCCATTTTGCACCCTTATAGTTTGGGATTGTAGCACTTAATCCCCCCGTGGTTCAAATATAACCACATAACCTACTTATGCTTTTGGACTAATCTGCACAACTAAACCGCGTTAACAGAAATAATTAAATATTAAATTACCCGAATGTCCTCACTATTGTCTGTTGCTTCCTCAAACTGCCGGAGGGGAGTTTTCCTGAGAAAACTATGCAATACTTTAAAAATTCAAACCTTGAATTCATACGGCATCACCTAACTAGATCTCTATGATGTTGATCAAACCAGACCAACAATACTTTAGTCAAACGCATACAAATATCTTAAATGTAGAGTTATAACTGTTTAGAAATATTAATGATGGAGCATAAATTTACCTCAAACATGTAACTTCATTTTGAGTAATACTATTTGAACCTAAAACACTGGCCTAATTTACTGACATAATGATGTGGCTGCAGTAGAATCATTGGATCAACACCAAGTTTTAATGCTTGATGGCCTCCACAGCCAATCCAAAAGTCATAGTGAATTAGGTCCCAATAGCATTGCTCCTTCATTTTTAGAAAGTATATTGAAACCATAAAAAAATAATAACTTTCGGTACCATGCTGAGCTTTTTTTTTTGTTGCCGTGATTGGAGAGAGAAGTGGTACACTACCCTTAAATTCTGGAACTCCTTTCTCCGCACTCTACGAGTTCATCCCACTCCACTACAACCTTCGACAGTATTTGCTTCTCATTCCACCACTACCTACAGAAATTCTGCAACTCCTCTCTCCCCACTAGCAGGACAGAGAGAGAGAGAGGGGAATTCTTTTGTTATTTTTGAGAATTTGTATGGGCACTTTGTTTATTTTGACAGTGTAACAAGAGCTGAAGAGAATATTAGTCCAAAAGTAAAAGTAGAAGGGGCTTATAAATATTGGCACTGAAATCATGATTGTTATTTTGCTGACCGTATATTTATATTAAAATCATAATGATCATGAGCCGTGGTTGATATTAAAATATTAGGGAATGGCAGGATAATTTAGGCAAATTACAATGCCTTTATTGTAAGGTATCCTGAAATTTAGCAATCAATTTAGTTTTTTATTGAGAGATTGAAATCATGTAGGGTGCATTATTGGCAATTAGGATTAAAATATAATTATGTCAGTAGTGTCTTTTGTAAAGGCTTGTTGAAGAAACAATATTGGTGGTTGGTGGCTGAATTGCTCTCTTCATACACAAGGCCCAAAGTGGTCTTGGATTGCCTTACCAGACTAAGCCAACACTTTTTCTTCTTCTTCTTCTTCTTGTTTGTTTGTTTACTAGAAACTTTCTTGAAGCATGGGAAACATTTGGTTCTGCATCTCGCCCTTAATCAATAGCCTGACACCTTGCGCTCGTGATTGGATAGCTGAGCAAGTCAATCATGTAATCAAATTTGAGGAAAACCTGGATAGATTAAAATCTGAGTTGGTTGAATTGAAGCGGATCAGAAACGATCTGGAGACACAGGTTGCTGTTGCCGAGGAGCAATCAATGATGTAGCGGCTGGACAAAGTAAAAGGGTGGCTTTCAGATTTTCAAACCATGGAAACTGAATTAAATGAAGTGATAGAAAATGGCTCCAAGGAGATTGAGAAGAATTTTTGATGTGGATGTCCCAAGGTACGAGTTGGGAAAGAAAGTAGCCGAAAAACTAAAAGATGCTGCTACTTTAAAGAGCAATGGAGTTTTTGAAGCGGTAGCTTAAAGGTCACCTTCACCTCCAGCTACGGTAAGACCCAGTGAAGGAATAATAGTGGGCATGAAAAATACTTTCAGTGAGATTTGGGAGCACCTCAAAAAAGAAGATGTGGGAATCATCGGCTTATATGGGTTAGGAGGAGTTGGGAAGACCACTCTGCTAACTGAAGTCAACAACAAGTTTGTCAATACAACTCATGATTTTGATGCTGTGATTTGGGTAACCGTATCCAGTAATATAGATTTGAATCAGGTTCAGGATGACATCGGGGAAAAGATAGGACTCTATGACGAGAAATGGAAGAATAAAAGACCAGAAGGAAAAAAAGAAGATATATGTAAAGTGTTGAGCAAAAAGAAGTTTGTTTTGTTGTTGGATGATATGTGGGAGCGCCTTGATCTCTTAGAGGTTGGGATTCCACTTCAAAACAAGCAAAACTCCAAGATAGTATTCACAACCCGTTCTAAAATGGTGTGCGGCCAAATGGACGCTCAGAAAACAATTGAAGTGAAGTGTTTGCCGTGGGAGGAGGCTTGGGATTTGTTCAAAAAGAAGGTTGGTGAAACGACCCTTAAATCCGATCAAGACATACAGCTAGCTAAACTAGTTGCCAAAGAATGTGACGGTTTGCCGCTTGCACTTATTACCGTAGGTAGAGCCATGGCTTACAAGCAAACACCCCAAGCGTGGAAGCATGCTATTAATCAGTTGAAGAACTATGCTGTGCTATTTCCAGATATGCAAACAAAGGTGTTTCGTCATTTACATTTAAGTTATGACAGTCTACCTAGCGACACAGTGAGGTCTTGTTTCTTATATTGCTCTTTATACCCTGAAGACTCATTGATTCCTATAGCGGACTTGATAAACAAATGGATTGGTGAGGGATTTTTAAATGAATGGAATGACTATGAAGATGGAGCGGAATACCAAGGGTATGACATTATTGCTGGAAAAGGTAAGTAGTGACACTGTAAAAATGCATGATGTGATCCGTGAGATGGCATTGTGGATAGGTCGTGAATATGAGAAGCAGACTGACAAGTTTTTGGTACGAGCAGGTGGGAGGGAGACTGAAGCACCAGAAGTTTCAAAATGGAAGGACGTAAAGAGAATGTCATTGATGGTAAATAAAATTGAGAGACTAAAAGGAACACCAACTTGCCCTCAGCTCACAACTTTACTTCTGAATGGAAATTCGTTGGAGATGATCAATAGTGGCTTCTTCCAATCTATGCATGCTCTCAAAGTTCTAGACCTGTCAATGAATGAAAAATTAGTTGATTTACCATTAGAAATTGGTGAATTGACTTCATTGCAGTATTTGAATATATCTAGAACAAAAATAAGTCGGTTACCAGTTCAGCTCCAAAACTTGGTAAATTTGAAAATTTTGGATATGGAAGGTACATATTGTGATCAAACTTCAATACTCCAAGTGATATCAGGTTTGTCATCCTTGCAAGTGTTGAACATTGATAGTGTTTTCATCTACAATGAAGCTTTGGTAGAGAAATTGGTTGCTTTGAAATTCTTATATAATTTGAGTATGACAACGATATATGCCTATGTTTTTCAAAGACTTATAAAGTGCCACAAGTTACAGAGCTGCACTCGATATTTATGCTTGCAATTCTTTGGTTGCATCACTTTCAATATATCTTCTCTGCAATATATGAAGTGTCTAAATTCCCTTCGTGTCATCGATTGGGATTATTGTGAAGATTGGGAGATTGATTGGATTGTAGAAGGAAAGGAGATAGAAACTAGTAATAATCCCCTCGACTCTCATATCAGAAATCGACCATGCTTCCACAGCCTTTGTAGAGTATCTATTGTGAATTGCAAAAGGTTGAAAAATGTAAAATGGCTTCTCTTCGTTCCAAACCTCGAGTATCTTGCTATAATTTCTTGTTATAAGATGGAAGAAGTAATTAGTAGAGATGAATGGATGGAAGCTGCAGAGAAAGGGAAAATTTCAAAACCATTTGCAAAACTGGAAACTTTAAATTTTCAATTTCTTCCACAACTAAAGAGCATCTACCACAGTCCCCTACCCTTCCCTCACTTGGAAATCCTCCATGTAATCGAGTGTCGAGAGTTGAGGAAGCTTCCACTCAACTCCGATAGCGCTAAAGAACATCGAACTGTCATTACTGGAACCAGAGACTGGTTTGATAAGTTGGAATGGCAGGATGAAGCCACACGAAATGTTTTTCTTCTAGGTTCCCGAGTTTACATATAACATAATGGAAGTGATCCAGGTGGGCTCTTATTCTTTACAATATCCCAATTGTTCTTCATGTATTCATGAATATTTTTTCTATTTGCTATTTCTTATTCTAATGTTAAGATTATTTTGATGAATCGTTATCTAAATACTGTGTTGCAGGATTCTCTTCGTGACAAATAAGCTACTTCAGCTCAACGAATAAGCTTGTGTATTTTCTTCACAGATGTGATACTTGCCCATTACTGTTTCTCTGATGTGGTGGCTGCATTGCAATTGCACACCAACCATATCCATGATGCATTTCTATTTCTTTCTTATTCGGTGGTGCTTATTTAAGAGTGTTTCTATGTCTATCCAATGTAGAGCTTTGGTGTTTGAATTTGGAACAATTTTAATGTTTTTTCACTTATTGAATTGGTGTTTGATCCTTTTATAGTGTTTGTTAATACTTGTTTTCACTTCAGTTCTTGTTAGGAGCACAATTTGTCAATTTCTATCTATATGCGTATATGTAATTTTGCCAATTGAAATGCTGGTAGTTCATTCATTGTGAAATTGCTTGAATTATTACTATTCACGATCTATTAGGTCAGCAAATTCGATCAAACTTTTAGGTCTCAATAGCTTTACTCATCGATATGAACTACATTGTGGAGTTGTATGTAATAGAAAATAATATTCCTACTTAGTAAACTATAGACCAAAACTCTTCCAGTCTGCAATGTTTTCTTACTATCAATAATGGTTGGAAAATTGCATAATGTTTGTTGTAATTTTGATCCCAAATTAGGTCAACAAAACTGTTCACTAGGCCATATATATTTTCCAGTATTTCATAGCTTCAAAATAAGATAAAAAAAAAAGCAAAAAATACAATTTTCCTTTCAAAAAATACAACAAAGTTGGGAGTAAAAAATAGCTAAAATTTTTTTTATTATTTAAAATTTGGGAGTAAAACATATTATTTAAAATTTTTATTGGGACCCAAATGACATGATACCAAATAAAAAAATCCAACTCAACTAATATATTATTTAAACTCTAAATTTAATTCTCAAATTTAATCAGTGCAATATTACTCATTTTTCAAAGTAAAGGGAATTGAAACACGTTGATCTCACATTTTCGGGTCTTTTGCTTGAGGCCTGACCCTCTACGTGGCCAGTTGTCCCTGCTGACAGCTGGGCCTGCCCTATGCATAGGCCCACTTAGGTGGCTGCCTATTGGGGCTTCAATATCTGGAGAAATTTTTGCAATAATATGATTAACTAGGAATAACCCGTGCCTAAAGGCACAGTGTAACGTAAACTAACCGATTAATTTGGAGAAGTGAGGAGTGAAGATCTCTTATAATAGTGGAGGAGCAAAAATATGATATAGGGTAGACACACTTTAAGTATAATAGATAAAAATAATATAATATATTTTTATATCGAATTTGATACTTAATAATTCATTAAACATAAAAAGAGTTTATTTGACAAAAATTCATTTGATAACATCTATATATTAAAAATTAATTATATAATTTATTTGACACAAATAAAAGTAATATTCTATAATTTTTAATTTTCTTACAAATTTCACATTTTAGTCATTTTTTGCTACATATTTCATAATTTTTTTAACCAAATGAGATTTCAACAAATCATACTAATATTTTGAGGAATCAAGTTTAATTTTCTAATTTTAAGAGATTTGGTATGAACTTTTACATTTTATTTTTTTGTTCTAATACCCAACTTGTTTAATTTTTTTTTCACCAATGCTATTGAGACATAATTTAGAGATTTAATATGTTGTGACAATTAGATTGACAGTGTTGGAGTCTGTTTTTAAGTATAATAGATAAAACTTTTTTTTTTAAATCTTAAAGTGATGAGATTTTTTTAATTAAAGTACTCTCATTGTGTCTTATACAAATTCAAAATGTTATACTATACAGATGATATTAATGATAAATTTGACCAATTTAATTATTATGTCAGAAAAAACCTTGTGTTTCAAGATCAGTCGTAATCGTTGACCTATTGGAAGGAAAAATATTAAGGAAAAAAAATTATAATTTCTTGATCATTGGATAAATGAATTTGAAACTGTAGGATGTGTTCCAAAAAAAGCCATAATCGTTGATTTTTTAGGAAAAAATATTAAGGATAAAAAATATAATTTCTTGACCGATGAATGAATGAATTTAAGACTGTAGAATTGATTTATTGAAGCCGCCTTGTTTTATATTACAAACTGACTTAAAAACATATTAATTTATATACATGTAATTAAAATCGAGTTAACTCTGATAGAAGCTAAAAATTTAATTTATCAAAGAGCATATCACCAAAATGTTTATATCAAAAAATTATTTACAAATATCATTTTAAAAGTTTTTTTATTTTTTAACTACTACAAACTATTACAAAATTATTAATTTATAAGAATATATTAGCGTTGAGTTTTCTTATGTGTAAGACATGTTAGTTTGATATAATTAATTATATTCAATATAAATGTGTTAAGTAGCGCCTTTATTTATTTTTTAATCTTAAATTGATGAATTTTTTTTAATCTCATTGTGTCTTATACAAATTCAAAATGTTACACTACATAGATGATATTAATGAAAAATTTGATCAATTTAATTATTATGTTAGAGAAAATCATGTATTCCAAGATCAACATTAATTGTTGACCTGTTGGGAGGAAAAAATTATAATTTCTTAACTGTTAAATAAATAAATTTGAAATCGTAGGATGTACTTCAAGATCAGTCGTAATCGTTGACTTTTTGAAAGGGGAAATATTAAGGAAAAAAATTATAATTTCTTGGCTGTTGGATGAATGAATTTGAGACCATAGGATGCGTTAGAAGTTCAGTCGTAACTGTTGACCTTTTTTTTTAAGGGAAAATATTAAAAAAAAAAATTATAAATTTTTTACCGTTGGATGAATGAATTTGAGACCGTAGGACCGGCTTGTTGAAGCCTTTGATGAATGAAAGTCGTTGGATGTTGAAGCCTAGATTGACTTGAGACCGTTGGATGTTGAAGCCTAGATTGATTTGAGGCCTTTGGATGTTGAAGCCTTGGGATTTGAGCCGCTTTGTTTTATATTATAGATTATAAATGTTAGAGAGAATCATGTATTTCAAGATTAACAATAATTGTTGACCTGTTGGCAGGAAAAAATTATAATTTCTTAACCGTTGGATGAATGAATTTGAAACCGTAGAATGTATTTCAAGATTAGTCGTAATCGTTGACTTTTTGAAAGGAAAATATTAAGAAAAAAAATTATAATTTCTTAACTGTTAGATGAATGAATTTGAGACCATAGGATGTGTTAGAAGTTCAGCCGCAATTGTTGACCTTTTTTTTAAGGGAAAATATTAAAGAAAAAATTTATAAATTTTTGACATTTGGATGAATGAATTTGGGACAGTAGGATCGGCTTGTTGAAGCATTTGATGAATGAAGGTCGTTGGATGTTGAAGCTTAGATTGACTTCAGACCGTTGGATGTTGAAGCCTAGATTAATTTGAGGCTTTTAGATGTTGAAGTCTTGAGATTTTAAACCGCTCTGTTTTATATTATAGATTATAAATGTTAGAGAAAATCATGTATTTCAAGATCAACAGTAATTGTTGACCAGTTAGGAGGAAAAAATTATAATTTTTTAACCGTTGGATGAATGAATTTGAAACCGTAGGATGTATTTCAAGATTAGTCGTAATCGTTGACTTTTTGGAAAAGAAAATATTAAGAAAAAAAATTATAATTTCTTAGCCGTTGAATGAATGAATTTGAGACCGTAGAATCGGCTTGTAGAAGCCTTTGATGAATGAAGGTTATTGGATGTTGAAGCCTAAATTGATTTGAAGCCTTTTAATGTTAAAATTTTAAAATTTGAATCGCTCTGTTTTATATTATACATATATGTATGAGACGGTAGGATATTAATATATGTGGGGACGCATGACTGGTTGGCAGGCCTTGCCGTTCAATCTGTCCGTTCAGTTGGATTGGATGAGACCTAGCCGAACAATTTTTCTTGACAAAAACGAATTTTAATTATTTTTTGAAATAAGATTATACTTTTAAAAAAATATCAATACTAAAAAAATAGTTCATTCTTGTAATCTTTTATAGCTTATTACTGAATTAAAAGCAATAAAATACAAGAAAATAAAATATAATTTTTTTATACATATTACATTTTTATAAGATCAAAAAAATATATATTTGTCAATACCTATTTTCTATTTTTATTTTATAATCAAGTATTGCATGAATTTTTAACAAACTTTATTGATTTAACGGCATGGTATTAAAAAAAATCGATAGATAAACCCAATAAGATATGATATTTTTCAACATCGTTGACAAGAGTGACAATCTTATATTATGTCCGCAGGCTGCATGTTTATTGTACAAGGGATTACACTATAATATCGTCAACTTATTTTTCAAATACCATACCAAAAAATTGTAACATACAAAGCACAACCCCAACAATAATAATATTCTTCAAAAAGTTAAAACTCAATTCATAAAAATTGTAATACAACCTAAAAAAAAATTGTAACACCAATGTTACCCACTCTATGACCATATAGCATACCAAATAATTTAATGAATTAAATATTAATTTTGAGTTAATTTGATAAATAAATATTTATTGGATGAATTTAATGTTAAATAATTGATTTTAAATGTTAATTTGATGAATTTTATCAGATGAAATTGAATGTTAATTTGATGTTGATTTAATGAATTAAATGTTTATTGGACAAAATTGCATATTACTTTGTTGTTGATTTGATAAATTAAATTTTTATTGGATAATTTTGGATGTTAATTTGATGAATTGAGTGTTAATTTGATGAATTGAAGGTTAATTAGTTGAATTGAAGGTTAATTAGGTTAAATTAAATGTTAATTTAATATAAATTTGATGAATTAAATATTAATTAAATAAAATTACATGTTACTTTGATTTTTATTTAATAAATTGAATCTTTATTGAGTGATTTTGAATGTTAGTTAGATTAATTGAGTGTTAATTGAATGGATTTGAATATAAATTAGATGAATTGCATATTAATTTGATGAATTGAATATTAATTGGATGAAATTGAATGTTAAGTTGAAGAATTAAATGTTTATTAGTTGAATGTTAATTTGGTGAATTAAATGTTTATTAGATAATGTTGAATTCAATTTGAAGAGTTCAATTTTCATTTGGTGTAAATTTGACGAGTTGAATATTAATTGAATTATCAATTTGGTTTTGATTTGATAAATTGAATCTTTATTGGATGATTTTGGATGGTAAATGTTTATCTGAGACTATCTGAACACAAAATTAAATATTTTAGGGATTAAATTAAAATTTTAATATTTTAAGGACCAAACTAACAAATATGTATAATTTTAGGGATCAAAGTGTAAGTCTTCATTTGGTAAACTACGAGCGATTGTGGCTTCCTAGGTCGGTCGTAATATAAAAAAGTTAATTACATTTTTATCCTTAAAGTTGTATATATTTATGGTTACTAAAATATTAATTTATCAATTTTATCCCTAAAATATTCAATTTTGTGTTTAAATAGTCTCAGACGACCTGTAAGATCCGAAATCATCCAATAAAGATTCAACTTATCAAATCAAAATCAAAATAACATGCAATTTAATCCAATTAATATTATATTAATCAAATTTACACCAAATTAACATTCTTCAAATCAACATTCAATTTTATCTAATAGACATTTAATTCATGAAATTAACATTTAGTTCGTCAAATTAACATTCAATCTCATCTAATTAATATTCAATTCATCAAATTAACACCAAACTAAGATTCAATTCATCCAATTTATATTCAGATTTATTCAATTAACACTTAATTTATCAAATTAACATCCAAAATCATCCAATAAATATTCAATTTATCAAATCATCATCAAAGTAACATACAATTTTATCCAATTACTACTCAATTCATCAAATTTACACTAAATTAACATTCAATTATTCAAATCAATATTTAATTTTATCAAATAAATATTTAATTCATTAAATTAACATTAAAATTTAACTAATAAATATTTAATTCATCAACACAACATTCAATCTCATCCAATTTATATTCAAATTCATTCAATTAACATTCAATTCATAAAATTAACATCGAAAATCCTCCAAAAAAGATTCAATTTAACAAATTAACACCAAAGTAACATGCAATTTTCATCCAATAAACATTTAATTTTTTAAATAAATAACAATTAACATTCAATTCTTCAAATCAACATTCAATTTTATCTAATAAATATTTAATTCATCAACTTAACAATTTTTTTTTGACTAGAGACATTACAACACTTCTACTTAATATTCAATCACATCCAATTAATATTCAATTCATCAAATTAACACAAAATTAACTTTCAATTCATCTAATTCATATTCAAATTCATTAATTTATGTTATGACCTTTCTCTCTGCTGGGAGTTTGCTCTCTTAATGTTTTGAGTTTTCTTTGTGTATATTTGTTGGATTTAACTATATCACACTTAGATTTTTGAAACATTTTTTTTGGCAACTGAGAAAAAAAGAAAAAATCATGAAGTGGGTGTTTAGTATCATGTTATATGTTGTGTTTTCTATCAATCACTTGTTTAATTTTGTTGCTATTGCATTAAGTTTAAATAAGTTCAATTTTACTTTGTTGTTGATTGTTAACTATTGTTGAATTTCTTGGTATAATCTATGTTATAGTACCACCTAGCAGAATCCTGTGTTTTTAATAAATAGTCGCAACCCCATATATTAGAATATAATATTATGAAGCCCCCATAAAATAAGAAAGCTAGCTTTTCATAGGAGAATCAATGCACTTGCAATTCCATGATTTAGTTTTTGAATTTTGTGGATAATCGTCTTCAAGACATATTTCGTATTCTTAGTCAAAATAGACTTTTACATTTTTTTAATGATTTTGGCTTTCATAATTGTAATTAGGTTTGATTTGATGCAGTCAATTGACTTGTATTGTCTTTGGTGTGGAATTTTTTTTTGGTTATTTGAATTAATAGCAGGAATGAGTTAATGAACAAATTAATGAATAGTAGAAGTCTATATGTGTGTGGTTGGTGCTCAAATGGGTTATGCTAATTTCTTAATTTTAAGGTCTGAGTTGTGAAAATCTCCTGGGTTTGTTGTGAGTTTTGTAGATTTTGGTTACTGTGGCGTGATAGTGAGATTTTTAATAGCTTTTTTGGGTAAGAAAATAAATTGTATATACAGGTTGAAAATTTTTGGAGTTCCAATTTTAAGAAAAATTCTAGCCAATTTTTTTTTAAAATATATCGAGTTTAACTTTTTGTCCAATGAATTTTGTTACTAATTGTCGTTTTGTTTTTAGTTACTTAGCGTCTAAAGGCACAGGTTCAATTTTGCTTGGATTTTGAACTTTTGTTGTAACAATTTTTTTATGGGAGTTGATATGAATGTTAATTAAATGCGTGGATTTGGAATTGTGGGTTCAAATGTCTTTAGGCATGGGTTTTATCCATTTTTTTTTATAAAGTGATTGTTGTGATTTGATATAGTGGACTTGATTCTTTGGGGTGCTCGATTTTTATATTATAATGAGCCTTCAGACACAAGTTATTACTAGTAATCTATACTACTTGAAAAAGTTAGCATATGTGAAAAATATTTTATTTTCAATTTTATCCTCTAACATTTGTATTATGTCGTCCATATCCCCTGCTTCCCAGACGTTAACAACTCTGTTCTTATATTTTCTCTATCTTCCCTCTGTCTTCCCTCTTTCTCTCTCTATTTTCTTTATCACATTCACATAGCCGTTACAGTCTCTCCCTTTCTCCTACTTTCTCTCCCTTTTCTCTCTCTCTCTCCTGCAAATTAATAGTCACTTCTCTTCATCTTCCTTCTTCATGTCTCTATTTCTTTCTCCCTATTTCCTTTCTCAAATTCACTGCCCTGGGATTTACTTCTCAACGGTTGCACCCTCTTCCTCTCTCCTACTTTCTCTCCATTTTTTCTCTCTCTGTCTCTTGCAAATTCACAGCCCCACCTCTTCAGTTTTCCTATCCGTCTCTCCACCCGCTTCACCGATCAAAGAAGAGCATACTACCCTCATTCACCGATCAGAGAAGAGCACACCACCCCCTTCACCATCCCCCTCTCACTCTCTCTTTCACATCGTCATGGACCCCCTTCAGTGTCCCCCGCTGAGTTGCTCTCTCACCAAATGTATTTAATCACATATATTCAATTACCAAAGTCAGTTACTCATTATAGATTTCAATTAGGCATCCATTTTCTTTGGTTGTGGCTATACACATCTCAACAATTAATTTGTTTAATTAAAAAGATTGTTGTGCTTCTCCGTAATCCTAATTACAATCATCCTTTCCTGTCCGAAAATTTCTTTGAAATCCTATTTTCTAGCGCTTGTGTCTTGGCATTATACTTTACACCGCAAAACTGCTTCTTCTTCAACCTTTCCACCACTAGAGGAGCTCTACCCTCTCCCTCTTACCGGGTAACTATTGTGTTAAAATTATTAGTTCTGAATTATTACTGAATTAGATATGATTTATGTTGGTGTTTTCTTCTTTGTGAATTCGTTTTTGATTCAGTTTTTGATTCTGTTTAGTTGCCGGTGGAGAACATTAGTTTATGTCTTTTCATGGTGTTTGGTTTCTTTTTTGTTCCTGCTTAAAGTCTGGGTCTTGTAATTTGTCTACATCTTCTGGTAGCTCAGTGTCAACCCACAAAGACCAGTTGACCTCACTATCCATGTCCCACATTGACTCTTTGTTTCTTTGCATGCCATTGACTTTCTCAATTAGTGTAGTTAGCATTTGGTGGTACAACATTTCATAGTCTCTGCACAATAATCAATATAGCACTTAAATATATTACTTATAAGTACATGGATCTCAACACCAAGATTACTCAAGTTTGTATTTTCACCTGTATGTACAAATGGCATATAGAAGTTGGATTGAGGCAATAAGCAAAAAGAATGATCTAATGATACTTATTATCCCTGCTTCTTGTTTGATATCATTTGTGTTGTACTGCTGTATAGTGAATTCAATCATGAATGAAAAACATAACCCTGCAAATGAAAATCAAATGTAAAGCAACAATCTTGAGTGTAAAACCTATTCTATGTTTCATATTTCAGAAGATAAAAACTGATTGATTGATTAATTACCTGCATAGAGCCTTGGTCTCACAGTGTGTGTTTCCTTTGTACCGGTGAATATGTAGGGCACAAAGATAAATATTGAGTAGACAAAAAAGTTTTAATTAGTCGTGATTCAAGGAGCATAGCATCGTGCAAGGCAAAGAACTTATGCTGGGTAGTACCCTCTTTATGACATCATTTTCGTGTTGGGTAGTACCCTCTTTATGACATCATCTTCGAAATTCTCATGGTCATGTTCTTTCTTGATGTTCTCTGCAATAGGCAGGTCATTGAGAGTGAACTGCACCAGAAATTTACTTTTTCGTTGCCCAAAGGGAGTCACTGATTCTAAGGTTTTCCCAGAGGAAAAAATGTTCCCATTTGTTTTGAGTGTGGAATCATATGGCTCTGGATATGGGGTGTCAGATTTGCCAGTTGGAGACTCAAGGATGGCTTCTTTTGTATCTTCGTATTCGTCATTTAATATCCTGTTTAAAGCAGTTCAATTTAAGATTCACATGGTAACTAAAAAGTCTAATAACTTGCGACTATCTATGCTGTTTAGGGGAACATTTAGACGGTGCATACACCATCACATTTACTTATAAACTCATCAACTAAAATTTGACACTAACAGATTCCACACTTCCACAAATTTCCCAGTCAAATAAATTATGTATCCTCTGCTTCAACTAAACATATTCAGAGACTCAATAAATACACGAGCACTCAGAAATACACTAAAAAAGTTTTAAAAGATGCGAGTATATCAGGAGTGTAATGCAACACATCAATTGTTTAAGTTGCTCTTGCCGTCGAAGAAGTTCTTCTTGTTGTTTATGCCCAAATTCAGCTAACTATTGTTGAGTACCCAAATTTAGATATGGATTGAAGCCTTTATCTTGTTGCTTTTGCAGATTGTGGAATATGCAAAGAAGAACTTCACTTCTGTTATAGTTGTCCACACTGACCGTCGTCAACCAGGTAAATACCCTCAGGCTTCCATTTTCTGGCCTTTAATTTTCAACTAGAAATGGATATTCTATTGCAAGAAAATGCTCCGTATATTTATTCCTCTAAAAATTTCATCCTGCATCGTTACCAACATTGGTAGTTGGTCTATATTGTATTTTAGTTTGTTAATCCATGTTATGTTTTATTTGAGAATCTGTGATCTACAATTAAATATATATTACTTAAAAGAATAGGTGTAGAATGATCTAAAAATATATATTCCTTTTTATTCTTATATTAAAAAACAAGCATATATAAAATAAAAATACAAATAAAAAATCAAAATTGTATAAATACTAATCAATATTGTAAGAAAAATGTTATTTGGACCTAATTAGATAATCTAATTTGAGAACCTAATCAATATAGTTGTTGGATAGAAAGTGAGTTTTAAACTCCCAAATGTAAACGTTATGAACAATGAGAAGTGGCAGGAAAAACACGAAACTGAGAAAGCAAGAGCTGAAGAGTGAAGGCACAATCAATACTAATCAAGCTAAGGACTCTTGTATATATGGTGGATGTTATTTGAATGCATGACGAGCAATTTAATATTAAGAAAAATGAGCAAATAAGTATCAAAAGTGATCGAGTCCCTTATGATTGAACCTGTACACTTACTCAAAACAAAAATAAAAAATTTCCTCTTCCACCGTCCTGATTAACATAACAGGTCCATCAAAATTCAGCTATATGAATTTTATATGGGAGGATACAATTCAATATATCAATCATTTTTCAGTCTGGACCATTCCAATTCAAGTGCAATGCATCTACACATAACCGATTAGTACTGTAAATTACAATTGTGTCATAGAACCACTAGCAACTAATAGCTTCCTCATTTAAAGTTAAACCTGAAGACAAATGTTTCAATGTGTAAGTTACAATTTGGATGTATTCCAGGCTCTCTCATTTAATTGGTACCTAAAAAAAGTGAGTTAAGATTTGGTTTAAACTCATGGATTAATCTTTCCAAATTTGTTTCATGTCTTTTGGATAAAAATTCAAATTATAACTCTTAATTATACACGTGCACCTAAATTTTCAACTTCTATTTATAAGTCCATTTCTTCTTAGCTGCATTTTTTCATGTTTCATCACACATTATCTCTTTCAATATTACTTCATTTGAGAGACCGAATGCAAGATTTCTTTGAATGATTAATGATTTTTTGCTAAAGGTACGTTTGGACAGCAACTTGCTGTTTGGACAACATCTCTTTGCCTTTTATACTCTGTTTTCCATGTTGTAAATCGTATTCCTGAGCAGCCTTCGTTGATTCCTTCTCACAGCAGAAATCAGCTTCCATGGTGCCGTGCCCGAACAATGAATGATTTTGTTATTTCTTGTTTGGCTAATACCACAACATGTACAACCATTTAAAAAAAGGAATGTATATTAATTAATATTTAACTACTTAAACCTCTTCTATGTGAAGCAAAGTCATGATAGTTAGTAACTGGAAGAGAAAACTTAAACCTTGTTGAACAAACCAAAAATAGGAAAGGGGATGTACCAGAATAGAGATCACTTACTCTCTTCTCCAAGTCAAAATATAAGTAAAGGGTTGCCCCAGCAAAAGAGCATCTTGTGTAGCATTTTTCACTGTATAGTATATTTTGTTATTTTTATATGATAGTGTAAACCAATAACAAAAGTTACCAAATCAACTATTTCAACTAGCATAATTGTTAGAAAAAGTAGGCAAATAAAATAGATATGTTCTCTCTCCATTTTCACCTCCTACTAGTACTTTCCAGTGTAGTTGTTCTTATGTTTTGTATTGGTTCTCTTGGATGTAGCAAAGCTTGGAAATTCTAGCTTTTTGAGGTTTAACAACTTATTAGTTCTGAATATCACTCAGGTTGGACTCTCTCCTTCTCTGATCTTTATGGTATTTGGGTTGAGGGTGTGATTGTGTGTTTGAACATGTATATAAATCTAGGATGTTGCAGATTTAAAGTAATTCAAAAAAGAATATTATGCCTACCATTCAAACCAGTTAGAAATCTACATGCCATGTTTTTTTAATGAAATTTTTTGTCTATTTGAGTTCGAATCTATTTCAATTCAAATATAGACCTAAAAAAGGAATTTTAGAGCTTAGGGTTTTTTGGCTGCTCTACTCTTGTATGTCTTTATTTGCTTTCATATGAAAATTTAAATTTTTAATGAATAAAAGTGACACCAAATTATTTATTCCCTATTTTTAGTCTCATTATTTGGTTTAGCATTACCTTTTTTTCCCCAATCTACCAATCTAGACAAAATTCAAACGATACTAAAATGAAACAACACATTAAAATTTAGTGTTATATAACAAGGGAGAGTTTGTTTATGGGTATTTTTGGGATTTTATGAAATTTTATTTATCATAAGATGCCAAAACAAACAACCAAAATCTCAAAGTTGTGATTTTAAGTACCCATTTGAGATAAAATAATAAGTAGGTTTTTTATTCGCTATTAAAGTCCCTCATTTTAAATTTGAGATTGACATCCATATATTAATATAGATGTTTTTTTAACAATAGATTCCACTCTAGATAGAAGTAATCCTATTGCCCATGCCCTTGTCTATCTATTGACTTACTCCTCCTCCTGATCTTCACCTGAAAAATATTTAAATGTTTGCATCTGACAATTAGATCTTTAGTCTGTACTAAGAAAAACAATGGCATTTAGACAAATTCAGGAAAAACCGAAACCTAAAAGAGGACAAAGAAGATAATTGTTTTCCACAAATCAACCTCATCTTCAACCATGTCTTTATAAATTCTACCATTCCTTTCAAACCATACAAAGCCTAAAAGATTACTCACACCACACAAAATATCAACACCAGTTTGTGCACTATGTAATACCCATATTTCATTCTCACATACCCGACTTAACTATTTATTTCCGTAGTGTCCATAGTGTATCAAATCATACATGAAGAGATTACCATATTCTGACTCGGCCACTTTTATTTTTACAAATCATACATTATTAATTATTAACATTAAAAGGCCAACAGAAAACCTTCATTAAACATGGATCTTGACTAGTTTTATACTTAATGTGATTCATTCCTCTTACAAATAATGCATAAATGTGTCAACCATAAATAACGAGATCTCGGATAAATAATGAAGTACTAAAGACATAAGAAAGAGTTGATCGCACCCTCCTACCAGGAATTGACTGTCTTAGGTTGACCCCCCTTTGAACAAAGATAAAAGATATAATATTTATTAACCTCCCTATCATTAAGATTAATAACGAAAATGGACTCCAATACATATATTACAGAGAAGATATACCATCAAAACAGTGCTGATATTATGAGAACGGAACAACGGATATAATCGACCAAGAGAAATAGAAAAAAGATTGATGATTCAAGTCTATTCACCTAATCCAAATTCCTCCCAGTTCATAGCAAGAATTGTTGTCAGTTGAGAGAATTCTGATCAGTTTCCTAATCAACTACACAAGGATTCCTTCCATTATCATGAATATGATAATTGTGATAGTAGTATGACACAAGGAATTGCATTCCATACGAAATCTCCAGAAATTAACATAATTTATCGAATCTATCTAAAGTTTTAAAAAACCAATAATATAATATTTGAACCAAAATTACATCATCATCATACCAATAATGAAAAAGGACGATGGTAACATCTGTAACATAGCTAAAACAATAAGCTATTCCAACCATAAAATGATGAAGTAGAAAATTATGAAATAATCATCAGAAAAACCCAAATTTTTTATATAGCTACACATTCAACCATCATTCAAACTGCATAATATCTCAACTCAAAAGTAATACTGATCAAATTCTATATGTGTTTCAAATTAACAATTGCCTTTGTTCAAAAAAAAAATACAAAATAAATAATTTGACCATGTCAAAGTCTTGGGGTCTTTTAGGCCCTTTTTTTTAGCTTAGTTTTATTTTTTTGGATGGCTTTAGGGGTGAGTGGATCATGTTAAATCAATATAAAGTTACACCTTTTTTACTATTGCAAACTTATTTAATTTCACTCCAGATCAAATTTTATTTTTTTTGCATCAGATTTACACTTGCTATCCGAAGGAACACATTTTTACCTAGTTTAATTATTGTTCCATTAAATACTTAGTTGGTTGTTGGCACAATTTTGCAGTTGCCACTTAACTTGGTCATTCAAACAGTGAAGGGCGACAAAATTTACAAAACAAAATGTCTTTGACCAAAGGTTTGTTCCTAATTAATCAGTTTTGAGAAATTATATTTATTTATTCTAATAACCTTATAAAATATTATAATCTCTAACATAGTACAAAAAAATAGAAACAAACAGTATTTCTCAGTCTACCAGATATGCTCGATTAACCCAAGAAGATAAAGTGGCGTACATTGAAAGAGCAAGGAAAAGGAGAAGTACATCCAATAGTGTTGTAGAACTTGGACATGAACATGTTGCCAATAATTCTAATACAAGTAGAAGACAAAGAATAGATTGGTTACTAAGAGCCCAGATGAACTCCTATGAATTTGAAGGTTAGGAAAAAAATATTATTAAAAAAAAATCAATTATCATTTCTATACTAACCAACTATCCGATGACATTCTATACTCTAAATCATCATGTATGCTCTAAATTACACGTGTTAGATAAAACCACCTTCTGTGTATATTGTGGCGCAAAGAAGCTCCAATATGAGCCTCCAACATTAAGTTCCAATTTGAAAATTTTGGATATGGACAATACATATTGTGATCAAACTTCAATACTCCAAGTGATATCAGGTTTATCATCCTTTCAAGTGTTGAAGATTGACTATGTGGTCATTGACAATGAAGCTTTGGTAGAGAAATTGGATGCTTTGAAATTCTTATATTATTTGATAATGACAATGAGAAATGCCTCTGTTTTACAAAGATTTAATAAGTGTCACAAGTTACAAAGCTGCACTCGATATACATGCTTGAGATCCTTCAGTCATTGAATCACTTTCAATATATCTTCTCTGCAATACATGAAGTATCTAAATTCACTTTGTGTCCACCTTAGGGATGATTGTGAAGATTGGGTGATTGATTGGACTGTAGAAGGAAAGGAGATAGAAACTAGTAATAATCCCCTCGACTCTCATTTCAGAAACTGACCATGCTTCCACAACCCTCGTAGAGTATTTATAACGAATTGCCCAAGGTTGAAAAATGTAAAATGTAAAATGGCTTCTCTTTGCTCCAAACCTCGAGTAATATTGATATAGTGTTTTGTGATAAGATAGAATAAGTAATTAGTAGAGATGAATGGATGGAAGCTGCAGAGAAAGCGAAAATTTCAAAACCATCTGCAAAACTGGAAACTTTAAAATTACGTTTTCTTCTACAACTAAAGAACATCTACCACGGTCCCTTGCCCTTCGCTTGCTTGAAATTCCTCGAGGTAATCAAGTGTCCAAAGCTGAAGAAGCTTTCACTCAACTTTGATAGCGCTAAAGAACATCGACCTGTCATTACTGAAACCAGAGATTGGGTTGATAAGTTGGAATGGCAGGACAAAGCCACACAAAATGCTTTTTTTCCAGGTTCCCAAATTCAGTGATGAGGTCTCAGTTTACAGATAGCATAATGGAAGTGATCTAGGTGGGCTCTTATGCTTTACAATATCCCAATTGTTCTTCATGTATTCATGAATATTTTTTCTATCTGTTATTTCTCATTCTAATGGTAAGATTATTTTGATGAATCGCTATGTAGATCTCTAAATCCTGTGCTGTAGAATTCTCTCCGTGACAAATAAACTACTTCAACGCAACAAATAAGGTTGTGTATTGTCTTCACAAATGTGATACCTGCCCATTACTGCTTCTCGGGTGTGGTGATTGCGTTGCAATTGCTCACCAACCATTTCCATGATGTATTTCTATTTCTTTCTTAGTCAGTGAAGCTTATGTAAAGAGTGTTTCTATGTTTATCCAATGTAGTGGTTTGGTGTTTGAACTTTGAACAATGTTAATGTTTTTCACTTATTGAATTGGTGTTTGATCCTTCAACAGGTCACTAGTTTTTCACCGAGTGAATTGGTGTTTGATCCTTCTGTAGTGTTTGTTAATACTTGTTTTCACTTCACTTCTTGTTAAGAACACAATTTGTCAATTGAAACAGTGGTAGTTTATTTATTGTGAAATTGCTTGAATTATTACTATTCATGATCTATTAGGTTAGCAAATTTGATCAAACTTTTAGGTCTCAATAGCATTACTCATCGATATGAACTACATTGTGGAGTTGTATGTAATAAAAAATAATATTCGTACTTAAATAGTAAACCATAGGCCAAAACTCTTCCGGTCTGCAATATTTTCTTACTATCAATAATGGTTGGAAAATTGCATAAGCTTTGCTGTAATTTTGATCCCAATTAGGTCAACAAAACTGTTAACTAGGCCATATATATTTTCCAGTATTTCATAGCTTCAAAATAAGATCAAAGCTCGTTGAAAGCTGTAGGCGCAAAATTAAACACATCAAAGTTGGGAGTAAAAAATAAAAAGGAAAATTTGGAGGCCGGTCCCTCTACATGGACTTGTTTGGACTTAAGTCCGTCAAGGAAAATTATTTGTTACGAAGTCTATTTTTTGTCAATTTTACCATGCTATCCCTTCCCTTTAGAAGTGAAATAAAACTAAAAATTAAAAACTCCTAAATCTTAGGAGTTTGACCAACATTAAAATATTTTCTCTCTCATATCTATCTATATCCTTATATAGGTTAAGAGTTTGACTAATTTTAAAATTTTTCCTCTCTC